>JAOPSE010000004.1:158265358-158792720 GCA_029449295.1 Zea luxurians
GCTGTGGTCCCCGTTCCGGCGGGGGGTCACGACCCACAGCTCGAGCAAGTCCGCGGGGCGCAGGCCGGGCTCGATGAGGGAGCAGGAGCGCTCGAGGCAATCCGCCGGGACGTCGGGCAGGTATGGGCGGGCCAGCCCCCGGCCGGAGAAATACGTCACCTGCCCCAAGGTCTCCAGCACTGCATCGCCAACGATGCCAGGGACAGACCACCACCCGCATCCGGCGGAACCGGTCAGGACCTGGCCGCCGCAGCGATGCTCCTCCGCGCGATGCCGGAGTCATCAACCACCGAGGGTCGGCGAATCCAGGGAGAGCTCAAGCATCTCCTGGAAGGCGCTGCGGCCCGGCGGGCCGAGAGCTCTGCCTCCCAAAGGCAGGGGTACCCCTCGGAACCTCGTGCCGCGACTTCCCGACTCATGCGGGAAGCCTCGGTCTACACCGGGCGCACGCGCAACACCGCGCCTGCGGCCCCGGGCCACCTCGGCGACGAGCACCCTCATCGCGACCGTCGGGCCCGCCTCGACGAAAGGGTGCGCCGAGGTTATCACCCCAAGCGTGGGGGACGCTACGACAGCGGGGAGGATCGGAGTCCCTCGCCCGAACCACCCGGTCCGCAGGTCTTCAGCCGGGCTATTCGGCGGGCGCCGTTTCCGACCCGATTCCGACCCCCGACTACTATCACAAAGTACTCGGGGGAAACGAGACCGGAGTTGTGGCTCGCGGACTACCGCCTGGCCTGTCAACTGGGTGGAACGGATGACGACAACCTCATCATCCGCAACCTCCCCCTGTTCCTCTCCGACACTGCTCGCGCTTGGTTGGAGCACCTGCCTCCGGGGCAGATTTCCAACTGGGAGGATCTGGTCCAAGCTTTCGCCGGCAACTTCCAGGGCACGTACGTGCGCCCTGGGAATTCCTGGGACCTCCGAAGCTGCCGGCAACAGCCGGGAGAGTCTCTTCGGGACTACATCCGGCGATTCTCGAAGCAGCGCACCGAGCTGCCCAACATCACCGACTCCGATGTCATCGGCGCGTTCCTTGCCGGCACCACCTGCCGTGACCTGGTGAGCAAGTTGGGTCGCAAGACCCCCACCAGGGCGAGCGAACTGATGGACATCGCCACCAAGTTCGCCTCTGGTCAGGAGGCGGTCGAGGCCATCTTCCGAAAGGACAAGCAGCCCCAGGGCCGCCCGTCGGAAGATGCTCCCGAGGCGTCTACTCCGCTCGGCGCCAAGAAGAAAGGCAGGAGGAAGTCGCAAGTGAAACGCGACGCCGCCAGCACGGACCTTGTCGCCGCCGCCGAATACAAGAACCCTCGGAAGCCCCCCGGAGGTGCCAACCTCTTCGACAAGATGCTCAAGGAGACGTGCCCTTACCATCAGGGGCCCGTCAAGCACACCCTCGAGGAGTGCGTCATGCTTCGGCGCCACTTCCACCGGGCCGGGGCACCCGCAGAGGGTGGCAGGGCCCGCGACGACGACAAAAAAGAAGATCACCAAGCAGGAGAGTTCCCCGAGGTCCGCGACTGCTTCATGATCTACAGAGGGCATGCGGCGAATGCCTCGGCTCGGCATCGTAAGCAAGAGCGTCGGGAGGTCTGCTCGGTGAAGGTGGCGGCGCCAGTCTACCTAGACTGGTCCGACAAGCCCATCACCTTCGACCAAGATGACCACCCCGACCACGTGCCGAGCCCGGGGAAGTACCCGCTCGTCGTCGACCCCGTCATCGGCGACGTCAGGCTCACCAAGGTCCTGATGGATGGGGGCAGCTGCCTCAATATCATCTACGCCGAGACCCTCAGGCTCCTGCGCGTCGATCTGTCATCCGTCCGAGCAGGCACTGCGCCCTTCCACGGGATCATTCCTGGGAAGCGCGTCCAGCCCCTCGGACAGCTCGACCTTCCTGTCTGCTTCGGAACACCCTCCAACTTCCGAAGGGAGACTTTGACGTTCGAGGTGGTTGGGTTCCGAGGAACCTACCACGCAGTGTTGGGAAGGCCATGCTACACGAAGTTCATGGCCATCCCCAACTACACCTACCTGAAGCTCAAGATGCCGGGCCCCAACGGGGTCATCACCGTCGGCCCCACGTACAAACACGCGTTCGAATGCGATGTGGAGTACGTGGAGTACGCCGAGGCCCTCGCCGAGTCCGAGGCCCTCATCGCCGACCTGGAAAGCCTCTCCCGAGAGGTGCCGGACGTGAAGCGACACGCCGGCAACTTCGAGCCAGCGGAGACGGTTAAGGCCGTCCCTCTTGACCCTAGTGGCGACACCTCCAAGCAGATCCGGATCGATTCCGGGCTCGACCCCAAATAGGAAGCAGTGCTCGTCGACTTTCTCCGCGCAAATGCCGACGTCTTTGCGTGGAGTCCCTCGGACATGCCCGGCATACCGAGGGATGTCGCCGAGCACTCGCTGGATATTCGGGCCGGAGCCCGACCGGTCAGACAGCCTCTGCGCCGATTCGACGAGGAAAGGCGCAGGGTGATAGGCGAGGAGATCCACAAGCTGATGGCAGCAGGGTTCATCAAAGAGGTATTCCATCCCGAATGGCTTGCCAACCCTGTACTTGTGAGGAAGAAAGGGGGGAAATGGCGGATGTGTGTAGACTACACTGGTCTCAACAAAGCATGTCCGAAGGTCCCCTACCCTCTACCTCGCATCGATCAAATCGTGGACTCCACTGCAGGGTGCGAAACCCTGTCTTTCCTCGATGCCTACTCAGGGTATCATCAAATCAAGATGAAAGAGTCTGACCAGCTCGCGACTTCTTTCATCACGCCCTTCGGCATGTACTGTTATGTCACCATGCCGTTCGGTTTGAGGAACGCGGGTGCAACGTACCAGCGGTGCATGAACCATGTGTTCGGCGAACACATCGGTCGCACGGTCGAGGCCTACGTCGATGACATCGTAGTCAAGACGAGGAAAGCCTCCGACCTTCTCTCCGACCTTGAAGTGACATCCCGGTGTCTCAAGGCGAAGGGCGTCAAGCTCAATCCCGAGAAGTGCGTCTTCGGGGTGCCCCGAGGCATGCTCTTGGGATTCATCGTCTCCGAGCGGGGCATCGAAGCCAACCCGGAGAAGATCGCAGCCATCACAAGCATGGGGCCCATCAAGGACTTAAAAGGCGTACAGAGGGTCATGGGATGTCTCGCGGCCTTGAGCCGTTTCATCTCGCGCCTCGGCGAAAGAGGCCTGCCCCTGTACCGTCTCTTAAGGAAGGCCGAGTGCTTCACTTGGACTCCCGAGGCCGAGGAAGCTCTCGGGAACCTGAAGGCGCTCCTCACCCAGGCGCCCGTCTTGGTACCCCCAGCTGATGGAGAAGCCCTCTTGGTCTACGTCGCCGCTACCACTCAGGTGGTCAGCGCCGCGATCGTGGTCGAAAGGCATGAAGAGGGGCATGCTTTGCCCATTCAGAGGCCAGTTTACTTCGTCAGCGAGGTGCTGTCCGAGACCAAGATCCGCTACCCACAAGTCCAGAAGCTACTGTATGCAGTGATCCTGACGAGGCGAAAGCTGCGACATTACTTCGAGTCTCATCCGGTGACTGTGGTGTCATCCTTCCCCCTCGGGGAGATCATCCAGTGCCGAGAAGCCTCGGGACGGATCGCAAAGTGGGCGGTGGAAATCATGGGCGAGACAATCTCGTTCGCCCCTCGGAAGGCCATCAAGTCCCAGGTACTAGCGGACTTCGTAGCCGAATGGGTCGACACCCAGTTGCCGACGGCTCCGATCCAACCGGAGCTCTGGACCATGTTTTTCGACGGGTCGCTGATGAAGACGGGAGCCGGCGCGGGCCTGCTCTTCGTCTCGCCCCTCGGGAAACACCTGCGCTACGTGCTCCGCCTCCATTTCCCGGCGTCCAACAATGTGGCTGAGTACGAGGCTCTGATCAACGGATTGCGAATCGCCATCGAGCTAGGGGTCCGACGCCTCGATGCTCGTGGCGACTCGCAGCTCGTCATCGACCAAGTCATGAAGAACTCCCACTGCCGCGACCCGAAGATGGAGGCCTACTGTGATGAGGTTCGACGCCTGGAAGACAAGTTCTACGGGCTCGAGCTTAACCACATCGCCCGGCGCTACAACGAGACTGCGAACGAGCTGGCAAAGATAGCCTCGGGGCGAACGACAGTTCCCCCGGACGTCTTCTCTCGGGATCTGCACCAACCCTCCGTCAAGATCGGCGACACGCCCGAGCCCGAGGCGCCCTCGGCCCCGTCCGAGGTGGCCTCGGCCCAGCCCGAGCCATCCTCGGTTCAGCCCGAGGAACCCTCGGCCCCCGAGGGCGAAGCACTGCGCATCGAGGAGGAGCGGAGCGGGGTCACGCCAGATCAAGATTGGCAGACCCCGTACCTGCAATATCTCCGCCAAGGAGAACTGCCCCTCGACCGAGCCGAGGCTCGGCGGGTAGCGCGGCGCGCCAAGTCGTTCGTCTTGTTGGGCGATGAGAAGGAGCTCTACCACCGTAGCCCCTCGGGCATCCTCCAGCGATGCATCTCCATCGCCGAAGGTCAGGAACTCCTGCAGGAAATACACTCGGGGGCTTGCGGCCATCATGCAGCACCTCGAACCCTCGTCGGGAACGCTTTCCGGCAAGGCTTCTACTGGCCGACGGCGGTGGCTGACGCCGCTAGAATTGTTCGCACCTGCGAGGGGTGCCAATTCTATGCGAAGCAGACCCACCTGCCCGCTCAGGCTCTGCAGACGATGCCCATCACCTGGCCCTTCGCTGTGTGGGGTCTGGACCTCGTCGGCCCGCTGCAGAAGGCGCCCGGGGGCTACACGCACCTGCTGGTCGCCATCGACAAATTCTCCAAGTGGATCGAGGTCCGACCCCTGAACAGCATCAGGTCCGAGCAGGCGGTGGCGTTCTTCACCAACATCATCCATCGCTTCGGGGTCCCGAACTCCATCATCACCGACAACGGCACCCAGTTCACCGGCAAAAAATTCTTGGATTTTTGCGAGGATCACAACATCCGGGTAGACTGGGCCGCCGTAGCTCATCCCATGTCGAATGGGCAAGTAGAGCGCGCCAATGGCATGATTCTACAAGGGCTCAAGCCTCGGATTTACAATGACCTCAACAAGTTCGGCAAGCGGTGGATGAAGGAACTCCCCTCGGTGGTCTGGAGTCTGAGGACGACGCCGAGCCGAGCCACGGGTTTTACGCCGTTCTTCCTGGTCTACGGGGCCGAGGCCGTCTTGCCCACGGACCTGGAATACGGCTCCCCGAGGACGAGAGCCTACGACGATCAAAGCAACCAAGCTAACCGAGAAGACTCGCTGGACCAGCTGGAAGAGGCTCGGGACAAGGCCTTACTACACTCGACACGGTATCAGCAGTCCCTGCGACGCTACCACGCCCGAGGGGTCCGACCCCGAGACCTCCAGGTGGGCGACCTGGTGCTTCGGCTGCGGCAAGACGCGCGAGGGAGGCACAAGCTCACGCCCCCCTGGGAGGGGCCGTTCGTCATCGCCAAAGTTCTGAAGCCCGGAACGTACAAGCTGGCCAACAGTCAAGGTGAGGTCTACGGCAACGCTTGGAACATCCAACAGCTACGTCGCTTCTACCCTTAAGATGTTTCCAAGTTGTTCATATACCTCGCACCCACGCAAAGTTTAGTCAACAAGGAAGGGTCGGCCTCGCCTCGGCAAAGCCCGACCCTCCCTCGGGGGCTAAAAGGGGGGAAACCCCCTCTGCGTCAAAATTTTCCTCAAAAAGAAAATCTCTTTTACCAGAATATCTTTCGTGCTTTTTGACTACTTCGAAAAGTGGGTCCTGGAAACGACGGGGTACACGTAAGCAGCCAAGGCTGACCGAGCCGAGGGACTCCTACGCCTCCGGGATACGGATACCTCACTCATCACCTTCTGCGATAAGTAACTCGCGTTCGGATAAGGTGACTCCGCGGATCGAACAAGTCTCTACGTTCGGAAGCCCTTCTGTCGAAGCGATTCTTCGAGTTTTCTCGACCAAGTCGGTGATAGGGCCTCATGGACGAGTAAAAGTGCGCGTAAGCGGCAAGGCCGACCGAGCCGAGGGACTCCCACGCCTCCAGGATACGGATACCTCACTCCTCACCTTCCGCGAGAAGCAACTTTCGCTCGCACAAACATCCCTGTTACCGACAAAAAGTCCAGACACTCGAAACAAGAGGAAGAGAGACGCAGCTTAACAAGCGACAAGGGTGTGTGTTCTGGCCTCGACGGTCGCACAAAGCACACACTACAAGACAAGCTGATCCTGCAGGCTCGGGTCTTGACGCTGGAAGGGGGCAGCGACACCCTCGGCATCGACGGCACCTTCGGCGAGGCCCGACCTAGCCGCGGACGGCGACGCGGTCCGAGGGCCTCCGCTCCGAAGGACGACGTCATCACCACGCCCGGGCAATCGCTGTCAGGGACTTCTCCGGGAATCCGGCCCGAGCGGGCGGCTCGGCCGGCCACCTCCGGGGCCTCGGCCAACCACCTTCCGAGGGCACCAGCCCGGTCCGAAGCCTCGGCTGACCAACTCCGGCGTCGATCCTGCCAACGGACAACTCGGCTAGGCTCCGGCCAACCAGGTTTCATTTTCGAGCCAACTCCGCCTCTGCTCATGCTGATATCGCTACCCCCGGCCTCGGCTCGTCGAAGAGCGGCCGAGGGGTCTCTTTAACTAAGCTAGAGGAGCCTCGGACAACAGGGCCGACCGAGCCGAGGGACTCCTACGCCTCCGGGATACGGATACCTCACTCGTCACCTTGACACGGGGCGACTCATGCTTGGTAAAATGGTTCAGATAATCAGCAGACGAGTCTTAGTGCTCGGAAATGAGGAAAAAATACGGCTCTGTGCCGACGTTATATACATGTTCAGGCCCCGAAAGCCGTAATGAACAAAAACACTGGCATTCGAAGTGCCATTACAAACGGAACTCCGGTTCCCCCCTCCGCAGGTACGAACAACCCCACTCGATAGGGGCGGGCCTGCGGGGCTACAGAAGACTGACGGGCGGCTCGTCGCCGCCCACTCCGACTACGACGACGACGGCCCCCACTCCGGATGGCCGAACTGCAGCAGCGCAGGCCTCAGGGGTAGGCACTGCTGCAGTCTTGCCCTCGCCCACACCGACGCTCGAGGGGCGAGGACAAGTACAAAGAGCCGGAGGCCCGAAGCGCGGATGGTGGCGGTGATCTCGTCTGCGACGGGGACTTCTCGAGCCGCCTCCGCCTCGACACCGACGGCAGGAGCCATCAGCCCTCCGGCAGATCCCCACTCAAATCCTCCCAGATGAGTGGGGCATCGGCCTCCGCGCAAAGGCGCCGCCCTGGTGCAAAGACAGGACCACCCCAGAACACGAACGCCGCCCTAGCAGCGCGCGGCGTCTAGGGTGGACCTCCCGTGTACACGGCGCGGCAGCCGCCCCCCAACAGAAGGGGCTGCCGGAGCCGAGCCAGCGGACCCGACACGCTGGAGGTGACGACGTCCGTCGCCGATCCACCCCATGTTGTCGAAGTCCGGGCCGCCCGCAGGGCCAGTGAGCGCCTTCTCCCTCGAACGTCGCGGGAGAGGATGACCCACGAACCCGTGCAGGAGGTAGAGCGCCGGCTCAGTCCGGCACCCACCCCAGCGAGGATGATGAACATCCTTGAAGCTGAGGGTGGGACCAAGATCGCAGCCCGGTTTGCTCCTCCCCACCCAGGAGCTGGTGGTCACCGTCTCGCGTGACCCCCAACAGAGGGGAGCCACCGGGCTGCCTGATGAAAATCCTTGAAGCCGAACGATGGCTGAAAGGTACCCACTCCCACGGAGTTGTGTCCTCCGATGATGAGGCGAGGAGACGGCGGTTTCCCCCATCCGGGGGCTTGAAAGGTGGAAAGACACGAGGCATAAGGAAAGAAGAAAGCATGGTCGCCTTACGGAAGGGGTCGCCCTCCTTTTAAAGGCGACTCTCCCTGCCTGTGCCCCCAACCGTCGCGGGCCGAGTCTTCTCCAACACGCCTCCAAAGCCCTCCCCTGCGGCGCGGGGGCTGGGACCCACGTGTCATGCAAACCGGCTCCGAGCAGAAGAAGCCGAACCGCCGCGCACGGCGCGCGCAACCACCCAGCGGTTACAAGTGACCCTCCACTTTTGCCCAGACCAACGGGCGAAAGGGGCGGGCGGCCATGCGGGCGGCATGCAGCCGCGCCAAGTGGACGCGCCTCTCCGACTCCTGACAGGCCAGCACGGAGGCTCAAGCCCACGCGTCGCGCAACCGGCGCGCCGGATGCTGCATGCAAGCCACTATACCACTTGCGCCACCGCCGCACCTCCTCGATTGCGGAACCGATACCGCGACCCGAGGCGACCTAGCGCGCGACCCAGCAGCGCCAGCCGGACGCAGCGGTCAAACGTGGTCAAAAGTGGGCCGGCAGTAATGACGGTGGCAGGCGCACGGGAGCAGCGGTCACGCCGTCAGCCAAGCTCACGTCCCATCCGGAGGCAGCGAGAGAACCCCCTCTCACGGTGTGAAGACGACGCGCCCGTGACCCGTTCCTCGAACAGATCGCGCACGCGCAACGGCAGCCTCGCCAACTACTCGCCCCGGCGCATTAACTCCACGGCTGGACAGGCGACGCTTCTGGCAGGAGCAGCTGGCGACGCATCGCCTTCGCCAGAACGACCACACCAAAAAAGGTACGCCACGTCGTTCAAATTCGTATCCTTTTTCCCTTTTTTCCTCTTTCTCTATCTCTTGCAACAGGGACCGGGAAAGGGGATACCCCCAAAGGGATCCTTCCCCGTGAAGGAACTAGGCTCCGAGCCTCCTTACTGATCAGGGGTTCGAAGGCTGGCCCCCCGAAGGGTTCAACAGCCGCCTCAGATCGCGTGGGCCCGACACCCACTACTGGTCAGGGGTTCGAAGGTCGGCCTCCCGAAAGGTTCCACGACCGCCTCAGGCTACTCGGGCTCCACGCCCATTACTGATCAGGGGTTCGAAGGCTGGCCCTCCGAAGGGTTCACAGTCGCCTTAGACACCGAGCGAGGGATGACCAGGGGTACGTTCGATACATAACCAAGGCTCGGGCTGCGCTCCCGAGGTACCCTAGGACATTTCCGAGACCAGCGGGAACGATCCTGTAACGGAATCCCATCAGAGGGAGGCATCGAGCCCTCGGACCCCGTCGCCAGGGGACCGGGTCCGGCAGGTCACCCGCAGGTACTTTTGGGCGTGCCTCCGGGCCCCTAGCCGACCCCCAACGAACGGGGCACGGACGTCCACTCGGATTACCCGCTTGCAGCTCACTGGAGACACCATGTTCGGTGCCCATCGAGGGTAACATGGCGCTCTCCCCCCCTCCTCCTTGCGGAAAGGCGACGTAGGGGCGTATGTAAAAAAGCCGAGTCTGTCCCTGATCGTCCTCTCGCCCTGTGCGGAGGCTCGGGGGCTGCTCTCGCAAACCCGGCTCCGGCCAAACCGTTGACAGCGTCAACATACCAGCCCGAGAACTTGGGCCCCGACAGTGCACCCGGGCTACGGCCTGTTCGCATGAGGGAACCGCCAGACCAGCCGAAGCATTACGCAAGGCATTAAGACCTCGAAGGAGGAAACCACTCCTCCGAGGCCTCGGGGGCTACACCCGGCGGGTGCGCTCGCGCGCACCCACCGGAACAAAATGCAACCGAGAAAGGCTGGTCCCCTTGCAAAAAAGTGCGACGAAAGCCTCCAAGCGAGTGCTAACACTCCCTTCGAGGCTCGGGGGCTACTGTCGGGGACCATAATTAGGGGTACCCTCAAGACGCCTAATTCTCAGCTGGTAACCCCCATCAGCATAAAGCTGCAGAGGCCTGATGGGTTTGATTAAGTCAGGGATCAGTCCATACGAGCGACTCGATCACGCCACGCCCGAGCCTAGCCTCGGGCAAGGGCAGCCGACCCTGAGGTGTTTCCGTCTCGCCCGAGGCCCCCTTTTTTACGGCAGACGCATCTCCGGCTCGCCCGAGGCCTTGCCTTCGTTAAGAAGCAACCCTGACTAAATCACCGCGCCGACCGACCAAGTCACTGGGGCATTTAACGCAAAGAGTGAGACTGACGGGCGGCCAGGCTTTGCCAAAGGCGCCATAGGAAGCTCCGCCCGACCCAGGGCTCGGACTCGGGCTAAGGCCCCGGAAGACGGCGAACTCCGCTCCGCCCGACCCAGGGCTCGGACTCGGGCTAAGGCCCCGGAAGACGGCGAACTCCGCTCCGCCCGACCCAGGGCTCGGACTCGGGCTAAGGCCCCGGAAGACGGCGAACTCCGCTCCGCCCGACCCAGGGCTCGGACTCGGGCTAATGCCCCGGAAGACGGCGAACTCCGCTCCGCCCGACCCAGGGCTCGGACTCGGGCTAAGGCCCCGGAAGACGACGAACTCCGCTTCGCCCGACCCAGGGCTCGGACTCCGCCCTGGCCTCTGCCGAACGACCTCCGCCTCGCCCGACCCAGGAGCTCGGGCTCGGCCTCGGCCATGCAGGACAGACTCGACCTCGGCTTCGGAGGAGCCTCCACGTCGCCCGACCTAGGGCACAAGTCCGCCACATCGACAGGAAGCGCCATCATCACCCTACCCCGAGCTGACTCGGGCCGCAGAAAACAGGACCGACATCCCATCTGGCTAGCTCCGCCAGATAGGCAATGATGGCGCCCCGCCGGACCCATGACGACGGCGGTTCTCAGCTCCCTTACGGAAGCAGGGGGACGTCAGCAAGGGCCCAACCACTCCGACAGCTGTCCCCCCGCCAGGCTCCATTGCTTCTCCAACAGCCACGACACCACACCAGCTGGGTGCCAAGATCTCTCCGGCTGCCACCTTGGCATGTACTTAGGGCGCTAGCTCTCCCCCGCTAGACACGTAGCACCTTGCTACACCCCCATTTGTACACCTGGATCCTCTCCTTACGCCTATAAAAGGAAGGACCAGGGCCTTCTTAGAGAAGGTTGGCCTCGCGGGAACGAGGGCAGGGGCAGGCGCTCTCTTGGGGCCGCTCGCTCCCCTCACCCGCGCGGACGCTTGTAACCCCCTACTGCAAGCGCACCCGACCTGGGCGCGGGACGAACACGAAGGCCGCGGGATCTCCGCCTCCCTCACGACCCGGCTCTGGCCACCTCGCTCTTCCCCCCTTCGCGCTCGCCCACGCGCTCGACCCATCTGGGCTGGGGCACGCGGCACACTCACTCGTCGGCTCGGGGACCCCCCGGTCTCGAAACGCCGACAGAAGTGGCCTATGAAGTGCCAGTAACAATGGCCGGACAGAACTTTCCTGCTAACATGATTGTTCTGAAAGGCCAGGATATAGATGTAATTTTGGGTATGAATTGGTTATCCCAACACAAGGCAATTCTCAACACTGAACTCAGAACCGTCAGGTTGAGCTATAATCAAGAAGAGATTCTCTTGTCTCTCCCCGTAACCAATCCAGCCAAAGCTTCTGGTAGAATATATGAAGCCATTGTACCAGAGATCAAGGATATTCCGGTAGTATGTGAGTTTCCAGATGTATTTCCGGAAGATTTGCCTGGACTGCCCCCTGAAAGAGATGTAGAATTTGTAATTGAGCTAAAGCCCAGTACGGCTCCCATTTCCCGAAGATCGTACTGTATGCCCCCTAATGAGTTGGCGGAATTGAAGATTCAATTACAAGATCTACTGAATAAGGGATTCATCCGGCCAAGCTCGTCTCCATGGGGTTGCCCCGCCATTTTTGTTAAAAATAAGGATCAAACCTTACGAATGTGCGTGGATTATCGACCCCTGAATGAGGTCACCATCAAGAACAAGTACCCTCTTCCAAGGATCGACATCTTATTTGATCAACTAACTGGGGCGAGGGTATTTTCCAAAATTGATCTCAGGTCGGGCTATCACCAAATCCGTATTCGGCCCGAGGATATACCGAAGACCGCGTTTACTACGCGGTATGGTTTATTTGAATATTTGGTAATGTCCTTCGGGCTAACAAATGCTCCTGCCCATTTCACTTATTTGATGAACTCGGTGTTCATGCCCGAGTTGGACAAGTTTGTGGTGGTCTTCATCGACGATATCTTGATATATTCTAAAAATGAAGAGGAGCATGCTCAACATCTACGGATTGTATTGACGCGCCTGAGGGAACATCAGTTGTATGCCAAGTTCAGCAAGTGCGCGTTCTGGCTGGAGGAAATTCAATTTTTGGGGCACGTGTTATCTGCCAAGGGAATTGCGGTAGATCCTAGCAAAGTCAAGGATATTCTGGAGTGGAAACCCCCAACCACTGTTCACCAAGTCTGGAGTTTTCTTGGACTAGCTGGATATTATCGTAGATTCATACCAGATTTTTCTAAGCTTGTGAAGCCAATCACAAGTTTATTGAAGAATGACATTAAATTCAATTGGTCTTCTAAGTGTAATGAAGCCTTTGAGCAATTGAAGACATTATTGACCACTGCTCCGGTATTGGCTCAGCCGGACATCACCAAACCTTTTGATGTATATTGTGATGCATCAGGCAGTGGACTCAGTTGTGTATTAATGCAAGAGGGCCGAGTAATTGCATATGCTTCAAGGCAGTTGCGCCGACATGAGGAGCATTACCCAACTCATGATCTGGAGCTGGCTGCTGTGGTTCATGCCCTAAAAATTTGGCGTCACTATCTGCTGGGAAATATCTGTCACATATATACAGATCATAAAAGTTTGAAGTATATCTTCACCCAGTCAGAATTAAATATGTGACAAAGACGATGGCTTGAGCTTATTAAGGACTATGAACTAGAAATTCATTATCACCCAGGCAAGGCCAATGTTGTGGCAGATGCACTGAGCCGTAAGGCTTCCTGCCACTGTCTTATGGTAAAGACCTCTGACAACACTTTATGTCAAGAGATGGAAAAGCTAAACCTGGGGATGGTCCAACAAGGGACTCTGAATCAGCTAAAGCTTGAGTCAATCATTTTGCAAAGGATAATTGATGCTCAAAAAGATAATTTGGGTATGAAGCACATACGGGAGAAAATAAGGGCTGGAACAGCCAAATGTTTCAAGGAAGACGATCAAGGGGTGATATGGTTCAATAACCGCATAGTAGTGCCAAAGAATGAAGAACTCCGCCAGCAAATCTTAGATGAAGCGCATCTTAGTCGCTATTCTATTCATCCGGGAAGCACTAAGATGTATCATGATCTAAAGCAGCACTACTGGTGGACGAAGATGAAAATTGAAATTGCACGCTATGTGGCTAAGTGTGACACTTGCAGACGTGTCAAAGCCATACACATGAAAATTGCTAGTCCATTACAATCTTTGCCGATCCCAACATGGAAATGGGAAGATATAAGTATGGACTTTATCGTGGGATTGCCCAGGACTGCAAAAGGGCATGATTCTATCTGGGTTATAATTGATCGGCTTACGAAGATTGCTCACTTTTTACCGGTCAAGACAAGTTACCCGGTTACTGTCTATGCCCAATTGTACATTGCTCGTATTCTTAGTCTGCATGGTGTTCCGAAGACCATTGTGTCGGATCGTGGATCCCAATTTGTAGCCAAGTTTTGGGAAGCACTTCACAAATCCTTGGGTACTAAGTTGCTCCATAGTTCAGCATATCATCCACAAACCAGTGGGCAGACTGAGAGGATTAATCAAGTACTTGAAGATATGTTGCGAGCATGTGTTCTGGAATTCTCACCAAAATGGGACGAATGTTTGCCTTTGGCGGAGTTTTCATATAATAACAGCTATCAAGAAAGTATCAAGATGGCACCTTTTGAAGCTTTATATGGGCGACGGTGTCGAACTCCGCTAAATTGGTCTGAACCTGGAGAAAGGTATTTCTTTAGGCCTGATATTGTGAAGGAGGCCGAGGAAAAGGTTCAGAAAATTATTCATAATATGAAGAAAGCACAAGCCCGTCAGAAGGGTTATGCAGACAAACGGCGAATGCCCTTATATTTTCATGAAGGGGACTACGTCTACCTGAAAGTTTCACCCATGAAGGGAGTATCGCGTTTCGGGGTTAAAGGGAAACTTGCACCCAGGTACATCGGTCCATTCCCGGTACTTGAGCAATGTGGACCAGTGGCGTATCGACTGCAGCTCCCCAAAATTCTGTCTGCTATCCATAATGTGTTCCATGTGTCGCAATTGGAGAAGTGTCTTCGGGTTCCCGATCGAACCATTGAAGTGACAGATGTTGTCCTAGAACCAGATTTAACATACTCGGAACATCCTATTTGAGTTCTGGATCAAAAGGACCGGGTTACCCGGAGAAAAACTCTCAAGTTCTATAAGATACAGTGGAACCAACATTCGGAGGAAGAGGCTACATGGGAAACTCGAGACTTCTTAGATAAGAATTTCCCAGGCTTTCTAGCCTCATGTAATTTGTAAAGTATATTTAATATTGTAATAAAGAAGTGACCCCCACACCACCCCTACCTTGTACCAGAAATAAGGGAATAAAGATGTGACACATTTCCTTTTCCATTACTCACCCTAGGACTTTAAATCTCGGGACGAGATTCTTTTATGGGGGGAAGGATGTAACACCCCTGGTGTTACTGTAACTAAAACTTGAGCATGACATCATAAACATTGGCATTGCATATGTTTGACACACCTAGAGTGCATTCACTAGATAAAAATTTCAAATAAGTTGTATTGTTATAGCATTTTGCAAATAGGACCCTAGATAGGAAACCTGACCCTAAATCAGGCTCAAAGGGGTAAAACATAACCCAAGGTGATAAAACCTAAATGCTTTAGGGAAGAGTCATAAAATGTCCCCAAAAACAAAGTTGAATCACATTTATACCCCTAGGATACCAAAAATCTCAATTAGAACCCTAGAAAACCCTAAAACCAAACCCTAGGGACCTATGTGCAAAATTAGTCCACTTTTGGAATAAAGTGCAAAAACCAAGTCAAATAAGTTTCTTAAGTCCTTTGGTTCACAAATGTGTGGACTTGAAAGCCAAATATTGAGTTTTGGACTTAAATGCAAAATGGACCTCAATTAGGTTCTATTCTAAGTCTGAAATTCAGTGTTGAGGGCTCAACTTTGGAGCATTGTATCTTTCAAATTCTAGGGTTTTTGCCCTAGGTCACCACATCAAAATTGTAACCTAATTATAGAAGAACAACTTTGCTTAAGAATGCAAGCCATGTTCTTGTGAGAAATTTGGAGATAATCAGGCCTGAAGTTAAGCTGTCAGGCTGGTTCAGTCTGAAAATCAGACTAACAGATTGATGCCATCAACTTCAAGCTTAAATTCATGCATGATCCACTGGGTTTTTGTGGCATCATTATATTAAAAAGTTGTAGATGGAGTATTGCTCTACACTTTTGCTGCAGAGCTTGACTAGTGTTGTCGTTAGAAATTAAGAGAAAATGATGCTCCAAGTCGGGCTGTCAGGCGACTGAATCCCGTTTTGCCATGGTACAGTATCACGACTGAAGAAGATCAGAACGCCAGCTCCGTTATCTCACCGCCGATGAAGCCTCGCCGTGATTCACGCCGCTGCTGTAGGATTCATGTCGCCGATGACCCGATATGGTCGCCAAGTAAAAGCCACCCCCTGGGATAACTCCGGTGACTCACCGTGGCCGCCCTTCTGCTTTGCGGCTGAAGCCGATAAGCTCACCGACGACTGCCGCCTCCCGGCCGTGCGCTGCGTGGCTCAACCCTTCCACCGCATCGCCGTAACTCGCTACTGCTGTCAAATCAACGCCGGTGAGGTTGCCACGGCGTAGGACACTAATTCGCGTGCGCCAGTGTTCTTCTCCACCTCCGACCGCCGTGCTTCTTGCTCAAAATTCACGGCCGCCACCTCTGGGATCTATAAATTGAGCCCTCCACCAGTTCCGCAAAGTCATCAGCTAGCCAGCCCCCGCTAATCGTTAGCAATCATCCACCAGTGAGCTCGAATTCGAGTTTTCCCCCAAATCTCTTTCCGCCACCGTAAAACCAAGCTCGCCGCGGCCCGTCCTTTCCAGGTAAATTCATCGCTTTCTCTCCCTTGTTTAAGCACTCTGGTTACTCTGTGATGCTTGCCGAGCCATCAATTTGAACTAGGGTGACCCCTATCGTCGGGAACACGACGATCTACCCGCCATGTTCTCGGTCACCGTGGCCAGAGCTCCTCAGTTGGTCTTAGATGCAATTGGGTTGGGGGAAAAGCTTAGAATAGGTCCGATTTGGTGTCTGCTGCTCGAGAACCCTAGCCGTTGCCCCAATCGGCCAGTCTACGAGCTCGTCGGAGCTCGGCCGCGCGTGAACGCCGTCGGGGTCGTGTCGCATAAAGGAATAGAAGTTGGAGGGTGTTTCTGTAAACCGTCAGCGACACATAAAAACAGTAAAGGAACTTGTTTCCTGTTACCCAGAACTCCGAGGACCCCTGTGCAAAACTGCCAACGCGCGCGGGCGCGGGCGCGCGTTTCCTGTGGAGTTGGGCTGCTCGGGCCAGTTTAAGCCCAACACTGTTGAGCATTTTTCTTTTTCTTTTTCAGGAGAACTTTAGAAATCCCTGAAAATGTAGAAAAATGGTAAAATTGTGAAACTAATTTTCCTAGACTCCTTATTTTCCCTAAAATTTAATAAAAATAGTTTCATGATTTTTAGGTTAAATCAGGAATTTTAAGGTATTTAAAATAGTTTAAGATAGTAGTTCTGGATTTTTAAAAGATAAATGGTAATCCCAAAATGCTCAAAATTTTTATATGAGTTCCTCATATTATTTAGAAGCCTTGGGTAGAATTTGGGTTGATGTGGACCTTGTTTGATCACCAAACCCCAAAACACCCCCCTGCCCTGTGAACTCCTTTACTGACTCCGGAAACCCTAAGTTCTCGGAGTTCCGTGAAGGAAAATTGTATTCAAGACTTAGATAATAAGTTTATATTATCTTTGCACCCTCATGAGCATTACATGGCATTCATTCTTATATATGTATGGTTATGATTAGAACACGAAGAAGAAGTGGAAGCCACTGAAGAGCAAGTACCACCACCCTTGGAAACTCAGGCTGAGAATTGTTTCTACTTCGATATTTGTGGATCTGAGCCTGACTCACCCATAAACAAAGGCAAGCCCCGGTGCATTTGCCACCCCCCTTGTGTTTTTAAAATCTTTCTCACTTGCTTGATGCACTAGGTGATAGGTGTTGATTGCTAAAACAATTCCTGCATTACCTTCCTTGGAATTTGATTACCTTCCTTGAAATCCCTGTTTTACAAAAGATTTTTGATGCTTAGCCTTGCTTTAGAGAAACAAAATGTTTTGTTTTTACAAAAGATGATGTGGCAAAAGTGGGTGGGATGTTTTCAAAAATGAAAACTTGATGGTGAATCCATCACGGCCGTGATGGATTCAACATCGGAAAAGATGTACCTCTGCCAGGTACCAACCTTTGGGGTTAAATGATTAAGCTGAGACTGGGCGGGTGACTTGCACGAGAAAGAGAGTCTCGGTGTAGTGTCTCCGTCTGAGTCGATTAAGGACCTTGTCGATGTAGGCCTGCTGACCGAGGACCCTTTAACTGGTCACATGCCTCGTCATGGGTAAGCTTTGCCTCGGGTGGACTAAGGCCAGAATAAGATAACACGAAATGGGCGTGGAGCGGTGGCGAGAGTAGCGTGTACCCTCCGTGGCAAGAGGCTGGACAGTGGTGTATCTGTGCTCTCGGTTTGCGTGAACCTGATCTGGTCTTAAGAAACTCGGTGGCGGGTTGACATATGCAAGGGTTAAGTGCTACATATGTCGTGTGATCGGAGATCCTCAGCTGAGTATAATCGATTCGGATCACCGTACCTCCGCGATTATGGAGACTTGGCCACTGACTTACACGTAGCAATCCAGTGAAGATGAAGGGTTGATAAGAAATTGGCTAGTGCAGGTCAAGTGATTGAACTAGGGTAGAAGAACTCTAGCTGCAGGTAATTTTACTTAACCTGACACTAAAATTGGATTTTAAGGATCCACTTTAGTAAGCAATTCTACAAACAGAGTCTTGATTATTGAAAAGCCTTACCTTGACTCCCATATAACCAGCATACCCTTGAGAGTCTTTTCCTTAGTCGGGTAAGACTTGCTGAGTAATCCCATACTCAGGGTTTATTCCCCCATTGTTTTTAGGTGAGGAGACAACAAACTTTTGTTGTTTTTGTACCAAGGTGGTGAAAAGTGAAGATAATCAAGAATGAAGCTGCCGGAGGACCGGGTCCTCCTTAAAAACTTTTATGTAAAGAACTTATCGGGAGGAGCTTTTACCTCCCAGGTATTGTAATAATACTTTTCTGCACTCGCTTATACTCTGGTCTATATGACTTACTCCTACTTTATAAATAAATGTAAGTTTATGTAAACACTTCCGCATTTCCGCATCTCCGATGAACATATTGTCTGCCAGACGGGTGAAACGTTCCTGGAAAGGTAAGGATAAAGATACCGAACTTGTTAAGTGATTTAGGAACATCTACAGGGTTGTCTGATGTCTGTTGGACAAGGACAACTGTAGGTGGGCCTAATGACTTGGGAGGTTCCGTCACAGTTTGCCTCATCCAAAGTAGTTGCGCGCAACACTGTCCTGCGGCAACATACTCGGCCTCAGCAGTGGATAGGGCAACGGAGGTTTGTTTCTTAGAACTCCATGACACCAGGGACCTTCCTAAGAATTGGCACGTCCCTGATGTACTCTTCCTATCGACCTTACATCCAGCATAATCAGAGTCTGAATATCCAATTAAGTCAAAGGTAGACCCCTTTGGATACCAGATCCCGAAGCAAGGCGTAGCGACTAAATATCTAAGAATTTGCTTCACTGCCACTAAGTGACACTCCCTTGGATCGGATTGAAATCTAGCACACATGCATACACTAAGCATAATATCCGGTCTACTAGCACATAAATAAAGTAAAGACCCTATCATAGACCGGTATGCCTTTTGATCAACGGACTTACCTCCTTTGTTGAGGTCGGTGTGTCCGTCGGTTCCCATCGGAGTCTTTGCGGGCTTGGCGTCCTTCATCCCAAACCGCTTTAGCAAGTCTTGCGTGTACTTCGTTTGGGAGATGAAGGTACCGTCCTTGAGTTGCTTCACTTGGAACCCAAGGAAGTAGTTCAACTCACCCATCATCGACATCTCAAACTTATGAGTCATCACCCTGCTAAACTCTTCACAAGACTTTTGGTTAGTAGAACCAAATATTATGTCATCGACATAAATTTGGCACACAAATAAGTCACCATCACAAGTCTTAGTGAATAAAGTTGGATCGGCTTTCCCAACCTTAAAAGCATTAGCAATTAAAAAGTCTCTAAGGCATTCATACCAAGCTCTTGGGGCTTGCTTAAGTCCATAGAGCGCCTTAGAGAGCTTACATACGTGGTCGGGGTACCGTTCATCCTCGAAGCCAGGGGTTGCTCCACGTACACCTCCTCCTTGATTGGCCCATTGAGGAAAGCGCTCTTCACATCCATTTGGAACAACCTGAAAGAATGGTGAGCGGCATATGCTAGCAAAATACGAATGGACTCTAGCCTAGCCACAGGAGCAAAAGTCTCCTCAAAGTCCAAACCTGCGACTTGGGCATAACCTTTTGCCACAAGTCGAGCCTTGTTCCTTGTCACCACCCCGTGCTCGTCCTGTTTGTTGCAGAACACCCACTTGGTTCCCACAACATTTTGCTTGGGACGCGGCACCAGTGTCCAAACTTCATTACGCTTGAAGTTGTTGAGCTCTTCCTGCATGGCCAACACCCAGTCCAGATCTAGCAAGGCCTCTTCTACCCTGAAAGGCTCAATAGAAGAGACAAAGGAGTAATGCTCACAAAAATTAACTAATCTAGAACGAGTAGTTAATCTCTTGCTAATGTCACCCAAAATTTGGTCGACGGGATGATTCCTTTGAATCGTCGCTCGAACTTGGGTTGGAGGTGCCGGTTGTGCTTCTTCCTCCATCACATGATCATCTTGTGCTCCCCCTTGATCACACGCCTCTTCTTGATGAACCTGTTCATCGTCTTGAGTTGGGGAATGCACCATTGTTGAGGAAGAAGGTTGATCTTGCTCCTTTTGTTCCTGTGGCCGCACATCTCCAATCGCCATGGTGCGTATTGCGGCTGTTTGAACGTCTTCTTCATCTACATCGTCAAGATCAACAACTTGCTCTCTTGGAGAGCCATTAGTTTCATCAAATACAACGTCGCTAGAGACTTCAACCAAACTCGATGATTTGTTGAAG
Organism: Zea luxurians; assembly: GCA_029449295.1. NCBI lineage: Eukaryota > Viridiplantae > Streptophyta > Magnoliopsida > Poales > Poaceae > Zea > Zea luxurians. The sequence goes on from JAOPSE010000004.1 coordinate 158,285,590, forward strand.
ACTCTAAACGCCTTTGTATTTGAGTCATAACCTAACAAAAACCCTTCTACAGCTTTGGGAGCAAACTTAGAATTTCTACCCTTCTTTACTAGAATATAACATTTGCTCCCAAATACACAAAAGTAAGACACATTGGGTTTGTTACCGGTTAGAAGCTCATACGAAGTCTTCTTGAGGAGGCGGTGAAGGTAGACCCGGTTGATGGCGTGGCAAGCCGTGTTCACGGCTTCCGACCAAAACCGCTCGGGGGTCTTGAACTCTCCAAGCATCGTCCTCGCCATGTCTATGAGCGTCCTGTTCTTCCTCTCTACCACACCATTTTGTTGTGGTGTGTAGGGAGCGGAGAACTCGTGCTTGATCCCTTCCTCTTCAAGGTACTCCTCCACTTGAAGGTTCTTGAACTCGGACCCGTTGTCGCTCCTTATCTTCTTCACCTTGAGCTCAAACTCATTTTGAGCTCTCCTTAGGAAGCGCTTGAGGGTCCCTTGGGTTTCAGATTTATCCTGCAAAAAGAATACCCAAGTGAAGCGGGAAAAATCATCAACAATTACTAAACCATACTTACTTCCCCCGATGCTTAGGTAGGCGACGGGTCCGAAGAGGTCCATATGCAGCAGCTCTAGGGGTCTTGATGTAGTCATCACGTTCTTGATGTGATGAGCAATTCCCACTTGTTTACCTGCTTGACAAGCTGCACAAGGTCTATCTTTTTCGAAAGTTACATTAGTTAGACCTATCACGTGTTCTCCCTTTAGAAGCTTGTGAAGGTTCTTCATCCCCACATGAGCTAAACGGCGATGCCACAACCAGCCCATGCTAGTCTTAGCAATTAAGCATGCATCTAGACCGCCTCCTCTTTTGCAAAATCAACTAAATAGAGTTTGCCGTCTAGTACACCCTTAAAAGCTAATGAACCATCATTTCTTCTAAAGACAGACACATCTATATTTGTGAATAAATAGTTCTATCCCATATTACAAAGCTGACTCACAGACAACAAGTTATATCCAAGCGACTCAACTAAAAACACATTGGAAATGGAGTGCTCGGATGAAATAGCTATTTTTCCTAACCCTTTCACCTTGCCTTGATTCCCGTCACCGAATATGATTGAGTCTTGGGAATCTTTGTTCTTGACATAGGAGGTGAACATCTTCTTCTCCCCCGTCATGTGGTTTGTGCATCCGCTGTCGATAATCCAGCTTGATCCCCCGGATGCATAAACCTGCAAGGCAAATTTAGGCTTGGGTCTTAGGTACCCAACTATTGTTGGGTCCTACAAGGTTAGTGACAATATCCTTAGGGACCCAAATGCAAGGTTTATCTCCCTTGCATTTTGCCCCTAATTTCCTAGCAATCACCTTTCTATCCTTTCTACAAATTGCAAAGGAAGCATTGCAAGCATGATAAATAGTAGAAGGTTCATTAATCTTCCTAGGAACATGAGCAACATTTCTCCTAGGCATATGATGAATGACATTTCTTCTAGACATATCTCTACCATGCATATAGGAAGAACTTGAAGCAAACATTGCATTTGACTTATAAGCATTACAACTCCTATCATGATGAATATTTCTAGAAAATTTCCTATAAATAAATGCATGATTCTTTTGAGCACTATTAGCCATAGGGGCCTTCCCTTTCTCCTTGGTGGAGATGGAAGCCTTATGGCTTGTTAAGTTCTTGACTTCCCTCTTGAAGCCAAGACCATACTTAATTGAGGGGTGTCTACCAATCGTGTAGGCATCCCTTGCAAATTTTATTTTATCAAATTCACTCTTGCTAGTCTTAAGTTGGGCATTAAGACTAGCCACTTCATCATTCAATTTAGAAATTGAAACTAGGTGTTCACTACAAGCATCAACATCAAAGTCTTTACACCTATTGCAAATTGTAACAAGTTCTACACAAGATGTTGATTTATTAGCTATTTCTAACTTAGCATTCAAATCATCATTTATGCTCTTTAAGCTAGCAATAGAGTCATGGCATGTAGACAATTCACAAGAGAGTATTTCATTCCTTTTAATTTCTAAAGCAAGGGATTTTTGTGCCTCTACAAACTTATCATGTTCTTCATACAAAAGATCCTCTTGCTTTTCTAATAACCTATTCTTATCATTCAAGGCATCAATTAATTCATTAATCTTATCAACCTTAGTTCTATCTAGGCCCTTGAATAAACATGAATAGTCTATTTCATCATCGCTAGATTCTTTATCACTTGAGGAAGCGTAAGTACTAGTATTACGAGTGCTTACCTTCTTTTCCCTTGCCATGAGGCAAGTGTGATGCTCGTTGGGGAAGAGGGGCGACTTGTTGAAGGCGGTGGCGGTGAGTCCTTCGTTGTCGGAGTCGGACGATGAACAATCCGAGTCCCACTCCTTGCCAAGGTGTGCCTCGCCCTTAGCCTTCTTGTAAGTCTTCTTTTCCCTCTTGTTCCCTTGTTCCTGGTCACTATCATTATCGGGACAATTAGCGATAAAATGACCAATCTTACCACATTTGAAGCATGAGCGCTTCCCCTTCGTCTTGGTCTTGTTGGGATGCCCCTTGCGACCCTTTAGCGCCGTCTTGAAACGCTTGATGATGAGGGCCATTTCTTCATCATTGAGCCTGGCCGCCTCAACTTGCGCCACCTTGCTGGGTAGCGCCTCCTTGCTCCTCGTTGCTTTGAGAGCAATGGTTTGAGGCTCTTGGATTGGGCCATTCAACGCATCATCAACGTATCTAGCCTCCTTGATCATCATCCACCCGCTTACGAACTTTCCAAGTATCTCCTCGGGCGTCATCTTGGTGTACCTAGGATTCTCACGAATATTGTTCACAAGATGTGGATCAAGGATGGTAAAAGACCTTAGCATTAGGCGGACGATGTCGTGGTCCGTCCATCGCGTGCTTCCATAGCTCCTTATTTTGTTGACGAGGGTCTTGAGCCGGTTGTACGTTTGGGTTGGCTCCTCGCCCCTGATCATTGCGAATCTCCCAAGTTCGCCCTCCACCAACTCCATCTTGGTGAGCATGGTGACGTCGTTCCCCTCATGTGAGATCTTGAGGGTGTCCCAAATCTGCTTGGCGTTATCCAAGCCGCTCACCTTATGGTATTCGTCCCTGCACAATGAAGCTAGAAGAACAGTAGTAGCTTGTGCATTTTTGTGGATTTGCTCATTAATGAACATGGGACTATCAGTACTATCAAATTTCATTCCACTCTCTACTATCTCCCATATGCTTAGATGGAGAGAGAACAAGTGACTATGCATTTTGTGACTCCAAAATCCGTAGTCCTCCCCATCAAAGTGTGGAGGTTTGCCAAGAGGAATGGAAAGCAAATGTGCATTTGAACTATGCGGAATACGAGAATAATTGAAAGAGAAGTTTGAATTAACCGTCTTCCTTTTCTCGTAGTCGTTGTCGTCATCCTTTTGGGAAGAAGAGGACTCGTCGCTATCGTCGTAGTAGACGATCTCCTTGATGCGCCTCGTCTTCTTCTTCTTCCCATCTTTTCGTTTGTGGCCCGAGCCCGAGTTGGTAGGCTTGTCATCTTTCGGCTCGTTGACGAAGGACTCCTTCTCCTTATCATTGATCACAATCCCCTTGCCCTTAGGATCCATCTCTTCGGGCGATTAGTCCCTTTCTTGAAGAGAACGGCTCCGATACCAATTGAGAGCACCTAGAGGGGGGGGGTGAATAGGTGATCCTGTAAAACTTGAAACTTAGTGCCACAAAAACTTGATTAGGGGTTAGCACGACAAGGCCAAGTGGCTAGAGAGGAGTTCTTGCAAGACACGATAACCACAAGAAGATCAACACAGGTAGACACAGTGGTTTATCCCGTGGTTCGGCCAAGTACAAAACTTGCCTACTTCCACGTTGTGGCGTCCCAACGGACGAGGGTTGCAATCAACCCCTCTCAAGCGGTCCAAAGACCCACATGAATACCACGGTGTTTTGCTTTGTTTACTATATCCCGCTCGCGAGGAATCTCCACAACTTGGAGCCTCTTGCCCTTACACTTTGATGATCACAAAGAAGCATAGAGTAAGGGAGGGATGAGCAACGCACACAAGACGCAAAAATCACAGCAAATACGCACACACAAGACACAGACTTGAGCTCAAAAGAATATCACGAGGTTCTCACTAGAACGGAGCTCAAATCACTAAGAATGTCGAACAAGTGCGCAATAATGAAGTGTGAGTGATCAACAATGCTCAAAGGATGCTTGGTGTGCTCCTCCATGCGCCTAGGGGTCCCTTTTATAGCCCCAAGGCAGCTAGGAGCCGTTGAGAGCATTCCAGGAAGGCAATTCTTGCCTTCTGTCGCTTGGCGCACCGGACAGTCCGGTGCACCACCGGACACTGTCCGGTGCGGATCTCTTTCCTTATTTGGCGAAGCCGACCGTTGCAGATTCAGAGCCGTTGGCGCACCGGACGCTGTCCGGTGCACACCGGACAGTCTGGTGCCCCCTTCTGACCGTTGGCTCGGCCACGCGTCGCGCGCGGATTACGCGGCCGACCGTTGGCCCAGCCGACCGTTGGCTCACCGGACAGTCCGGTGCACCACCGGACAGTCCGGTGATTTATAGCTGTACGCCGTTAATCACTTCTCGAGAGCGACGACTTCGCCTGTGAACGGCTCACCGGACAGTCCGGTGCACCACCAGACAGTCCGGTGATTTATAGCCATACGCCGTTGATCGCCTCTCGAGAGCAGCCAGCTGACAGTCACCAGCCTAGCGCACCGGACACTGTCCGGTGCACCCAGACTGAGCTGACTTTGGCTGAAGAAAGCCATCTCTTTCCAAAGTGATTTCTCCTGTTTCCAGCACTTAGACACAAAACATTAGTCTCCAAACAATGTACTAAGTTTAGAAACATACCTTTAATCTTGATTTGCACTTAGTCCATCTCTTGGCATATATAAACACTTAAGCACTTGTGTTGGACACTAAATCACCAAAATACTTAGAAATGGCCCAAGGGCACATTTCCCTTTCAGTTGTGCTTCGGGCACAGAGGAGGATGTGCCTTGCTCGATAATCTTTTTGGAGCCTTTGATCATTAGCTCAAAGCTCACAAATTTACCTATGACTTCCTCGGGAGACATTAGTGTGTATCTAGGATCACCTCGAATTAATTGGACTTGTGTAGGGTTAAGAAAAACGAGGGATCTTAGAATAACCTTGACCATCTCATGGTCATCCCATTTGGTGCTCCCGAGGTTGCGCACTTGATTCACCAAGGTCTTCAAGCAGTTGTACATGGCTTGCGGATCCTCTCCTTGGTGAAGCATGAAGCGACCGAGCTCCCCCTCGATCGTCTCCCGCTTGGTGATCTTGGTCACCTCGTCTCCTTCGTGCGCGGTCTTGAGTACGTCCCAAATTTCCTTTGCGCTCTTCAACCCTTGCATCTTATTATACTCCTCTCGACTTAGAGAGGCGAGGAGTATAGTAGTGGCTTGGGAGTTGAAGTGTTGGATTTGGGCCACTTCGTCCGAATCATAGTCTTCATCCCCTACGAATGGTACCTGTACACCAAACTCAACAACGTTACAAATGCTAGTGTGGAGTGAGGTTAGGTGATGCCTCATTTTGTCACTCCACATGTTATAATCTTCACTGTCAAAAACCGGTGGTTTGCCTAATTAAACGAAAAGTAATGGAGTACGTTTAGAAATTCTAGGGTAGTGTAGGGGAATCTTACTAAACTTCTTGCGCTCATGGTGCTTAGAAGTTTTGGACGGCGCGTCGGAGCCGGAGGTGGATGGCGATGAAGAATCGGTCTCGTAGTAGACCACTTTCCTCATCTTCTTTTTCTTGTCGCCACTCCGATGCGACTTTTGTGAGGAGGATTCCTTATCCTTCCCCTTGTTGCGGGACTCTCCCGATGGAGCCTTCCCGTGGCTTGTAACGGGCTTGTCGCCGGTCACCATCTCCTTCTTGGCGTGATCTCCCGACATCACTTCGAGCGGTTAGGCTCTAATGAAGCACCGGGCTTTGATACCAATTGAAAGTCGCCTAGAGGGGGGTGAATAGGGCGAATCTGAAATTTACAAACTTAATCACAACTACAAGCCGGGGTTAGCGTTAGAAATATAAGCGAGTCCAAAAGAGAGTGCGCAAAACAAATCACAAGCAAATAAAGAGTGTGACACGATGATTTGTTTTACCGAGGTTTGGTTCTTGCAAACCTACTCCCCGTTGAGGTGGTCACAAAGACCGGGTCTCTTTCAACCCTTTCCCTCTCTCAAACGGTCACTTAGACCGAGTGAGCTTCTCTTCTCAATCACACGGGACACTAAGTCCCGACAAGGACCACCACACAATTGGTGTCTCTTGCCTTGGTTACAATTGAGTTGTTCACAAGAAAGAATGAGAAAGAAAAGAAGCAATCCAAGCGCAAGAGCTCAAATGAACACAAAAGTCACTCTCTCTAGTCACTATTTGATTTGGAGTGATTCTGGACTTGGGAGAGGATTTGATCTCTTTGGTTGTGTCTAGAATTGAATGTTATAGCTCTTGTAAGGTGTAGGAAGTCTGAAAACTTGGATGCAATTGAATGTGGGGTGGTTGGGGTATTTATAGCCCCAACCACCAAACTAGTCGTTTGGTGGAGGCTGCTGTCGAATGGCGCACCGGACAGTCCGGTAAGTCACCGGACACTGTCCGGTGAGCCAGCCACGTCATTCGACCATTAGGGTTCGACCGTTGGAGCTCTGATAGGTGGGATCTTCTGGCTGTCCGGTGGTGCACCGGACAGGTCCTGTAGACTGTCCGGTGCGCCTTCTGACGCTGCTCTGACTCTGTCGCGCACTGTAGCGCATTGAATGCGTTTGCAGTCGACCGTTGGCGCGAAGTAGCCGTTGCTCCGCTGGCACACCGGACAGTCCGGTGAATTATAGTGGAGCGGCCTCCAGAATTCCCGAGACTAGCAAGTTTGGAGTTGGATTCCCTGGTGCACCGGACAGTCCGGTGCGCCAGACCAGGGCTGCCTTCGGTTGTCTTTTGCTCTTTTTGTTTGAACCCATTCTTGGTCTTTTTATTGGTTTGTTGTGAACCTTTGGCACCTGTAAAACTTATAATCTAGAGCAAACTAGTTAGTCCAATTATTTGTGTTGAGCAATTTCAACCACCAAAATCAATTAGGAAAAGGTGTAAGCCTATTTCCCTTTCAGTGATCTCATTGGATTGCTTGGTGGACTCTTGGGTGTGGCGGCCTTGGAACTTGTTCATCTTCCTTGTCTTGATCTTGGGCATCTCCCTCTTGATCATTGCCCTCCTCTTGAGGTGGCTCATCTTCTTGATCTTCTTCTTCATTATCTTGAGCCTCATCCTCATCTTGAGTTGGTGGAGATGCTTGCATGGAGGAAGATGGTTGATCTTGTGCTTGAATGGGCTCTTCGGATTCCTTAGGACACACATCCCCAATGGACATTTCCTTAGCGCGACGCACGGAGCCTCTTCATCATCTAATTCATCAAGATCAACTTGCTCTACTTGAGAGCCGTTAGTCTCATCAAACACAATGTCACAAGAAACTTGAACTAGTCCAGTGGACTTGTTAAAGACTCTGTATGCCCTTGTGTTTGAATCATATCCTAGTAAAAAGCCTTCTACAGCCTTAGGAGCAAATTTGGAATTTCTACCTCTTTTAACAAGAATAAAACATTCGCTACCAAAGACTCTAAAATATGAAACATTTGGCTTTTTACCGGTGAGGAGTTCATATGATGTCTTCTTGAGGATTCGGTGTAGATACAATCGGTTGATGGCGTAGCAGGCGGTCTTGACCGCCTCGGCCCAAAACCGATCCGAAGTCTTGTACTCATCAAGCATGGTCCTTGCCATGTCTAATAGAGTTCTATTCTTCCTCTCCACTACACCATTTTGTTGTGGCGTGTAGGGAGAAGAGAACTCATGCTTGATCCCTTCCTCCTCAAGAAAACCTTCTATTTGAGAGTTCTTGAACTCCATCCCATTATCGCTTCTAATTTTCTTGATCCTCAAGCCGAACTCATTTTGAGCCCGTCTCAAGAATCCCTTTAAGGTCTCTTGGGTTTGAGATTTTTCCTGTAAAAAGAATACCCAAGTGAAGCGAGAATAGTCATCCGCAATAACTAGACAGTACTTACTCCCGCTGATGCTTATGTAAGCGATCGGGCCGAATAGGTCCATGTGGAGGAGCTCGAGTGGCCTGTCAGTCATCAAGATGTTCTTATGTGGATGATGAACGCCAACTTGCTTCCCTGCTTGGCATGCGCTACAAATCCTGTCTTTCTCAAAATGCACATTTGTTAGTCCCAAAATATGCTCTCCCTTTAGAAGCTTGTGAAGATTCTTCATCCCAACATAGGCTAGTCGGCGATGCCAGAGCCAACCCATGTTAGTCTTAGCAATTAAGCAAGTATCGAGTTCAGCTCTATTGAAATCAACTAAGTATAGCTGACCCTCTAATACTCCCTTAAAAGCTACTGAGTCATTACTTCTTCTAAAGACAGTAACACATGTATCCGTGAAAAGACAGTTGTAACCCATTTTACACAATTGGGAAACAGAAAGCAAGTTGTAATCTAAAGAATCTACAAGAAAAACATTGGAAATAGAATGGTCAGGTGATGTAGCAATTTTACCCAATCCTTTGACCAAACCTTGATTTCTATCCCCGAATGTGATAGCTCGTTGGGGATCTTGGTTTTTCTCATAGGAGGAGAACATCTTTTTCTCCCCTGTCATGTGGTTTGTGCACCCGCTATCGATGATCCAACTTGAGCCCCCGGATGCATAAACCTACAAAACAAATTTAGTTCTTGATTTTAGGTTCCCAAACAGTTTTGGGTCCTTTGACATTAGATACAAGAACTTTGGGTACCCAAGCACAAGTCTTTGATCCCTTGTGTTTGTCCCCAACATATTTGGCAACTACCTTGCCGGATTTGTTAGTAAGCACATAGGAAGCATCAAAAGTTCTAAATGAAACATTATGATTATTTGATGCTTTAGGAGTTTTCTTCTTAGGCAATTTAGCATGGGTTGATTGCCTAGAACTAGTTGTCTCACCCTTATACATAAAAGCATGATTAGGGCCAGAGTGAGACTTCCTAGAATGAATTCTCCTAATCTTATGCTTGAGATAACCGGTAGGGTACAAAATGTAACCCTCGTTATCCTGAGGCATGGGAGCCTTGCCCTTAACAAAGTTAGATAATCTTTTAGGAAGGGCATTAAGTTTGACATTGTCTCCCTTTTGGAAGTCAATGCCATCCTTGATGCCAGGGCGTCTCCCACTATAAAGCATACTACGAGCAAATTTAAATTTTTCATTATCTAGCTCATGCTCGGCAATTTTAGCATCTAATTTTGCTATATGATCATTTTGTTGTTTAATTAGGGCCATGTGATCATGAATAGCATCAATGTTAACATCTCTACATCTAGTGCAAATAGAAACATGCTCAACAGTAGATGTAGAGGGTTTGCAAGTTTTTAGTTCAACAATCTTAGCATGCAAAATGTCATTTTCACTTCTAAGATCAGAAATGGAAGCATTGCAAACAACTAAGTCTTTAGCCTTAGCAATCAATTTTTCATTTTCAATCTTAAGGCTAGCAAGAGAGGCATTCAATTTTTCAATCTTAGCAAGCGAACTAGCATGATCATTTCTAAGATTGGCATATGAATCATCACATACATTTGAATCAACCTTAGCAATTAATCTAGCATTCTCATTCCTAAGGTTGGCAATCAAATCATGGCAAGTGCTTAACTTACTAGATAATTTCTCACATTTTTCTACTTCTAGAGCATAAGCATTTTTAACCTTAACATGCTTCTTGTTTTCCTTAATTAGGAAGTCCTCTTGGGTGTCCAAGAGTTCATCCTTCTCATGAATAGCACTAATTAATTCGTTCAATTTTTTCTTTTGTTGCATGTTAAGATCGGCAAAAAGAGTAAGCAAATTGTCCTCATCATCACTAGAATTATTCTCATCACTAGAGGTTGCATATTTAGTGGAGGATTTAGATTTAATCTTCTTCTTTTTGCCATCCTTTGCCATGAGGCACTTGTGGCCGACGTTGGGGAAGAGGAGTCCCTTGTTGACGGCGATGTTGGCGGCATCCTCGTCAGAGGAGTCGGTGGAGCTCTCGTCGGAGTCCCACTCGCGGCACACATGGGCATCGCCGCCCTTCTTCTTGTGGTACCTCTTCTTTTCCTTTCTTCTCCCCTTCTTGTCGTCGCCCCTATCACTGTCACTAGAAATAGGACATTTTGCAATAAAGTGACCGGGCTTACCACATTTGTAGCAAACCTTCTTGGAGCGGGACTTGTAATCCTTCCCCCTCCTTTGCTTGAGGATTTGGCGAAAGCTCTTGATGATGAGCGTCATTTTCTCGTTGTCGAGCTTGGAGGCGTCGATGGGGATTCTACTTGGAGTAGAATCTTCTTTCTTCTCCTCCGTTGCTTTGAATGCAACGGGTTGTGCTTCGGGCACGGAGGAGGATGCGCCTTGCTCGATGATCCTTTTGGAGCCTTTGATCATTAGTTCAAAGCTCACAAATTTGCCTATCACTTCCTCGGGAGACATTAGCGTGTATCTAGGATCACCTCGAATTAATTGAACTTGTGTGGGGTTAAGAAAAACGAGGGATCTTAGAATAACCTTGACCATCTCGTGGTCATCCCACTTGGTGCTCCCGAGGTTGCACACTTGGTTTACCAAGGTCTTTAGCCGATTGTACATGGCTTGTGGATCCTCCTCTTGGTGAAGCATGAAGCGACCGAGCTCCCCCTTGATCGTCTCCCGCTTGGTGATCTTGGTCACCTCGTCTCCTTCGTGCGCGGTCTTGAGCACATCCCAAATTTCCTTTGCGCTCTTCAACCCTTGCACCTTATTATACTCCTCTCGACTTAGAGAGGCGAGGAGTATAGTAGTGGCTTGGGAGTTGAAGTGTTGGATTTGGGCCACTTCGTCCGAATCATAGTCGTCATCCCCTACGGATGGTACCTGTATACAAACTCAACAATGTTCCAAATACTAGTGTGGAGTGAGGTTAGGTGATGCCTCATTTTGTCACTCCACATGTTATAATCTTCACCGTCAAAAACCGGTGGTTTGCCTAATGGAACGGAAAGTAATGGAGTTCGTTTGGAAATGCGAGAGTAGTGTAGGGGAATCTTACTAAACTTCTTGCGCTCATGGCGCTTAGAAGTTACGGACGGCGCGTCAGAGCCGGAGGTGGATGGCGATGAAGAGTCGGTCTCATAGTAGACCACCTTCCTCATCTTCTTTTTCTTATCGCCACTCCGATGCGACTTTTGTGAGGAGGATGCCTTATCCTTCCCCTTGTTGTGGGATTCTCCCGATGGAGCCTTCCCGTGGCTTGTAACGGGCTTGTCGCCGGTTCCCATCTCCTTGGTGTGATCTCCCAACATCACTTCGAGCGGTTAGGCTCTAATGAAGCATCGTGCTCTGATACCAATTGAAAGTCTCCTAGAGGGGGGGTGAATAGGGCGGATTTGAAATTTACAAAGTTTAAGCACAACTACAAGTCGGGGTTAGCGTTAGAATTAAAGTTAAGTCCGAGAGAGAGTGCGAAAACAAATCACAAGCAAATAAAGAGTATGACACGGTGATTTGTTTTACCGAGGTTCGGTTCTTGCAAACCTACTCCCCGTTGAGGTGGTCACAAAGACCGGGTCTCTTTCAACCCTTTCCCTCTCTCAAACGGTCACTTAGACCGAGTGAGCTTCTCTTCTCAATCACACGGGACACTAAGTCCCCGCAAGGACCACCACACAATTGGTGTCTCTTGCCTTGGTTACAATTGAGTTGATCACAAGCAAGAATGAGAAAGAAAAGAAGCAATCCAAGCGCAAGAGCTCAAATGAACACAAATGTCGCTCTCTCTAGTGACTATTTGATTTGGAGTGATTCTAGACTTGGGAGAGGATTTGATCTCTTTAGTTGTGTCTAGAATTGAATGATGTAGCTCTTGTAAGGTGTAAGAAGTTTGAAAACTTGGATGCCATTGAATGTGGGGTGGTTGGGGTATTTATAGCCCCAACCACCAAACTAGCCGTTTGGTGGAGGCTGCTGTCGCATGGCGCACCGGACAGTCCGGTGCGCCAGCCACGTCACCCGGCCGTTAGGGTTCGACCGTTGGAGCTCTGACAGGTGGGGCCTTCTGGCTGTCCGGTGGTGCACCGGACATGTCCTGTAGACTGTCCGGTACGCCTTCTGGCGCTGCTCTGACTCTGACGCGCACTGTAGCGCATTGAATGTGTTTGCAGTCGACCGTTGGCGCGAAGTAGCCGTTGCTCCGCTGGCACACCGGACAGTCCGGTGAATTATAGCGGAGCGGCCTCCCATTTTCACGAAGGTGGCAAGTTCAGCGTCGGGACCCCTGGTGCACCGGACACTGTCCGGCGGTGCACCGGACACTGTCCGATGGCACACCGGACAGTCCGGTGCGCCAGACCAGGGCACACTTCGGTTGTCTTTTGCTTTCTTTGTTTGAACCCATTCTTGGTCTTTTTATTGGTTTGTTGTGAACCTTTGGCACCTGTAAAACTTATAATCTAGAGCAAACTAGTTAGTCCAATTATTTGTGTTGGGCAATTCAACCACCAAAATTAATTAGGAAAAGGTGTAAGCCTATTTCCCTTTCACAAAGTCCTAGGCATGAGTGCTTGAAGCCCTCTTATTGGGTCAATGATACATGCAATCGAGGCTAAACCAATAATCAAAAAATGGAAGTCGTGAGTTTGAAGTTCGGACATTTATGGGCACTATTGAAATAATGTGTGGTAAATGTAATGGTTCAAGTGGTCTTGTGAGAGACTCATCCCACATATGTGTTGAATAAACATTGTTCCGCTATGTAATATATCTAGTAAATGACATGAATTAAAATATGCAGTTAATAGGATTCTGAAGATCCATCATGATATTCTAAGAGGACTCATATCTTTGAATTATAAATATCCAACAAATAGATCTCATACCGGATAATACATTCCCGATGAATGATCACTCTCATGTGTAGAGAGAATATCTCCTAGTTGAGATTATAGTTTTTAGATGGAACTTGTTCAGAAGAAACAAAGTCTATATTGAACACCAAAGTTTGATAACCCATATAAAGGGATAAATACCCATACATACCCAAAAAGGAATAAGATGAGGTACTAAGGGACTTGAAGTTCACCGAATAGGTACATGTGCATTCCACGAGTTTTATTCATAGTATTTTCCACTTGATGTGGAATTACGGTATCCTCTAAAACCCTAATGGAAAAACCCTATAAGGTTTAGGTGTTACTGGCAAAATATTCCATTGTGCTAGAATGACAGACTATACTCTAAATATAGAGGATCGAACGGTCCTCTACGCTCTCCAGCAGCGTCCTCTAAACGGTACTCTAAATTTAGAGGACGCTGCTGGATTCTCTATATATAGAGTTTCTCTAAACGATCCTCTATCCATTTGAATACTTTAAATAATCGGTTTAGCAAAACTAAAATATGTACAATACATTTGAGAGTATAACAAATATGTATGTAAAAAAATTAAAAATAAAAAAAATCTCTAATATAGGTATTTGCGTATAGAGGGCATGATTTAGAGGACGTTGTTGGAGAGGAATGAGATATAGAGAATGGAATCTTTTAGAGGAGACTGTAAAGGACGGATATAGAGGACGTTGCTGGAGACAACCTAATGAGGTATTCGATCGATGAAGAATCCCTGATAGATTACGATCTTTGATGGACTTATGTTACACAATCATATAAGTTGTAATGAATGAACACCTGGAGCGATGAGTCATATCTAGAATATGTACTATTACAACTATAGTATCCCCTAAGTCTTGTGGAAGGACAAGTTATTTGCTCTACACAACTATGTATACATTATGGTGTAAGATAAAAAATTGTAGCGTCCCAACCTCATCCATCCTCATTATTCCAGATGAACAATGAGACATATCTTGAAGAATATGTTTGAGTTATGTGGGATAATGACTTCAACAGATGTCATCATCAAGGGGAGCGAATGCTTACTATTGATCACAATTGTGAGACACTGAATGTCATATTATATGCCCTGAAGGTGTTAGTTTGATGATCATTATATGGACCCTTATGGAAGATTTCTATCCAATATGTAGATCCAGTCGATCGAACACCACCATTCTAAGTGGCTTATTTATGTTGATACGTACCCTAACCTCGTGTAATCCAGAAGTGAGTTGAGGTGAAGTTCCTGAAGTAATCCTTGCAACAATATGTAATTTGTTTGCTAAATCTCTATGTGCATATACTTCCAGAAGAAGGTGTTTTGCCATATTGAGATAGTTTTGCAAGGATCAGGGAGCACATTTCTAAATTAGCCCTTCTAGAAGATTCGATGCAATCTAGATCCAGAAAATCAAAATATGTCCTATTGACAATTGTTGTACTCTTTTTTCCTTGGTGAGTTTTTCTAAAGTTTCTCACATAAAGTTTTTAACGAGGCAACAAACTGCAAATGCAATATGCGTCACCATGTGCTCTTTCTCCATAGTTTCCCTCTGGATTTTTGGGAGTTTTAATGAGGCATGTGTGGTCGCGGTATTCGCTCAAGGGGGGTGTTAAGAAACCTAACCCTAAGGTTTGGTGGGCTTATACCGAATGTACCGCTGAGAGGTACCACATCTCTATATATAGAATATGTATCCTCATATGAAAGAGAAAGAGGCTGAGGCCTAACCCTATATCCTGTGTCGTGTGTCCCTCTCTCTGTGTGTGGGTTGCTGGGAAGAGAACAGACTTTTATGACTCCTCGCGTCTCTACTACTGACAAGAGGAAAGGGAGTGGATCTAATGATCCGTGGTAACGTAGTTATCAACACAACACACCTATATTTCTAAATTATCGTTGTACATTTTTTGCAACGTATAAGTATTTGTCATTTAGAGCATATCTATCGATGTCTCCAACACTACTATAAACATTTAACCCGATTTGCTATTTTTGAACCTGATTTGCTATTTTTGAACAATAATTTATAGTGACATCTTTTTTAAAAAAACACTACTATAAAT
The DNA here is from genome assembly GCA_029449295.1 of Zea luxurians. Taxonomy (NCBI): domain Eukaryota; kingdom Viridiplantae; phylum Streptophyta; class Magnoliopsida; order Poales; family Poaceae; genus Zea; species Zea luxurians. Next base: position 158,300,679 of record JAOPSE010000004.1, read on the forward strand.
ATTTAAAGTGATATTTTTTAAACTGGTTATTAGCTTGTCACACACGTGCGTTTGGCTATCTAGTGGGATCTCTTTTTATGCTATTTTTTTATCTCGATTTGCAATTTCTGAACAATTATTTACCGAGGCAGTTTTTTTTTTACAGTCTCCACTACATAATGCATCAATTTCTAATTATGCATAGGTGAGGTTGGAGCCTACGGTTCGTACCCTGATTGTTGGCTCGATTTATCTAACCATTTATTAAAATAAAATCTACTCATTTTATATGTAGAATGCACAGTATCTGACTAATCGGTTAAAAAACCAGGAGTCGGTTTCTACTGCCAATAATGGCACGTATGTCATAGCTCTAAAGCAAAACTCTATGGTAGAGCTGACCGGCTTGTCAAACATCTTAAATGGAGGATATGAGAGGCTGCCAATTAGAGTATAGAGTTTTCATAGTTGTAGTATAATGTACCTACGTAGGATTCCCTAACTCATCCTCTTATCCATCCTTTCCTCGACTTTCGTAAGGGGCAATAGCACAAGCAGAGCCTTTATAGAGCAGTTGGATTGCGCCTTAGTCACTAGCATACGTTTTCTTGCTTTGAGCTACTAGCGCGGATTGTTCTGGTTTAGCTTGACCTACCCCGTTCTCTTTCATGCTTAACTTGAATGCTGAACCTATCGATAAGATAAGGGTTGTATCGTTCGTGATCAAGTCATCGAGCGCATGTTTTCAATAGCGCTTTCTTTGGCAAGGCAGGCTGCTCAGAAAACTCTAAAAAGATAACATAAACATAGAGTTTATAGTTATTTATCTATCACTAGTTATGAGATAGTAATCTAAACTCTAAAACAAAACTGTTTCACCTACAGAGTAAGGCGTAGAGAGCCATACAAAAACGCCCTAAAATTCTTTAATTCGCAGACCCAATGAACGAAGTCTCGTGGAAGTTTACAATTACAGGCCCATAAGTAATGCCGAGAAATCCAAAAGGCTGGGCCTGGGCGCAAGCTGGACTGCTTCCCAATTCCGGCCCATGCAAATGGTTCCAATGTGGCGGTGACGCCAGCACCAGAAATTGAATATTGCGCGCCATGGCAGGACTGTGACGAGTGGGCACAAACGCCGCCACCACTAACGCGCAGATGCGTGCCATCCACCACTCCACTTCTTGCTTAGGAGTTAGGAGTTAGGACTAAGCTCCAGACCTCCGAGTCTCCGGCCACTCCTCTCGCCACCATGGTGAGGGACTCCACTTGCGAAGCGTCGTGGGAAGAGACCTTCCGGTGGCAACGGCCACATCGCCCTGAGGAGCCGGGAGTAAGGGACGTGGCGGTCGACCCCTTCTCGCTCCGGCAGTTCTCCCGCGTCGACATCGATAGGCCGCTGCCCATCCCCTCCGTCTCCGTGGACGACCGCCGCGTGTCGCCAGACAGGTTCAACGGCGCGAGCGTTCCGGCGGGCTCCGCGCCATCGTCCCCGCGCGCGCCAACCTGGTGGGATGACGGTGCGCGCCCGATCGCGCACTGGGCACCCTCCTCGGGGGTGGGGGAGCTGCCAAGGAGCAAGCTGTCTGCCGGCGAGGATGAGACGGAGGTACCGGACTCTGGGTTCGACGTTGCCCTGTCGTCGACGGCGGAGCGGAAGGCGAGCGAGCCGCAGCGCTGGGGCAGCGACGTCCCGCTGATCGCTGCTGCGGACGCCGAGGAGTGCTTCGCCAAGGACGGCCGGGGCAAGCAGACAAAGCACGCCGGCAAAGCGCCGTTCACGTGCTGTATGTTCGTCCCGAGGCTCACCAGGAGGGTCAAGCCTCCGACGTCGTCCACGGCAACGGCGGCGGCGCGCTCTTCTTCATCGGGCAAGTTCGGCAACACCGCCAGTACTGCTGTGCAGCTGCAGCCCATGGACCCTGTCACGTGCTCGGCTCGACCGAGCACCATGTCGCTGGCCGTGTCGCTCGAGCGCTTTGACTGCGGCGCCCTGTCGACGCCATCGTCCCCGCGAGGCCTGGGCCTCGACGACGGCGGGGCCGCCTCGGCGTTGTCCTACTTCGACCTGCCGCTGGAGCTGATCCTGGGCTGCGACGCGGAAGACGACGCGGACCTGCCGGTGTGCGCCGCGTTCTTGTTTGACAGCGACGGCATACGGAAGAGCGTGCTCAAGCGGAGGCTGGAAGCTGGCGCCGGCTGGGAGCCACGGCGCCCATCGCTGGGGAAGGTGTCCATGGACGCGGCCGGCAGGATATCGACCCCTCAGGTTCGGGTCTCCTTGAAGTCGAGGTCTCCAGCGGCTATGTGGTCGCCGTAGAAGTCCTCGCCGTCGACGAAGCATCCTGCAGGTGTGAAGGGCCAGAGAGAATTTCAGTGTGGGCAACCCTAGGAGCTAGTTTGAAAGACAGAAAACTACTGGTGGAAGAGATTGAAAGAGCTAAAATTCTCTTTTTATTTCAAAAAGAAGATTCTAGCTCCTTCAATCTCTTTCAATTTTATGACTCTCAAACTAGCCCTAAGTGCTAGTTGTATACACCGAGGCATCACAACATTTTGGCCTTTTCAAACCAAGGTCCGTTGTCCAGCGATTCCACTGTTCAGATTTCTGAAGTTTTGATTTGAAGTACTTGCTATTCCTGCATGCAGCATGCTGATTGAATTCCAAAGTCGGTTCCATTAGGGCAATCAAAACCATCAGAAACAGGATCAGTATTATGATTAGAACTCTGTTTTCCTTCAGGGACAAGCATACCGCTCTTGCGCAAAAAACATATTTACATTTCTGCAAGAACTAGCTCGTATTTTTTTAGTGGTGGTTAACAAAAGGTAAGAAGCCTCCTCAAAACCAGGGCTTCGCAAACTCCACATCTAATCTGGGAGTGCCGGCTCTGTTAGGTCCAGTCGTTTCTGCAGGATTGTACCAAGAATGGTTCCAATCCGGTCCGGAACAGTTCCGGTCTTCTATTCCCTGTCAACCGAACAGGCCCTTATCTTGGCCTTTCCTAAATCCTAAGCTCAAAAATTCAGCTGCGCCCGGAAAACATCATCAATAGGAGTCTGACATATTGGGCAACTCCTGCCGCTCGATTTCAGCTGACCGGCGCAGTCAAAACAGGTGCACACATGCCCACACCTGATGCATCATAGAGAATGCAGTTAGAAGCACTTCAATGCAGCAACTTGTGCACTTCGAACTATTATTATGTCTGAGGTTCTTGTAGAAAAATGTGTTACTAATCATAAAAAGGATAAGATATGACTTGTTGATTAAAGTTGCTCGAAGTACTGCACGATCTGTCCCTGCAAATCATTACCTGTAAAGTAGAGAGTCAACTTGCATTCGATGGCAGATGAAGCAATTACCCCCTTTTACTGCTGTTGTGTCGGGTTGGTTTGGCATCAAGCCTGTTCAAGAAATGGCATCCGAAAAAAGCGTGAATACATCTATGATTACAAATAAAATACAGTCAAGATGGTGGTAATGGAAGGTGAGGCACTAGCAAAGATAACCAAACAAATTCATATTGTAGTTCATAGACTTCATTACAAAATCAGTTAATTCATCAAAGTGGACCAAAGGTGTCATACAAAGCATTGAAGATATGCAGCAGTAGGCTGGTCCAGGCCAAGATCTAAGCAACAAGAGTACAAGACTGCAGCACACTGCACAAAGTCTTGCTTCAAAGACTAGAACACCTCCTTCCCACTATTGCCTCCCCAAACATAGCTATACCCTTTTCTTTCTTGAGACCTCAGCTGACTGGACTTTTAAGGCAATCTAGCTCACTTGGCCTGGCAGCTCAGAAAAGAGCAGACCGTGGCCCTGGAAGCAAAATGTAACATTTTCACGCTGAGACTGAGGCTCTGCGTGATAGTTATCATACTTTTTTTATCGAACACACAGGAGAGCTGTGTATATTTATATTAAGAAGATAAAAAAGGTACATCGAAAACCCAACACTCCAGCACACACTCCCTAACTGCCTAGCACAAAGACAGATGCGCCTGTTACAGATACACCAAGAGGAACGACCAACACATCAAGAGCTCAACTCTAGAGTCGTGCGGCTAGGTGGGAGACACCCTTTGCCCCGGCTAAACACCAAAGATCAAGCTCCTCTGAGACTGGTTCACAAGGCTAGACCACTAGACAAAACTCCATCAAACACACATCTATTGCGAAGCTTCCAGAGAGACCAAGCCCCTAGATAGGGATGAAAGTGGTAATCCGAACTGTTAGAACAAATTTAATATTTTAAAATAGATATGTATAAAATTTGATGTTGATCTTTTCTTATGTTATCAAGCACATTAGTACAAATATGGATAAAATATTACATAAATTGTTTTATGTATTATTTGCTCCCTACAACACAAAAAGTTGAAAAAATTACCGAATTTGTTTTCGAATCCATACCGAAGTTTATATCTATTATTTGAGAAAATATAGGATGAATTTGAGATTTACCTTTTATGAATCTTAACAAGCTGGATGTTAAAAACAAGAATACAAATGTGTATTGTATATTTTATATCTTATTTATTCGCAATCAAAGAAAGACGACTAAAAAACTGATTACCGAATAAATACCGTTTCCGACTGTTTTCATCCCTACCCCTAGAATAACCACAAAGTTCCTGTTTGATGGGACCAGAGAGTCAGAGACTGCCTCATTTAAATGCCGCCACCAATCACCAAAGGAAACAACTCCAGGTTCAGGGTAGAGAGACCGGAGACCAAACTTCTGAAGAAGCTGGAACCAGAATTGCCGGGAGAAGACACAGGAAGCGAGCAGGTGATCAATGGTCTCAAGTTCCTAGTCACAAAGGAGGCATCTAGGATGATGTTGCAGCCCTCTCCGATCAAGCCGGTCGGCCGTCCAACATCTATCCTGAGCAACCAACCACAAGAAGAAGCGCCAATTACCCGGTGCCCAGGATTTTCAAATGCGCTCCCAAGGATCAAAGAGGATCCCTCCCTAGAAGAAACCCTCATAGGCTGACTTCGCAGAGTACTGTCCAGAGGGTGAGAACCGCCAAATGTGTCTATCCTCAACTTCCGGGTCCAGCACAATCTGAAGGAGATTATCCCAAAGCTGCAAATACTTAAGTAAGGCAGCAACACCAAGGGCGCCTTTGAGGTCCGAAATCCAAATACTTAAAGCATCAAGAACCGTTCGTCTGTTGGCTCTTCGTTTGGGAACCAGCCGGAATAGCTGTGGTGCAAGGTCAGCGATACACTGTCCATGGAGCCATTTATCTGTCCAAAAAAGCATATTGGCTCCATTCCCAATCTCGCTACAAATAGCGACTGAGAAGAAGGACTGCACCATCTTTGGGACATGAACTGGAAGTGAAGCCTAAGGCTTATCAGGCTCAGTTTTTTTGAAGCCAAAGCCATCTCATACGCAATGCCCAGCTAAGCTTCTGAAGATCAGTGATGCCCAGACCACCAAGCGGGGTCGACAGACTTTTGTCCAAGCAACCAGACAATGGCCACCGTTGAGCTGTTTCCTTCCTCTCCACAAAAATCTCCTCATGATCTTATCTATTTCTTTGAAAGCTCACGACGGATGCTCTACAACCATTAGCAAATATACCAACATGGAGGTCAGAACTGATTGCACCAGAATTCTCCTACCTTTCCGAGATAACAGGTCGGCCTTCCAACCAGGTAGACGGTCCAGAATCCGGTCAACAAACGGCTGAATTTGGTCCCTTGTCAACTTACGCAGGGAAAGAGGCACACCTAGATATCTGCAGTGGGATTCTTTCAGCTCACATGGAAGAACGTTTTGAACCACTGCCACATCCGTCTCTGTACATTGGATTGGGAAAACATTACTTTAAGCAGGTTGGCCTTTAAACCAGAGGCATCAGTGCATCACCAAAGAGTTCCAGCATATCCATGGTTAGGTTCAAATCCAAGTCAGCAGGATGAAGAAAAATAACCACGTCGTCAGCATAAAGGGACACCCTGTGTTGCAACGCCCTTGTGGATAGGGACTGTAGGAAGCTTTAGCAAAAATCAGACTGAGGACATCCATAACTAGGATGAATAACGAAGGGGAGAGGGGGTCCCCTTGTCGTAGCCCTCTTCTATGAAAGATGGTGAATCCGGGGATTCCATTCAGTAAGACCTGTGTAGTTGAGGATGACAGCAGACCACTGAGAACATCCCGCCAGATCAGCCCAAAGCCTAGCTTCTGGAGAACCTCCAGTAAAAATGACCAGGACACTGAATCAAAGACTTTTGTAATGTCTAGTTTTAGAAGAATATGAGCCTGCTTCTGAAGGTGGAGGAACCTGGCTGTTTGTTTTACAAGCAAAAAATTGTCTTGAATGGATCGGCCCTTGAAGAAAGCACTTTGATTCAGGGAGACCAACTCATGTAACCGTCCTGCCAATCTATTAGCAAGGATTTTGGTGATGAGCTTTGCAAAACTGTGAACCAGGATAATTGGACGGAAATCCTTAACATGATCCGCACCCTCTTTTTTTGGGATGAGAGTATGAAAGCAGAGTTGAGAGAATGCAGATTATCTAGCTTCCTGCTCCAAATCGCCGAGATCACCAACATAATATCCTCTTTTATGATCAACCAACAGAACTTGTAAAAGCGCCCAGTAAACCCATTGGGTCCAGGAGCTTTATCAGACGACAGATGGGATATTGTTTGCCACACTTCTTCAACGGGAATTGGTTTGTCCAGATCAGCCAAGTCATGTGAGATAATCTCCAGTTCCTTAAGGTTGATTGTATACTCCCTGGACAGATTAGTACCTAGGAGGCTGAAATAGAAATCATGAATAGCCTTCTCTTTCTCCTCATGCTTTGTGAGAATGAGATCCCCAATAAAGTTCCTTTGCTTGCGGTACCGGGCGATACTCTTTTTATTTTTGGAAACAGATAGGAGCGGTTCCTACTTCCTATATGAAAACTAGTTCTTTAGACCATGTTCGGTTACACTCGGATTGAGGCCTTGTTTGGATACTCTCGTATTCACCTCAATCCATTTGTATTGATGTAGATTGAAGTGTGACTTAAACTAACCTACACCCCAATCCATTTCAATATATGTGGATTGGAGTGAATACGAGAGTATCCAAACAAGGTCTGAAGGGGATTGAGGCGGATTGAATCCCCTCCTATTGAAATTTGACTAGCAAGGGATTTAATCCCCTTCAATCCACCCTAACCGAACAGGCCCTTAATGGGAGCGGTTCCTACTTCCTATATGAAAATGGGTTGCTTTAATAGACTATTTTTTCCTTTGTTGAAGGACAGACCCAATGCCAAAGGACAGACCCAATGCCAGAGGCTCCCACACAAGTGGAGACATGGAAAGGGATAAATGGAGGATATAAGAGCTGGTTGCTTTAATAGACTATCTTTTTCTTTGTTTAAGGGCAGACCTAATGCCAGAGGCTCCCACACAAGTGGCGACAGGGAAAGGGATAAAATGAGGCTGCTTTAATATACTATTTTTTATTTGTTAAAGGGCACATCCAGTGTCAAAGGCTCCCACACAAGGGAGGACTACAAAAGAGATAAATCGATGCAAGCTTTCCTCGCAAATACGTGACTTAGTGAGACAACTCTCACCACTACACTAGGTCTGCCTTCCTTTTTTTTTCTTTGTTACATATAGAAAACACAAACTAAAAAAAAAGTGTCACAACTCACCTGCCTCACGAAGTGCACTGCACACCTCTTCTTTAATGGAGTGCTGCATCTTTACTTGGGATGCAATACAACTTTCCACCAACTTCTGCAGTTCATATATTTCATGATGAATCTGGGACATTTCACCCCTTACCCTGACTTCCATTTCCTAGGATAGAGAATATAGTAAGAATATAACTTTCCACAACTGAAATTAAACAGCAGCTCACTTACAAGTAAATTTTGGTTATCGTGATGTTGACTTCCATATGAAGAGTGCTGCCAACACTCTTGCTGATGAGCCCCAAGATGTGAGACAGGAGCTGATGAACATGGAGCAGATGCCTCCTTATGAGCATCATGAATTTCATCATTTTGTCTCCAGTACATGCATTCATCATAGTATCCTCCAAAACCATCCATCATCTGTTGTTGCCTTTGTTTTTGCAGAACTATTAGCAACAGCTGGTTCATTTTATTGCTAAAGTCACTCTCAAGAGACTTTGAGACCTTTTTGCTGCAAGAGAAAGGAAGAGATAGCATGGCTAGATTCAGTTAAGCCAGTAAAAAAAACAAGTCAAGCACATGAAAAATTGTTTGAAGTGTATGATAATCCTTTTTGACAAGGTGAGAAAATATTTTGATGTTTGAACTTTAGAAACTAACTATCATACTATAAAGCTACTAATGCTAACCTGTTATTTTGAGATAAACCAAACTAACAAAAGTAGAATGGCCCGTTTACATCCCACTGCTGTCACCAATGCGGGGATAATGTGTGACTAAATGCATCTGAATTTGCAAAAGCAATATGCATAACAGTTAGGCTGGGACCAATTTACCTCTCAAGAAGGTTGCAAATGTCAGCACTGTGTGACAAAGCACGATATTCTGATTGCGTGACAACACGGAGTGATCTCCACGAGTTCGGGGAGTCTATCCAGGGGCGATCATTGAATTGAATCTGATTATTGTGATTCTCAGTATCACCCGTTGTATCCTGAGTCCTGCTATCCGGACTCAAAGTATCTATTGGTGCAGGCCAACCTAGGCTGCTTATCCATAATCCTCTCCCTTCCCAGGAACCGTTTATGCTTTGATTGTCTTCTTCGCGTAGATTATCTCCTCTAGATGACGGAGTTTCTAGTTCACGCAACGTGCTTGTTGTGCTTGGGGAGATATCTTCCACAAACTGATTCTCATCTATAGTACTATGTTCACCGTACCTTGCAAAGCTTAATGCTTCACAATTGTTCTGACTGTGAACACAAAAGCTTTGACAATCTTTCTGACATGTATCCCCCTTGGTTTTCATCTGCTCGTCACACCATAGATTTCCTGAACCATCAACAAGGACTTCAGCAGATACATAAATTGACTTTTCCTCAGCTGGAACTTTATCAATACAAAATTGTTCGTCAGGCCTGCAATTGCTGAAAACAAGATTTACAAGAGGCATAGATTAGCAATAATAAGGCATAAATCTACAAATATTTCAAATTAAGTATAATTTGCTCGACTCAAGCAATGTACTATAAATCTTTACCCATTATTTTGTGTTGTTAGAATTAGAACATTTGTAAGGGACCTTTGTGCATAATGCAGATATAAAGTGTGTGGGTGTGTGCTGGTGATGCAACACACAGAAAATTAACACAAAATTCATCATGGTATCGGAGCTAGGGTTTGCCTCTCCGCCGCGCGCCGCCTCCCGTCCGCGGCTATGCTGGTGTTGGACGGCGCCGTCGTGCTGCCGCTCGCGCAGAGGCTCTTCGCTGCCACGCTCGGGTCTGCCTCCTGCTCCGTCCTCCTCCCTCTCTGTGTGCCTCAATGGCCGCCGCCAGCCACCATCATCTCCTCCCTGGCGGCGTCCAAACCTGAAGGCCGGGCGAAGTCTGCAGGGAGGCCGAAGCTGAGCTCGAAGCCGCTGTCTAGGGCCTCCTCTTCGTCTCCACGCTCGGCTACGGCAGCCGCCAGCTCCGTGCCCGGCACGCCGCAACCCTCTAGCTCTGCGTGAGCACTCAGCTCCTACCCGTCGGCTGCCCCAAGCTCGTCTGGTGGACCCAGAGGGCGAGGACGTCAGGCGGGTTCTCCCTGGTGCAGCCCTGCAGTGTGTTCAGGTGACGGTGGAAGAGGAAGTGCTGCTGCAGGGGGAGGGTGCTGCTGCTACGTCTAGTGGAGGTGGTGCTGCTATAGAGGTTGAAGGTACTACTGATAGAGAGAAGGGAAGGAAGCCTGGTTCGTCTTAGTGTTTGCAGGCATTGATGATGATGAGTCCAGAGGAGACTGAAGCAAAAAGGTTGGAGGAAGAGGCTGAAAAAAGAGCAATGATTCGTGGTGACAAAGAAGAAGAGGATGCACTAATCACAAAAAAGTGAGATGAGAAATGAGATGAGTATGATTCAGGAACTCATGGGGCTAGGTATGATTGGCCCCAAGACTTTGCCTATCTCATATGAATTAAAATTAGAACTCGTTCTAAATGATGTGAAGCTAGAAGGGAGCAAGAATTACTTGAGTTAGTCTAGGAGAGTGTGAGTGCTCTTAGGAGGTAAAGGAGTGGAGCACTATTTGGAAGAGGGTTGTGTTGAACCTGTTGATAGGCTCAGCCCTGAATGGAGGGTTTGGTATACCACCAACTCGGTTATTGTGGCGTGGTTGTTAGCATCCATGTCTTCGTATGTGAGTAAGATGGTTGAAGCCATGCGCACTGCTGCACAAATTTGGAAGACATTGAGCAATATGTATTCAAGCAAGGGGAATGTGATGATGATGATGGAGATCCAAAGTAAGGCAGGTGCAATGAAACAGACAGGGAGACCAGTGGAACAATATGCTAGTGAACTTCAGTACTTGTGGGGAGAACTAGATCACTACGCTCCTCTGCAAATGGTTTGTCCTCAGGATGCACAGGTTGTCCACAAGTGGGTAGAGGACAGGAGAGTGACTCACTTTCTAAAGAATCTGGATCCAGAGTTTGAGAGCAGGAGAGCTGCCTTTTGTCACCAAGAGAATCTTCCTACCATGGATGAGGATGTGTCAGCAATGATTAATGAGGAAAGCAGGCTCCAAGTAATGACAGCTAATGATCCTGTGAAATCAGCCTACACTGCAACTGATGATAGAGACTGCCATAATTGTGGTGAGAAGGGACACTTGAGTTACAATTGTCCTCATCCTCGTGGCAGTGGTGAATGAGGTGGTGGAACTCGTGGAGCCACTCGTAGTACCTATGGAAGAGGTCGTGGAGGCTATGGAAGGGGGCGTGGTGGCCATGCCAGGGGTAGAGGTCGTGGTAGCCCTCGTGTTAATGTTGCGGTCGCTAAAGACACCCCCTCAATCACCCTGACTGGGGAACAAGCTAAGCGGTGGGAAGAATGGCATAAGGAAAAAGAATCGGAGTGTCCAACCAGCACTCCTCTTGGTTCTGTGGCAACTACATCCACACAACACTTCGGTAACTTTGCCAACTACACCCATTCGGGCGCAGGTACTTAGGCACAAACCCTTGCATCCTCATGTAGAAGTCATAGAGATTGGATAATAGATTCAGGAGCATCTAGACATGTCACGGGACTAATTGACTCTTTTAAAACATACTCTCATTCTATTCATCCTGAAATTGTCCAAATTGTTGATGGTACCTCCCAACTCATTCATGGTGTAGGGTCTATAGAGTGTACACCATCCATTAATCTATCATCAGTTTTGCATGTCTCATCATTCCTAGTCAATCTCCTTTCTGTCAGCTCAATCATTGATCAGTTTAAGTGTCTAGCTATATTTGATGAACAATCATGTGTTTTTCAGGAGAAGAGAACTGGGAAGAGGATTGGGACTGGAGTCAGGCGTAATGGGCTATGGTTCATCAGTCAAGAGGAGCAAGCTTTGTCAGCAACAACAGAAGGAAATAAAAGGGAAATCATGCTGCTACATCGTCGATTAGGACATGTACCTTTTGAGAGCTTGAGTAAATTGTACCCTGAATCCTTTAAGGGAATGGAGAAAGGAACTCTTGTGTGTGATGCATGTGAGCTTGCCAAGCACACCAGATCTACTTACCCTAGTATTGGACTTCGTAGCAGTGATCCATTTATGTTAATACATTCTGATGTTTGGGGTCCTTGCTCGATTACATCTGTGAGTGGCTTTAAATGGTTTGTCACATTTATTGATTGCTATTCTCGCATGACATGGATATATATATGTTGAAGCACAAGAATGAGGTACTTCGATGTTTCAAGGATTTCTACAAACTGGTCACTAATCAATTTAATGCCAAGATTCAAATCCTTCGCACTGATAATGGAACTGAGTATGTGAACAATGAGTTTATCTCATTCATTTCAGATCAAGGGATTATTCATCAAACCACATGTCCTGGTACACCTTCTCAGAATGGTGTGGCTGAGAGAAAGAATCGACACCTGTTAGAAGTGGCAAGGTCTCTAATGTTTCAAATGAATGTGCCTAAGTATCTCTAGAGTGAGGCAGTGATGACAGCTGCATATCTGATCAATCGCATGCCATCTAGGGTACTGGGTATGAGATCACCTGTTGAACTCTTATGGGAACAACGGGAGTTTAAAGTCCCACCTAGAGTTTTTGGTTGTGTTTGCTTTGTGCACGACCATCGACCTTCAGTGGGTAAATTGGATCCTCAAGTCGTTAAGTGTGTATTTGTTGGTTATGCATCTACACAAAAGGGATACAAGTGTTGGAACCCTATTAGGAGAAGGTTATTTGTAAGCATGGATGTGACTTTCCGTGAATTTGAACCATACTATTCAAACAAGTGTGATCTTGATCACTTCTTTGATGAGTTCTCTTCAGTCAATGAAAGTGATTGTAGAGAGGGTGGAATTGACACTAAAGGAGAGAATAGTACACAAGAAGAGTCAATTGTTGGGAGAATCCCATCTCTTGCGGATGAGACTAATGGTTCCAAGGAAAGGAATGAGGTTCATGATATCAATGAAGTGGTAATCGTTGGGACAATTCCATGTCCAAGAGACTACATAGGAGGGAATCAAGATAAAGAAGTAAGGATAGATGATATGAAGACTAATGAGAAACAAGTAATAGTGTATCAAAGAAGGCGGTATAAAAATCAGGGGGAGCAATTCATGCAGCCAGAGCCTCAATCACCTGCATCTCCAGTCCTAGATCTCTCCTCAGGTCTCTCTCCATCAAGCTCCTCGCCTCTACCTAAAATGGGTAATACTACTCCTGAACATGTTGATTTACCCCTTGCACAATGTAGGAATCATAGAATCAATGCTGGCAAACCTCCATCTCGCTTTGGCTTTGAGTATGATATAGCTAACTACATGTCATACTGTCATGTGTCGCCTGCATATAGAACCTTTATTGCATCCTCGCAGACTGTGTCCATCCCGAAAGATTGGAGATGTGCAAAACAGAATCCAAGGTGGAAGGAGGCTATGGAAGAAGAATTACATGCTCTCATAAGGAACAAAACATGGGAACTTGCTCTGCTCCCAGAAGGGAAGAAGGTTGTAGGCTGTAAGTGGATCTTCACTGTAAAACAGACCCCTGAGGGAAAGATAGACAGGTACAAAGCAAGACTGGTTGCAAAAGGATACAGTCAAACATATGGGATTGACTATGATGAGACTTTTGCATCAGTGGCAAAGATGAGCACTGTTAAAACTTTGATCTCATGTGCAGTTAATTTTGGATGGCCCCTTTACCAACTAGATGTGAAAAATGCATTTCTTCATGGTGACCTACAGGAAGAGGTCTATATGGAAATTCCACCTGGGTTTGCGAATGGACATACTGTTGGGAAAGTTTGCAAACTTAAGAAGTCACTCTATGGCCTGAAGCAGTCACCACGTGCATGGTTCGACAGGTTTAGACGTGCTGTTTGTGGTATGGGGTATTCCCAATGTAATGCTGACCATACAGTCTTCTTCAAGCACAAGGGTTCATCTATCACTATATTGGCTATTTATGTTGATGATATTGTGATCACTGGAGATGATGTGGAAGAGATCAAGTGGTTGAAGGAGAAGCTAGGGAAAGCATTTGAGATAAAGGATCTGGGACTACTTCGGTATTTCCTTGGAATTGAAATTGGTCGATCATCGAAGGGAATTGTTCTTTCCCAACAAAAGTATGTCCTCGACTTGTTGACAGAAACTGGAATGTTGGGGTGCCGTCCATGTTGCTCTCCTATTGATAAAAATCACCAGATCCATGTTGAGTTAGGGGATCCTGACAGTAGAGAGACATATCAAAGATTGGTTGGGCGATTGATCTATTTGTGCCACACAAGACCTGATATATGCTATGCAGTAAGTGTGGAGAGCAGGTATATGCATGATCCTAGGACAGGACATATGGATGTTGTTTATCGCATCTTGAGATACTTGAAGGGAACTCCTGGGAGAGGATTGTGGTTTAAAAGGAACAAACACATGAACTTGGAAGGGTATTGTGATGCCGATTGGGCAAGTAGTAGAGATGACCGAAGATCTACATCTGGATATTGTGTGTTTGTTGGAGGTAATCTTGTCTCATGGCGAAGCAAGAAGCAAGCAGTGGTGGCTAGGTCAACTGCAGAAGCTGGATATAGGGCAATGGCATTAAGCATATGTGAGATGATGTGGCTGAAGCGTCTATTACAGGAGTTGAAAGTGTTGAGGAATGGAACTATGAGACTCCACTGTGATAATGTTGCTGCAATAAATATTGCAAACAATCCAGTTCAGTTTGAGCGTACTAAGCATGTGGAGATTGACAAGTTCTTTATCAAGGAGTAGATATTGGGATATTAAGATTAGAGCACATCAAATCTTGTAATCAATTAGCTGATTGCCTCACGAAAGGTTTAGGCCCAAGTGAGAACGAGTCAATATGTAACAAGATGGGCATGGTTGATATCTTTTGGGCATCTTGAGGGGGAGTGTTGTTAGAATTAGAACATTTGCAAGGGACCTTTGTGCATAATGCAGATATAAAGCGTGTGGGTGTGAGCTAGTGATGCAACACACAGAAAATTAACACAGAATTCATCATTTTGTTGACTGTAATTGTTTGCTTTTCGTAAGTCTGTGTCCCTGCTATAATACCTGCGTCCATTAATTGGATAAATAAAATCAGCTAATCTACAGTTCTCCGCATATCCACTAAAGAAGGAAGCTCAATTCGTAGACTTGAATGCGATAATACCTCAACTCGCCCACATGTTTTGGTTGGTGTGGCCTAACCGGTTTTAGTAAACTCCACGGTTCATCCTCAACCGTACCTCTCTGGCGTAACAGTCTCAGACGAAGCATGGACTGCAAAGATGTGAAAGAGCATTTATATCAGCTACAGTTGAATACTGCACAGCCTGGTAAAATGAAAATGCAGTATCTCCCATAAAAAGAAAAAGAAATTCCAATGCTCTGAGGAGAGGACATTTATACAATTACTCCATCAGAAAATGACAGCATTGGTAGTGCACTACGATTTAACCAATCTTTGCCTCAGGGGAAAGAATATTCTTTTTAAGGGAAGGAAAAGAATACTTTGTCCTTGAGAAAAGAATAATGACACCGAAATAACTTTGTCCTTGTTATGTTTGTTTGTGCCCAGCATACGGAATTGGATCTCAAGCAATCAAAATACTTGCACAATACTCAACACAAACAAGGGCTGCTTGTAAAACTAGCAATACTTCTGCAACACACCATATTCACTGCTGACAAGCCAACGAACATGTGCTGTGTTTTTACAGCAATTCAGCTTTCGTAGGTGCCAGTACCATGCACATCACTATTGGCAAGAGTTGGAGTAAGAGTTCCATTTGATTGAAGGTACGGTAACAACTAAACCAAACCTAAAAGACGATGGCATTAAAGATTGCTGAAATTTGCACGGTACTTGTTGGCCTCTTGACCACAACCGTGCAGCATCCACATCCCTATAGCATGTCGCAAAACAAAAGAGCCAAACAAACTAGAGATGTTATTCGCCCCAGACATCTCGCCTACCAGATATGCAGAGTCACAATCTGTAAACTGACCCATCGCTGTTGTCTTAGCTCCATACTTCCATTTCATACGTGTTTTTTTGCAAAATACCACACTCTCCGTCCCAAAATATGCACACATCTCCTAAGAGTCAAACATTTTCAAGTTTGACTATATTTTTAGAAATTAATATTAACATTTGTGTCTTTAAATAGATTTATTATGAAAAGATATAATGTGATTTATCTAATGATGTTTGTTGGAAATCATATCCTTTTATACATACTTGGTCAAACTTATAACTTATTGACTGCTTGAAGTGCAAGATGTGGACTTCGGTGGGAGTATGTCCTTAATTTACTCTTTTTTCCCTTCTTTCTGGTCCAAAATGACAACCTAACAGATCCATGTACCATGTGTTTGGTTGCCCCAATACAGACGTGCAGCCCCGTCCAAGCCTGCATGGTGGGAGGACTGGACCTCACCCATATCTCTGCGGATGCAACCCATGCAACCCGTGTCTCCTAAAATGGCTTTCCTTGTATTCGCGTGTGCAGTTCAGAGCTCCAAAACAAAGGCAACCAAACAGGTGCACTTACTCGGTCAAGATGCCACGGACCTAGGTGCGTGCATCTAAGAAACCAAACACACGGGTAGTCGCAAACAATTTCAGAATCTTTTGGGGTAACTTTCTATATAGTTGCACCAGAGTCCCAACTGAAAATTAAATAACCAAGCAAATAAGAATAGGTGCGTTTTTCCTTCGAAAAATATTTAAATGTAAAAAAAATTAGCCATTGATTTCATTTTGGTCTGTAAAACTGACATGTCAACGAACCCGACTAAACAAAGCAAGCACGATAATAGACTCGGCACATGACAATGATCAACAATGCCAGTTGGGAAGAAACCGATCCACCAAACTCTCATCGGGCCCCATGTTTGGGAGTCAGAATGAACAGCTCCGACCATTTTGGTTCGCTTTTAAACAAGCATTTGTGGATCAAGAAACGGAACAATATCCGAGTGGTGATGAATAAACAAATAGATGTAGCAAGTACATGAGAGGATGGTCCAGACGCACAATGCGACAAGAGAAGTAGAGGTTAACCTGGATCCTGCCCTTGTGCGGGAAGCGGGACACGGCGTGGCTCTCGGCGAGCGCGGCGACCTCGCGCCTCCGGCGGTGCGCCATCGCGGCGACGAGCTCCTCCATCGCGCGGCGGCCTCGCACCGTCCGGAAGACGAGGTGCGGCGGGCGGGGGCCGTTGATCGCGCTCGTGACCGGCGGGCACTGGTACGGGTAGTGCGAGGCGTCGCGCATGGGAGCGGGCGACGGGGGTGCGGACTGCGAGAGCGAGAGCTCGGACCTGGCGACGTCGTCGAGCTCGTCCTCTGGCAGCGACGACGCCCCGCTGAGCTTCTTGACGATGCAGCCGACGCGGCCGCGCGGCGAGCCGGTGTCAGAGTCGGACGCCGAGGCCGAGGCCGCGGCCGAGACGCCCGGGTCGGCGGGGCGCGGCGTGGCAGGGCCGACGGCCTCGATCTCGCGCCAGCGCTGGATGAGCGACGAGGCCCGGGGCCCCGCTGGCGGGAGCTCGGCGGGCGCGGTGGCGGCTGCGGCCGCAGCCGTGGAGGAGGCGTCGGACGGCGCCGGGGACGGCTCCCGGAATACGGCGGCGCGCGCGGCGACGGGGCGCGCGGCGGACGCGAGCTCGGACAGCTCGGCATCCCTGGCGACGCGGCGCTGGTCGGCGGGGGCCGGCGCGGCGCTGTCCGTGACGGTGGTGGCCGCGGCCGCGGCCGCCCAGCGGTCCAGGATTTGGCGGCTGGTCCTGGGCGTGGGCTCGCTGGCGGCGGCGGGGGAGGAGGCCGAGCCGCCGGCTCCGGCGGCGTCGGGGGAGGAGATGAGGATGGTGACGAAGCCCCTGGGCGGGGTGAGGCGGGAGGGGTCCCTCCATGATGATGCGGACTCGTGTGGCATGGCGGCCACCGAAGAGGCCATGGCCGGAAATGGGGCGTGAGGCGGGGCGGGAGCCGGGGGAGAGGTGAAGCCGAGCCCAGGGGAACGGCGGGCGGGCGGGCGGACGCGTGTTATTAAAATGACCGCGCGCCCTGCCTCTGCTCGCTATTTTCGCGGCGGAGACAGCAGCAGAGAGGGCCAGAGGCGAAGGGAGGCTTTGTCCGTTCAACCAGTGGGAGCCCGGGAGGGGAGGGAGGGAAACCGGAAACAGCAGGCTTGTGGATGGATTTTGATCAGGTGGCTCCGCTGGCGGCCGCATACGCCGGACGGACGCAGACCCGCCGAGATGTGTGTGTGTGCCGTTGCCCGTTTCGGGGTGTGGTGGTGTGGCCGTGTGGGTCGCGCTCGCGCGGGCAATGGACTGCCACGTGTTTTACAGTGCGATCGGGTCGCGTCCAGACCGATGGTTTTTTTATTTTCTTTTTTTAAAGATAGGCGGATGATTTCTCTCGCGCCCAGCTTCCGGCAACCGCCTGCTCCTGGCCTCGGCTCGCGGTGACGACTTCGTGGCGTTCCCCGGAGGGCCGGAGCGAGGGCCAAGCTAATCAACGGGCAGGTCGCGTCGCGGGCGGCAGGGTGCCGGGTCCGGGTGGGTGGTGGAGTACTGGAGTGCCTTCGATAGTTCGGTGTCGTGCGTCGAGCCCGGGGTACCCGTTTCATTTGTGCACATGCGCGAGATACACAGCCGTGCCGTGTGCATGGGTTCTCGCTTTCGAGGAGAAATGTACGCCCAGCGGTCTCTAGAGTCGATGTCGCGGATATCCAGACCTCCAACCTGGTCATCAGTCCTGTCGTCTGAAAAGTTGATGGCGGCTTCAGCGGAGCGGCGACTCCCCAGTCCCAGAGGCCAAAGCAAGGATCTGATGAGTCGACATGGGTTCTCCCAAAAGCACCTGCGCCTGGCGCCGTTTTGCTCTCATTTCCAGGCTCGTATAGACCCTGCCCGTCTGCACTCTCGGTCAGGTCACCGCCTGTCCGGAGATGCAGCATGCGTGCCATGATTACCGAGACGTGCCGTCGCACGTATATAAGGGCGTCCCCAACTAAGATTCACTCTTTTTTTCTAAGTGGATAGAAAATACCTAGAAAACAAGAATAGCTAGTGACAATTAAATAGATAAAAGATTTCTCGTATCCTAAGAAACTAAGTACTCTTGTCGCATTACGTGTAACATCATATACTAATGGTGAAATAAATTATTATTCTTGTTTTTCTCTCAACTTTACACTAACTAGCTATTTAGACTTCGGACGTGGCCCGAGAGTAAACGGATCCATTGCCGAAAGATGCCGCTTTCCACTTTCCGTATTGTCGGCCGTGAGGAAACGGATCCATTGCCGATGATGTCTGTATCCTACTTTTTTTTAAATTTAGGATCGAGTAGTTCACTGGTGGGAACTTTTGGGCTCGTTTGATATGGCTCCAGTTACTTTAAAAATTACTTCAGCTCTGACTTCTCTTTAAAAACAACTTCTCTATAGAAGTTAATGTTTTTTTAACAAATCGTTTAGTAAAATGACTCATCTTTACACGAGAGATGAGAAGTGAGAGTGGGAGCCGCTATGACCCATTTTTTTTAGCTTCGGCTTCTCTCTATAAAAATGGCTCCGGCTCCTTGGTGTTTTTTGTTGGAGCTCTTTTTTAGACCATTTGGGAGGGCTCCTCCATAAGCTGGATCCGGTTTGAGAGCCTTCCCAAACGAGCCCTTCACCTAAAACGTGTTGGATTAATGTGGGTCTGGCCCAAATTTAATATTTAATAATAATCAATGTTAAATGCCTACTTCAATGTTACGGTATTGTCGGAGACCGTAATTAGGGGTATCCCCAAGGCTCCTAATCTCAGCTGGTAACCCCATCAGCACAAAGCTGCAAAGGCCTGATGGGCGCAATTTGAGAGCACCTAGAGGGGGGTGAATAGGTGATCCTGTAAAACTTGAAACTTAATGCCACAAAACTTGATTAGATGTTAGCACAATAAAGCCAAGTGGTTAGAGAGGAGTTCTTGCAAAACACAATAACCACAAAGAGATCAACACAGAGATGGCACAGTGGTTTATCCCGTGGTTCGGCCAAGTCTAATACTTGCCTACTCCACGTTGTGGCGTCCCAACAGACGAGGGTTGCACTCAACCCCTCTCAAGCGGTCCAAAGACACACTTGAATACCACGGTGTTTTGCTTTGTTTACTATATCCCGCTTGCGAGGAATCTCCACAACTTGGAGCCTCTCGCCCTTACAATTTGATGTTCACAAAGAAGCACAGAAGTAAGGATGGGATAAGCAATGCACACAAGACACAAAATCAGAGCAACACACGCACACAAGTCACAAATCGAGCTCTCAACACAACTCAAAGAGTTCTCTACTCAAATGGAGCTCTAATTGCTATCACAAAGAATCGAATGCGTGGAATTGAAGTCTTGGTGCTTAGGAATGCTTAGAGAATGCTTGGTGTTCTCCTCCATGTGCCTAGGGGTCCCTTTTATAGCCCCAAGGCCGCTAGGAGCCGTTGAAAGCATTCCAGGAAGGCAATTCTTGCCTTCAGTCGACTGGCGCACCGGACAGTCCGGTGCACCACCGGACACTGTCCGGTGCAGATTTCTTTCCTTCTGTGGCGCAGCCGACCGTTGAAGATCCAGAGTCGTTGGCGCACCGGACACTGTCTGGTGCACACCGGACAGTCTGGTGCCCCCTTGTGACCGTTGGCTCGGCCACGCGTCACGCGCGGAATCCTCGGCCGAACGTTGGCCCGGCTGACCGTTGGCTCAACAGATAGTCCGGTGCCTCACCGGACAGTCCGGTGAATTATAGTCGTACGTCGTTAATAGCTTCCCGAGAGCGACGACTTCGCCTGTGAATGGCTCACCGGACAGTCCGGTGCACCACCGGACAGTCCGGTGATTTATAGTCATACACCGTTAATCGCTTCCCGAGAGCAGCCAGTTGACAGTCGCCAGCTTGGCGCACCGGACACTGTCCGGTGCACCCAGACTGCGCAGAGTCTTGGCTGCACAGCCAAGTCTTTTCCAAATTGATCTTTTCCTATTTCTAGCACTTAGACACAATACATTAGTCTCCAAAACAATGTACTAAGTCTTAGAAATATACCTTTCCTCTTGATTTGCACTTTGTCCATCAATTGGCATAGATTAACACTTAAGCACTTGTGTTGGCACTCAATCACCAAAATACTTAGAAATGGCTCAAGGGCACATTTCCCTTTCAATCTCCCCCTTTTGGTGATTTATGCCAACACAACAAAAAGCAACTAAAGAAGTCCAACATCAATGCAAATGAAAACACAAATTTGTTTTGATTCAAATTTGGCATATTTGGATCATTCTCTACCACCACTTGGTTTTGTTTTTTTTGCAAATCAACCTCAATTTCCTATCTCTAAGTCAAACACACTTGTTGAGACATAAAGAGAGTTGTTCCAAGAGAAATTGATCAAAGATTTCAAAAACTCCCCCTTTTCCCATAATCAACTATTCTCCCCACAAGAAGCCAACTTTTGACAAAAGAGACAACAAGGGAGTTTTGTCAAACCAAAAGCTCTATTCTACTATTTTCAAAATTCTCAAGTGGTAGCTGATCCATTTATTGCTTTAGCCTTATTTTCTCTCCCTTTGGCATCAAGCACCAAAATGGGATCAATCTCGGCCCTTGTTGGGGGCCTTCGTCCTCCGAAGGTCCTCAAAAACATAATTTGACAATGTTTTCCAAGTGGATTATGTGAACAGGTATTTTCGGACTCAGAACTATGAATATGAAGCACGGCCAGGACGAAGCCTGAACCAAACGAAGGACGAGCGCAGCCGAAGCTGTGCGCAGGGAAGCTTCGTCGCGATAGCAGAAGGGGGAACCGACTTAAAGATGAAAAGACTGCGTGGGCCTTGACAAATTTCCATAAGCCATTAACAAATGTAATGGACATGGATGTAATTTTACGTGGGCTGCGTCCCGCGCCTATAAATAGATGAACAGTACTCCCGTACTGTTCACGCTGACTTGGCATTGGCATTTGCGTCACGCTTGTACTTTTTACCTTCTCTCAAGACTGAAGGTACATTTGTAATTTGAAATCATTTCTATTTCTTCATGTTAATAAAATAGAAATGATTCTATGATTTACTTTTCATGTCTTGTATGAATCCTTCGTTATTACTTGTTGTATTTACGAAGGTATGTTTCTTGTGACCTTCGTCCGGAACTCATTATTCCCGGAGGGGAATAATGTTTGGTAGGACGAAGGGCCTTGGCATTTAACACTTTTTATGTTGCCTTGTTCTTAATCCGAAGCATTTGAGAACAAGTCCCCAACATTGGCGCCCACCTCCGGTGAACTCACTTCCACTTCGAGTTTTTTTGAACACCTTCGGAAGCTGTAGACCTTCGCTATGGCACCGAAGAAAGCTTCAGCGGCTGGGGCTGCAGCACTGCAACCGCTGGACCACAACCAGGAGACCGTCTCTCTTCGGGACGCCCGAAGTCAGAAGAGAAAGGCCGTCAGCCCGACGCTTCAGGAGGAAGAGCTGGACCAAGAAATCAGGGATATGGAAATCCTACATCAACAGGTGCAAAGGAAGAAGGAGAAGATGGCCCGGCTAGCTGAGTTGCAACGGCAGATAGACGAAGCCTCTGAGGAAGTCCGCCACCTCACCCACGATGAGCAAAACAGAAGGCCTCAGCAGAAAGACCTTCATCAGGAGGGCTTCGTCAACGAAGATGACTGGTATGACAATTTCCATCAGGGAAATTTTGTTTTCGATGATGCTTCTCCTCTGTCTGCTGAGCTGCAGGCTACACCTTGGCCTCCATCCTATAAGCCACCTCAGCTTCCCATGTTCGACGGCCACTCAGACCCGAAGCAGTTCCTGATGAGCTACGAAGCAACAGTGTCTTCGTATGGGGGCAATGCTGCAGTTATGGCGAAGTCTTTCGTTATGGCCGTCAGGAGTGTTGCTCAGACCTGGTATTCCTCCCTTCGGCCAGGAACGATCACTTCATGGCAAAAGCTGAAGGATATGTTACTGACCAGCTTTCAAGGATTTCAGACGAAGCCAGTCACAGCTCAAGCCTTGTTCCAGTGCATTCAGGATCATGAAGAATACCTTCAGGCTTATGTCCGAAGGTTCTTACGTTTGAGGGCGCAGGCACCAACGGTGCCCAATGAAATTGTTATCGAAGCCATGATCAAGGGGCTTCGTCCTGGGCCTGCAGCTCAATACTTTGCTAGAAAGCCGCCTCAGACCCTGGAGAAGCTGCTCCAAAAGATGGATGAGTACATTCGTGCTGACAATGACTTTCGCCAAAGAAGGGAGGAGGCCTTCAGATTTTCTGAAATGACCAGGGGCTTCGGAGGAAGATACTACCCGAGGCATGTCCGGTCCATCCACAGCTCCACTCAGAATGATGATAAGGGGAGTCAGCAAAGCAGACCGCAGTGCTCCTCGCAGGCTTCGGGGCAACAACAAGCTTTCTTCCGGCCACCAGCTCCGAGAGGCAGAGGCGCCAGGGGCTTCGGCGGAAGATTCGGAGATCAGCCAAGGAAATTGTTTTGCTTGTTCTGTGGAGAAGGCAAGGGCCATACCACCAGGACGTGCCATATTACAATCCAGAAGCAAAAGGAGATAGCCGAAGCTACATCTCAACAAGTTCAGCCGAAGCAGGTCATGCATACTGCTTCGTATCATCCGCCTTACATCCCACAATACATAGACAACCACCCTGCAGCTTCTGTAGCTTCGGCAAGTCAACCTCAAGCTTCCTGGCAACAGCCCCCGCCTCCACCTCCATTGCAACAGGGTCAACAGCCAGAAGGGAGTCAATATGCTCCACATCAAAGGGACTTCAGAGAACAATCCGAAGCTCGCACAGTCAACAGCACTGTGCCAGAGTCGAAGCACATTTATTGACACATATCCTACCTTTGATAGCAGTCTTTTCCATTCAGTTCTATTCTCTGAAGCAAAAAACATTGATCGTTTCCATGTAATAATTTCGCTATCTCCCACGAGGAAAACCTATTTTCTCCACAGGATTAAGTTGATGGAGTTTTTTGTGTTAACAAGGAGGACCTTCGAAATATTAAAAATCCTTCGGATTAATAGAAAGTCGTTCTAAGGAACGCAGAGTAAGTTCATGAAGTCATAAAAAGCCGCTCCAAAGGGAGCGCAGTGTAAGTTTTCTGCTCAAAAGTCGTTCCTAAAGGAATGCAGAGCTTATAGCGAAAAGTCAACGCTGATACCGTCTAAGTAAAAGACGAAGAAGCTCCTAAGGGAGGCTTACAGCGAAAAGTCAACGCTGATACCGTCTAAGTAAAAGACGAAGAAGCTCCAAAGACGTTCCTAAGGGAATGCAGAGCTTACGAATAAATTTTGTGTGTATCTTCGGAACAGAGGTCATTTGCATAACATAACATCATCACATCATCTTGCATAGCATAAGCATCATGCATCATATTGCATTTTGCAAGAGAAGGGTACATAGTATCGACCTTCGGAAGAATGCTTTGAGAAAGCAATATCGAAATTGTATAAATTCGGAATACAGCTTCGGAGAATATTTTTACGAAGCATGGACGTGACTTATCAGAACAGTTTTAACGGAGAATATTTTCTTCACGAAGCATGAAAAGAAGGGAAGGTGTTTTTTCGCCGAAGGCTCAAAAATGGTATGTATGTAGAGTTTCATGCATCGTAAAGAATTGAATAATGAAAAGAAACTTGTATATTACATTCAAATGTACAAAATGTTACATAGATCACACTTTAAATGTTTTTTCTAAATAGCATCTAGTCTTCTCTTAATACCGCTTCGGTGGCTTCATTTAGAAGCTGATCAACAACTTTGTCCATGATAGCTTCGGCCATTTGTTTAATTTCATCATCACCTTTTGTGTGCGGGTCGGCAGTCGATTCAGCAGCTTCTGAGGCAAAAGAATATTTCTTCATTACTATTACAAACCGTGAGCAAAGTTTGAAATAAAAATTACAACACAACAAGAGCGACTAATTGGTACCTAATTGCCTTTCGGGCTCCGTACTCCTTTCGGCAGCTTCTGCCACTTTCCTAGCATCATGAATGCCTTTTTCGCTCCTTTGGATGATTTCTTGCGCCATTCCTCGGCCGCCGTCGTTCCAGATATCAGTAAAAAATTTGCCACCCACCACGCTTGCTTCGGCCGAGGGGTCCTTGATGTCTTCGGAAGATAAGGTAGCTTCGGACTGAGCTAAAAATTTCACATGCTCGCAACCTTTTTTCTCTAAGACAGAAGCAATTCCTCTGGCGCCCGAAAAAGCGCAGATATCGCCACGACTGCTCAGGATCTCCTCGAAGGCCTCTGCTTCGTGACTAATCCATTCCAGTGGACCTTCGGGATTGCCTCGAGAGAAATTCTCTTCGCTGGAAAAGGCGCCCACGCTGGCGAAGCTGGTTTTAATTTTATTCACGCATTCTATAGATTTAATATAACATTTCCTCTGCGATGCACGAAGTTCTTTAACTCTTGACTCCAATTTGTTGACCATATGATCACTGAGTTCCCGTTTTGTTTCCTCAAGCACGCGCTCCTCTCTAGCTCTAGCCAGCTGTTTCTGAAGATCTTTAATTTCGCGCTTTTGGGCTTCGGCCTGGGTTTTTGAAGCAGCTTCGTCCTTCTTTACTTTGTCTACCAGCGTAAGCAGAATTTTATCCTTTTCCAGAGCCTCGTTTCTCAGTTTGATAACTTCGGAGCGCAAATTGTTGAACGCAATCTCATAACTCTCATCTTCGGCACTCTTTTGTGCTCTCAATGCGTTGCTCAGGATTAAACCCTATAAAAAAAAGAGAGAGTCTATATAAGAATAAAGGAATGAATTACGTATTGTAAAATTTTTTTCAAAAAGTCTAATTCCCAAACCTTCAGGCTATTGTATGCAAGACTGTCTGCGAGATCCTCTTTCGTCATGGCGCTTAATCCAGCTTCGAGCTTCGGGAATCCTATACTCCTGGCCATCTCTCGGCAGACAGATAGTTCTTTATTATCAGGTAGGCAATATAGGAAGTCATCTTCATTTGTCCCATTGAATATTACTGCCCCCTTCGGATATTTTAGCTCTTTCGCATAATGGTTGGCTTCATAAGTTTCTTCTGCAGATAGTTTCTTCCCCGAAGCGTGTCGTATAATGTAATCGCATACGCTGGCAGGAGCTTCGGGGATGGCAGTGTCAATTTCTCCAACTACAACTGGTTCTGATATTTTTATTGCTTCGGCTTCTAAAGGTTGCTCCTTGTAGGGCTCTGAAGGCCCAGCTTCAGCTTCAGCTTGTTGCGTTGAAGCTTCAGTAGAAGCTTCGGCAACTTCAACACTCTTTTTTGGAGTTGTGCTTGAAGACTTCATTGTCTCCAAGACATCTAGTACGTTTACCATTCTTTTCCTTTTTGGGGTCACCGATGGCCCTTTTTGGTTTTTTATTGCTTCGACATTTACCGAAGGACTTAAGATTTCAGACATTTTTGGCTCGTCAATCTTCGGCTTTTCTACTGCTGAAGGCGCTTCAGTCTTCTCTTCCATCTTCGGCACTGGAGCTGATTCTGTAGCTTCAGAGGCCAAAGAAGCTTCACCAATGAATTCTGGCACTGTGGCCGGCTCAATAAAGCGTGTCCGATGGGTGAGCACCTTCATCTTTTTTCTTTGAGGCGCTGGCTCACTAGGGGCACTTGTGGTAGCTTCTGTCGCAGGAGAAGTGTTTTTCCTTTTGCGACCCAATACCGGATAGTGATAGTCGGGGTACATAAACCCGACTGCGTCAAACACACGGTTGAGTCTTTTCTTCTTTCGGCCTCCGAAGGCTGCTGATAGCGCAGTATTTTCGGCCTTCGAATATGCCCCAAGTAGTTCATCACTTAAAGTTTCAATGCTCTTTAGCCAGTCATCATCAGGTTCAACAAATTTATCTGCATATTTGAATGTGTATTTCAGTCTAACTAGTCCGCCTTCGTCGGACTCTTTAATGGTTTCCTTCGGCATTTCCCACTTTTCTGTAAGTGGCCATACCCTGAAGGCAATATGCTCTTGGACCAAGTCCCTTGTCCCAATGAAAGAGCAGACTATGCCGAAGGCTCTTTGGCATTCCTCGGCTGCTTCGTCCATTTCAACCTTCGGCCTTCGAAGTCCGAAGCGTTGCTAGATAGGGTGCATAATGATACTCTTGACATTTTCTTGCACTGTTAAGTCGTTTTTTACATAGAACCATTCAGTCATCCAGGCTCCGGGCCATCTCTTCCGAAAGGTTGGCACAGGGCGGCTTGACCCGGAGCGGGCACCGAAGCTATAACATCCAAAATTATTGTGATATTGTTCTTTTCCCCACGGCTTCGTCTCATATAACAGTTCATGAATGTTGCAAAAACTTTTAGCATTTGGTTCTAAACCTTGACTTCTTGCAGCCCAGACAAATATCCCCATTCTTGTGATAGCTTCGGGAGTAAGTTGATGAAGGTAGACTTGAAATGTTTTCAGTACCTCGACAACAAAGTTGCTCAGGGGGAATCGAAGCCCAGCCTTGAGAAAGCTTCGGAAAATCACAACTTCATCTACTTCGGGGGTGGGAGAAGTCTTTTCTCCAGCGTCGGCCCTCACAATAGATATATCTCGAAAATACCTCCCCCTCATATTATCAATATGGTTCTGCTTGATAGTGGTTTTCCCGAAAACCGTGTGACTTGGCCGCCATGGACGATCTTCGGCCTCTTCCCCACCACTCTCTACATCATAGCTGTCGCTGTCACCAGTATCTTCGGACAAACCTTCGAGAATTTCCTTGGTGATTTTCTCTGTATTGGTCTCTGCCATCGCTATCAGGAACCCCAGATTCTTCTCCTCCTCGAGACTCAGCTTCGTCTCAGCAGGGATCTTCTTGCCTTCAGACATCTTCGGAAACGCTAAAAAATTGTTCCCGAGGCCGAAGCTTCAAAATCAAAAAGACCAGCAAATCTTAGCGCGCAAGAGCTAAAAATTTTAGTGGGCCGAAGCAGATGGCAAGTGTGCGTACCAAATGAGTTTGCGGTGCGATCTTATTTATACGCCCGGGGCGTTGAAAATTGAAAGACCCCGCTTGTCAGTGAATGTTGCTATTCTAGCAAAGGGAAGGTGTTTTTTCGGACCTTCGGCTCAAGGCCTTCGTCCATATCGCAATCTGAATTTATTATTAACAAATTAGTATTGCGAGGGGCTACTGTTGGGGGCCTTCGTCCTCCGAAGGTCCTCAAAAACATAATTTGACAATGTTTTCCAAGTGGATTATGTGAACAGGTATTTTCGGACTCAGAACTATGAATATGAAGCACGGCCAGGACGAAGCCTGAACCAGACGAAGGACGAGCGCAGCCGAAGCTGTGCGCAGGGAAGCTTCGTCGCGATAGCAGAAGGGGGAACCGACTTAAAGATGAAAAGACTGCGTGGGCCTTGACAAATTTCCATAAGCCATTAACAAATGTAATGGACATGGATGTAATTTTACGTGGGCTGCGTCCCGCGCCTATAAATAGATGAACAGTACTCCCGTACTGTTCACGCTGACTTGGCATTGGCATTTGCGTCACGCTTGTACTTTTTACCTTCTCTCAAGACTGAAGGTACATTTGTAATTTGAAATCATTTCTATTTCTTCATGTTAATAAAATAGAAATGATTCTATGATTTACTTTTCATGTCTTGTATGAATCCTTCGTTATTACTTGTTGTATTTACGAAGGTATGTTTCTTGTGACCTTCGTCCGGAACTCATTATTCCCGGAGGGGAATAATGTTTGGTAGGACGAAGGGCCTTGGCATTTAACACTTTTTATGTTGCCTTGTTCTTAATCCGAAGCATTTGAGAACAAGTCCCCAACAGCCCTTAAACCCCATTGCCTCACCAAAATCTTCAAATAAGAGTACCAAGGCAATAGGGATATTGAGATGGACTTGGAGTAAGTTACCCTCTCATCGGAGTGCAGTGGAAGTCTTGCATGGTCCAAGTCCACCTTTCCCTTCCAATCCACCTTTGAGACTAAATCAAGCAAACTCAAGCACACGGTTAGTCTCAAAGGGTCAAGTTGTAGCACATCTCCCCCTAAATATGTGCATCACTTGCAAAAGGACTTGCGAGGTCCGGGGAGTGTTTGTACAACTTGAGCACCATAAGTAAACAACAAAATGCATAAGGAACATGATCAAAGGCATAAACACATGTATGCTATAAATCAATCCAAGTTCCGCGAATCTAAGACATTTAGCTCACTACGCAGCCTGCAAAAGGTCTTCTCATCTAAAGGCTTGGTAAAGATATCGGCTAGCTGGTTCTCGGTGCTAATATAAAACACTTCGATATCTCCCTTTTGCTGGTGGTCTCTCAAAAAGTGATGCCGGATGTCAATGTGCTTTGTGCGGCTGTGCTCAACAGGATTGTCCGCTATGCGGATAGCACTCTCATTGTCACATAGAAGTGGAACTTTTCTCAGATTGTAGCCAAAGTCCTAGAGGGTTTGCCTCATCCAAAGTAGTTGCGTGCAACACTGTCCTGCGGCAACATACTCGGCCTCAGCGGTGGATAGGGCAACGAAGGTTTATTTCTTAGAGCTCCATGACACCAGGGACCTTCCTAAGAATTGGCACGTCCCTGATGTACTCTTCCTATCGACTTTACATCCAGCATAATCGGAGTCTGAATATCCAATTAAGTCAAAGGTAGACCCCTTTGGATACCAGATCCCGAAGCAAGGCGTAGCGACTAAATATCTAAGAATTCGCTTCACGACCACTAAGTGACACTCCCTTGGATTGGATTGAAATCTAGCACACATGCAAACACTAAGCATAATATCCGGTCTACTAGCGCATAAATAAAGCAAAGAACCTATCATGGACCGGTATGCTTTTTGATCAACGGACTTACCTCCTTTGTTGAGGTCGACGTGTCCGTCAGTTCCCATCGGAGTCTTTGCGGGCTTGGCGTTCTTCATCCCAAACCGCTTTAGCAAGTCTTTTGTGTACTTCGTTTGGGAGATAAAGGTGTCATCCTTGAGTTGCTTCACTTGGAACCCAAGGAAGTAGTTCAACTCGCCCATCATCGACATCTCAAACTTTTGAGTCATCACCCTGCTAAACTCTTCACAAGACTTTTGGTTAGTAGAACCAAATATTATGTCATCGACATAAATTTGGCACAAATAAGTCACCATCACAAGTCTTAGTGAATAAAGTTGGATCGGCTTTCCCAACCTTGAAAGCATTAGCAATTAAAAAGTCTCTAAGGCATTCATACCATGCTCTTGGGGCTTGCTTAAGTCCATAGAGCGCCTTAGATAGCTTACATACGTGGTCGGGGTACCATTCATCCTCGAAGCCAGGGGGTTGCTCTACGTACACCTCCTCCTTGATTGGCCCATTGAGGAAAGCGCTCTTCACATCCATTTGGAACAACCTGAAAGAATGGTGAGCGACATATGCTAGCAAAATACGAATGGACTCTAGCGTAGCCACAGGAGCAAAAGTCTCCTCAAAGTCTAAACCTGCGACTTGGGCATAACCTTTTGCTACAAGTCGAGTCTTGTTCCTTGTCACCACCCCGTGCTCGTCTTGTTTGTTGTGGAACACCCAGTTGGTTCCCACAACATTTTGCTTGGGACGAGGCACCAGTGTCCAAACTTCATTTCTCTTGAAATTATTGAGCTCCTCTTGCATGGCCAACACCCAGTCCGGATCTAGCAAGGCCTCTTCTACCCTAAAAGGCTCAATAGAAGAGACAAAGGAGTAATGTTCACAAAAATTAACTAATATAGAACGAGTAGTTACTCCCTTGCTAATGTCACCCAAAATTTGGTCGACTGATGATTTGTTTGAATCGTCGCTCGAACTTGGGTTGGAGGTGCCGGTTGTGCTTCTTCCTCCATCACATGATCATCTTGTGCTCCCCCTTGATCACACGCCACCTGTTCATCATCTTGAGTTGGGGGATGCACCATTGTTGAGGAAGAGGGTTGATCTTGCTCCTTTTGTTCCTGTGGTCGCACGTCTCCAATCGCCATGGTACGAATCGCGTCCATTGGAACGTCTTCTTCATCTACATCATCAAGATCAACAACTTGCTCTCTTGGAGAGCCATTAGTCTCATCAAATACAACGTCGCTAGAGACTTCAACCAAACCTGATGATTTGTTGAAGACTCTATACACCTTTGTATTTGAGTCATAACCTAACAAAAACCCTTCTACAGCTTTGGGAGCAAACTTAGAATTTCTACCTTTCTTTACTAGAATATAACATTTGCTCCTGTCGGTGTTTTGGGTTCGACCGCACACCCGGGGTTGCCCCTCAAGGTGTTTTTAGGAGTAGGACGGTGTCGCCGACTGTAGCTAAATGGTTCGTGCCGGATGCACGAGGAGCAATGAACAATGTTTACAGGTTCGGGCTGCTTTGAGATGCGTGACACCCTACGTCCTGGTGAGTATGCTTTATGTGGTAGATTACAAGGAAGCTTTTCGAAGCTAGAACGTAAAGAGTTGGGATGGATGGTTGAGTGGTGAGATCGATTGATCTGAAGGGGTGCCCCCTAGGCCTTATATATTCGACCGTGGGGCAATACATGCAGATATGATAGCAATGTGCACCTAAGAGATAGTGAACTGATCGAGTCTATCTTACTATAATTCTGCCGACTTATCCTCGCCTGGTTCCATTGTACGGGGCTCCAGCGCAGGAAAGTCGGGTCTCTGTTGCGGTTGCTTGCTCGACGTTGTTGGGGCCATCCAGGCTCGCGCCGATCCGGCCTTACATCGATCTGCTTCACTGGTCGTTCTTCCCCAGGCCCACGAAGGGATGACCTTACGATTTATTGGGCCCTTGGGCCTTTCGTGAGGTCTTTTTTCCTTCCAGTGGACCCGGGGGATATCTGTCCCCCACAAGCCCCCGATCTTTGGGTTGATTTTGAGATAATTGGCCCAAAGATCCTAGGTCCAGCTTGCGGTCTTCGTTTTGTGACAAGGGATGCTTTCCGGGTAGTTTGGTAAAAACAATTTCTTACTATCTCCTTCTGCTCGAAAACTGGTGTTCTGTCTCAAACTCGTGCTTTGGAGGTCAGCATTTCGTATTTGTAGGATCCTGAACTTCATTGGGTGCACCAGAGGTGCACCCAATGGGTGTAGCCCCCGAGCTTCGAGTGGATTTTTGAAAATAATCCACTCGAAGGTCCTCATCAAAAATCATTTTATTTTCCGCTTGCACTTTGTTGGAGGTCAGCCTTGCTTTTGATCTTGCCATATGCTTTAGAAGTTATCATTATCTTGACTTGAAATGGCGATTCATGGGGTGCACCGGAGGTGCACCCAATGGGTGTAGCCCCCCGAGCTTCGAGTGGATTTTTGAAAATAATCCACTCGAAGGTCTTCATTTCGTGTCTTTTTGCTGAGAGTTATCTTTTCTTTTTTCCGAATGCCTTAGAGGTTAGCATTATGTCATCGATATTATGCTTTAGAGGCCAGCATGTATTTTGTCTTTGGAGCCAAGTTCGTGATCTGCCCATATCTTGCTAGGTGGTGTAATTTATTTGATCTGCAACTGATTGGACATTCGATGGACGTCCCCTGGCTGGTCTTCATGTCGCTTCTGTCAGTCAGACTTTATACTTCACCGGCTATATATGGCTTTCCTTTGATCCTTACTGATATCTCATTTTTGTCTTGAGGTATTCATTGTATGCCCTGCACGGACGTGACAGTTTTCAAAAATATACTGATAATTCCTGGGCGTCCCCCCCAATGGGTGTGGGCAAGGGACGGCTTGGTACGCTGAGTGTTTTAGCCGGCTGCTTCTGAGTAGTAATGTGATGTGACGGCGGGTGTAATCATATCGCCCGTGCAGTTGACTGGAGTCCCAATGGGTGTTGCGTTGCATGAAGCGGTGTCAGCCGCCTGACGTATCTTCAGACGGGTTGAAGCGTATATTGAATATTTGCGACTGTTCGGCGACCGTGGTAGGAGGTGAGCGGTTGCCTTCTTCTTATATAAATAGTGCCTTTGCCTCTCCGGTTTTTTCACACCTCTTGCTGTTCTCCACTGCTTGCTTTCTTCTTCTCCCTTCGTTTCCACCATGGGCAAGAGTAACAAACGCAAGCGCGAGCCGACTCCTCCATCAGAGGACTTCGGTGACTCAGAATACTCGGAGGAGGAGTTCTCCTCCGAGTCCGAGGGGTCTCCGGCTCCCGTCTCTCCCCCGGCGTCGTCTGACGATTCAGACGACTCCTAGGGGATTGCCGCGGAGGTCTGGACTTACATCCGGGCCGTCGAGCGCTTTGGGCTCGCGGGCTCGGATGAGTCGGAGTACTCCTCGGACGAGAAGGACTCTTCGAACTCGTCCGAGGAGGGCGGCGGCGGCGATGGCGGAGATGAAGGCGATGGCGGGGGCGATGATGACGACGGCGGCGATGACGGTGACGGCGGCAGCGGGGGCGGCAACAGCGGCAGCAAAGGCGGCAGCGGCAGGGGCAACAACGGCGGCGGCAGCAGCAAGGGCAGCAACATGGCCAGTGGCTAGATGCCACTGGTTTTTAGTATAGATTAGGAGTAGTATAGTGAAATAATGTAGTAGTGGTTAGTAGTGTAGAGTAGTAGAATGTAGTGTAGTAGTAGTAGAATGTAGTGTAGTAGTAATAGGGAAGTATCAACTCATAATGAGTTGATTTGTAAGTTCTGAAATTTCCCTTAATGAGGAATGATTTCGTCTCCTCCTGTGTTGATTATTTTGCTTCATAATCAGTTGATGATTGTCGTGATATTTATTGTCCATGATGTTCTCTGTCTGTTATGCTTGTGTCGCAGCTTGGAGTTTTCAAGTCATTCCTCCGTTTGCTTATCTGTGAAGTCAATCCCTCTGGAGTAGTAGTTGAGTCATTCGGGCATCATATCGTCGCTCTTAGGGTGATGACCGAGTTATTATTGTCAACATTTATGCTTTTGAAGTGGTGTCCGAGTGATGACAAAGCCACATCAGCGTTGGAATGACTGATGACCACGTCGGCGCTTTTAGAGGTAACAGCCGAGTGACTGAAGACGACGTTGGCGTTTTAGAGTTAACAGCCGAGTGACTGAAGATGACGTCGGTGTTTTAGAGATAACTGCCGAGTGACTGAAGACGACGTCAGCCACTTTGAAGGTAATAGTCGAGTGATGATGTGGCGCACCGGTTCTTTTAGAAGTAACCGCCGGGTGATGACATGGCACGCTGGTGTTTTAGAAGTAACCGCCGGGTGATGACATGGCACGCCGGTGTTTTAGAAGTAACCGCCGGGTGATGACATGGCACGCCGGTGTTTTAGAAGTAACCGCCGGGTGATGACGTGGCACACCGGTGTTTTAGAAGTAACCGCCGGGTGATGATTGGGCGCTTTTTGGAAACGGTATCTGGCCCGGGAAGATCCCATATGCACTATGCTTTCAGCCGCCTCTGCTTTCCGTGCCCTAGTTCTTGCTTTCCTGCCTCCAGATCCTCTCTGTCCCTTTGCAATTCGGCTCCCTTTCTGTTCGCCTGTGGAATCGAGATGGCGCCCAAGCGAAAGGCCTCGAGTTCATCCACTGCGGTGATTCCCCCTATCGACCCCAACAGCCAGTTGCCTTTCGCAGGTAACCACATGTCTGTCGTTTTTGAGCCCGACCTTCTCCATCTCGTGTCCATCGGAGTTCTTCCTCTGAAGGAGCTCTGTTCTTGGCGGATTTGCCACGGGGTCACTGTCCCAACAGAGGATACCCACGAATCCGTGATTTATGTTCCTTTTCTTCTTCGCGGTCTCGCTCTTCCTATTTCTCCCTTTTTCTGCGGTCTCCTTGATTTCTATCGCCTTAACTTGACCCACCTGAATCCCAATTCCATTCTGCAAATTTCCATTTACGTTCATTTATGTGAGGCTTTTCTTGGCATCCTACCACATTTTGGACTGTGGAAGTACTTGTATCATTGTCGCCCTGGGATGGCCGGGGGACAGCATCAGCTAGTGGGGGGTGCGAGTTTAGAGATGTGCCGTGGGAGAAAGACTGACTACCTTGAAATCCCACTCAAGGATAGTATCAAAGGATGGCTCTTGGAATGGTTTATTGTTGAGAACCACGGAAAATCTCTTCCCCCACGGTCAGGGAGACAGCCGAATGTTCGTACTCCGAGTTGGACCGAGTCTCCTACAGATCAGGAGGTGGCTGAGGTAGGGGCTTTGCTGGCTGAGGTTGGACTGCTGAAGGAGAGGGGTCTGACTGCAGAGGTTGTGGTTGTTGATTTTGTTTTCAAGAACATCCAGCTGTTGAAGGATAGGGCATACCCAGCCTACTTGTACCGAGGTCTAACTGACCCAACCTGGGTCACCAATAGAAGAATTCCCGCTGTAGACTTGGTGAACCGACTTGAAATGATACTTAGAGGCAAGGTATCAAATGTTGGTGCCCCTATCGCATACTCGTCCTGGAACCTGCCTCCTTCCAAGGCTTTTACTCATTTTGTGTCGAGTCCTCCTGTTGCTGGCGGCGGTTTGGGCCTTAGAGTAAGACCCTCTGCCGAAGAAGTTAGTGCTTTGGTTGCTTTGATTGGAGAAATTCCCGATGATGAAAGGTAGGTCCACTTTGAGGTGCCTTTGGATCCTAATGATGCAGAAATAAGTGCTATGCTTGATATGCTGGCTGAGGACTCTTATGATGCTGCTCCTGCTGAGACATTGGCGGTGGTGCCTCTCCCGGAAGCTGGTACAACCTTGGATGTTCAGAGGCCTGTCAGTGTTCGCCCGAAACGCCCTTGCCGAGCCAATCAACCTGATTCTCCTGCTGATGAGCAGAAAAAGAAAAAGAGGCGTCTTCGGCGAGTATGTAGTTTGGATCGGGAAGTTGGTCCTTCGGTTCCTGCCGCTGAGGAAGTGCCTGTGCCTGAGTTTACCGACACTGATCCCAATGGGTGTGATCCATCTGTCACTGAACCCAATGGGTGTGCTCCATCTATCGCTGATCCCAATGGGGGTGCTGTCTGTGTTGCTGACGAAATCGTGGGGGAGGAAGAAGATGAGGTCCCTTTGACTCGGAAAAACAGTCGGCAATATATTGCCAGTGGGGAAAGTAGTGGGGTTCCTTCTCCTACTCTGTCTGCTCTCGTCGGTCTACAGGAATTATCTCTGGCGAACTTTGATCAGACTCTTGAAGATATGGTTCCAGAGGACCTGTTATCAGAGCCAGCAGATGGTGACGCGATGGATGTTTGTGCTGATGTGTTCGACGCCGGGTTGGGGTCATCCCGGGCAGCGTCCCGCGCCTCATCGACCTTAGAGCGCGGTCTTGAGGACCAGGAAACTGACTTGGATCGTCTTGCTCTCATGGAAGTAACTGAGGGGCCTTCCGCCTTAGAGGCGGCTGCCGCAGAGAACTTGACCCTCAGGGATGGTGTTGATGCTTACCCAGCCCCCGAGGGTGTTGCCGGGGATGATTCGGCTCGAGTGGGAAGCGTAAGCCACGACCCAGCCCCCGAGGGTGTTGCCGGAGGCGATCCGGCTCAAGTGGGCAGCGCGAGCTATGACCCAGCCCCCGAGGGTGTCCGAGCGGGGTCTCCCTCTTGTACTTCCATGGATGTTCACGTCGGATCTCCTCCACACTCTGGTTGCATGGTGGTAGCCCAAGTTTCTGGTCAGGGAGTCGCTTTAGAGGCCAGCGTTCCTGACGACCAAGCTTTGGGCTCTACTGTTGACACTGAATTGGTTCCCGCTGGTTCATTGCAAGTTGCTCCGGATGGTGACTCTACGCCAAGCCATCAATTGATTTCTCACGATCTGGGAGTCCCCTCATTCTTCTCCAACCTCCAGGTACTATGCCATATTCTAGTTTGACTTTTACACCTGACGAATTGCTGTCTTTGCACTCATTTGCTCTCGTTATCAGGCATTAGTGGACGAGATGGCTAGTCAGCTGAAATTACAGGGTGCTTCTGTTCCGGAAAGAGCTTCGTCACTGGCCCGTTGGAATCCGGTGCTGCTTCAACAGCGTGTCTCTGACTTAGAGGCGACGAACGCTGGTTGGTGCTTTTCTGCTTCCCTTCGTCTACTTTGTTAAACTGCTTCTCAATTTGACTCTTTCGCTTGATTGTTTCTCGCTAGATATGGCTCGACAGTTTTCTGTTCTTGGAGAGAAACATTCTCAAAGTCAGGCTGAGCTGGTCTGGCGATGATCTGATTTTGAGGAAAGGTATTCCCAAAGCCAGACTGAGCTGGCCCAGGTCTCTGCTGCTCTGAATGATGCTAATATGCTGAATTCTACTCTTCGTGTTCAGCTTGATTCTGAAAAGGTGATTTATGAATCTGCGCCTTGTGTTGCTGTGTTCTCATTGCTTGCTTGATGTTTGAAGAAGCTGATTCTTGTTTGCAGGAAGAAAAACGTGCCCTTGTTGCTTCTCGTGACAATCTTGACAGGCTATATCGTGACTCTAGCAACTCGTTGACCATCCTGGAAAGGAGTCATTGCTTCACCATGGAGGAGTTAGACAATCATTGCTGTAAGCTACAGGAATCCACAGATGACGTGATCCGTCTCAGGCAGTTGATATCGGCTAAGGATGCTGCTATCAAGGAACTGCGTGCTTCCAAGAAGTCCATCGCCAAGGAGCTAGAGATCGCTCAGCTAGCCATCAAAGTTGCTGAAGAAACTTCTGTTACTCTGAGGGCCTAGCACGACAGGGCTATGGATAAAGCCATTCGCGCGGGGCGGATCTTGATGAGGAGACCCGGTGTGATTGTTCCTGACGATATAAGGGCTGATGTGAACGCTGCTCCTGATTCCTCGAGTCGTCCTTCTTCGTCAATTGCTCCTGAGAAAAGTGTTGCAAAATAGAGAAACATTGCGTGCTTTGAGCACGCAGTTATCGTGCTTGGCTATTTGTTAGAGGACACCAACTCGACATTTGAATACTACTGTTACTCTCCTACTGTTTTAGAATTCAATAGTACATAAATTTGCAGGAGTAAAATGCTGTATGATGATTTTGAAATTTCTTCACGAGATATAGAGATCACCCCTATATGAGTAATCGTAAGCATGTGGAATCGCCTTAAGTCGTTGCTGACTTAGATCGATTGCTCCGTTAGCAGGGCATAGTGGTTACCCTGAGTTAAGTAAGCGCGAGCATGTTGCACCGTCTTAAGTCGTTGCCGACTTAAGTCGATTGCTCCGTTAGCAGGGCATAGTGGTCACCCCGAGTTGAGTAAGCGTGAGCATGTTGCACCGTCTTAAGTCGTTGCCGACTTAAGTCGATTGCTCCGTTAGCAGGGCATAGTGGTCACCCCGAGTTGAGTAAGCGTGAGCATGTTGCACCGTCTTAAGCCGTTGCCGACTTAAGCCGATTGCTCTGCTAGCAGGGCATAGTGGTCACCCCGAGTTGAGTAAGCGTGAACATGTTGCACCGTCTTAAGTCATTGCCGACTTAAGTCGATTGCTCTGTTAGCAGGGCATAGTGGTCACCCCGAGTTAAGTAAGAATGCAGGTCGATCATGAACAAACTGTGTATTCTTGAAATCTTGTTTATTGATGACGTATTTCCCATTTTACAGAGTACATTGTCGTCCTAGTAGCTTTTGAAATACAGCTAGGGATAAAATTTCTTGAGGTGTTCTATATTCCAGGAGTTCCCAATTTCCGTGCCGTCCATCTGAGTGAGACGATATGATCCCGGCCGAGTGACTTCTGCTACTATGAATGGTCCTTCCCATAGGGGTGACAACTTGTGCCGTCCCTCCCCCGTTAGAGTTCGGCGGAGGACGAGGTCTCCCACTGCAAAGGATCATCGTCGCACGGCCTTGTCGTGATAGCGTCTCAGAGTCTGCTGTTATCGTGCCGACTGAATTACTGTGTTCAGTCGTTCTTCTTCGAGTTCATCAATATCCTCCAACCTAGTAGCTTCGGCTTCTGCTATGCTTTCAAAGACTAACCTTGGCGCCCCAAACTTGAGATCAGCGGGTAATACTGCCTCTGACCCATAGACCATGAAGAAAGGAGTGTTTCCATGCAGAGCTCGGCTAGGTTGAGTTCTTAGGCTCCAAACAACGTAGGGTAATTCCCTTATCCATTTTCCTGCGAACTTTTCATTTTTATCGAAGACCTTTTTCCTGAGTGCCTCCAATATCATCCCGTTAGCTCGTTCAACCTGCCCGTTGGCCCTCGGGTGTGCTACCGAAGCATACTTGATCTGAATGCTCTTTTGCTCGCAGAAATCGAAGAACTCTGAACTGGTGAAGTTGGATCCTAGGTCAGTTATGATATTGTTTGGTATTCCGAATCTGAATATTATGTCTTGTATGAATTCCATGGCCTTGGCTGAGGTTAAAGAAGCAATGTGTTTGAATTCTATCCATTTGGTGAATTTGTCGATTGCCACCAGTACATGAGTGTATCCTCCTTGAGCTTTCTTGAAAGGTACAATCATATCCAGTCCCCAGCATGCGAATGGCCACGTTACTGGTATGTTCTGCAGTTGTTGTGCTGGTAGATGTTGTTGCTTTGATAAGTACTAGCAAGCTTCGCACCTCTGAACTAACTCGGCCGCATCACTTTTCGCCGTTGGCCAATAGAATCCCGACCTGAAGACCTTCCCGACTAGTGTCCTGGATGCTGCGTGTATTCCACATTGCCCAGCATGGACCTCATCTAGAAGTTGCCTCCCCGTAGATGAGAGAATGTATTTCATGAGGACACTCGATGCACCTCTTCTGTACAGTGTCTCCCCGATGAGTGTGTAGTGAGCCGACTGTCTAGCGATGCGCTCGGCTGCATTTTTGTCATCTAGTTCCTCTTCATTCTTTATATATCTAATGATCGGCCTTCTCCAGTCATCGGAATCTGACTCTGGTTGGTTCACGATATTACATTCTTCTGCCTGGTCCATCGAGATGCTCGGATGCGGTATTTCTTGTATGAAGATTCCAGGTGGAGCCTGAGTTCGACTGATCCTAACTTGGACAATACATCAGCTGTCGTGTTTCGATCTCTTTCTACATGATGAAATTCCAGACCTTCGAATTTATCTTCTAGTTTTCGGCGGCGATGCAGTATTTTCCCATTGAATCGCTCGAACAGTCCCATTCTTTGTTTATCTGGCTTATGACTACCAAGGAATCTCCGTATACCATTAGTCTCTTGATGCCTAGTGATATAGCAATGTTCAGTCCATGAATCAGAGCTTCATATTCGGTTGTGTTGTTGGAGGCTGGAAATAGCAACTGGAGGGCATACTTGAGGTGCTCGCCTCCAGGTGCGGTAAAGAGGATCCCCGCGCCTGCTCCCTGCAGTTTCAAAGAGCCATCGAAATACATTTGCCATACTTCTGTTGTTTCTGGGTTGTCTGGTACTTGTTGTTCAGTCCATTCTGATACGAAGTCAACCAACGCTTGAGTTTTGATGGCAGTGCGAGGTCGAAATTCGATGTCATGAGATCCCAATTCACAGGCCCACTTGGCTATTCGGCCAATGGCTTCCTTGTTGTGAAGAATATCCCCTATCGGAAAACCAGTGACTACTATGACTTTGTGGTCGTCAAAGTGGTGACGTAGCTTGCGGGCAGTTAGAAGTACTGCATATAATAGCTTCTGAACTTGATGATACTTTTTCTTTGAGGGACCCAGAACTTCACTGATGAAATAAACAGGATGTTGCACTGGGTAGGCATGCCCTTATTCTGTTCGCTTGACTACCAACGCGGTGCTTACCACGTGAGTCGTGCAAGAGATATATAGCAGCAAATCTTCAGCCGGTTGAGTCGACGTGGCTCGCCGTGGCGGTTTCAGCACCGGTGGTGTTGTCAAGAATTTTTTCAGTGCGTCCAGGGCTTCCTGTGCTTCTGAAGTCCACTGAAACTTATCCACTTTCTTGAGTAGCTGGTAGAATGGCAAGCCTTTTTCTCCCAGCCTGGATATGAATCTGCTCAGGGCTGCCATACATCCGGTGAGTCTCTGAACCTTCTTTTGTGATAGTGGTGCCTCCATTTTCATGATAGCTTCAATCTTATCCGAGTTAGATTCAATTCCTCGGTGACTGACAATAAATCCGAGTAGCTTTCCTGCCGGCACCCCGAAGACACATTTTTCGGGATTAAGCTTCCATCGATATCGCCGTAGACTGTTGAAAACCAGCTGTAAATCCTCGATGAAATTTTCTGAGTTCTCCGTTTTGATTACCACATCATCTACATAGGCTTCCACATGCTTGCCCCAGTGATCAGCTAAGCATGTTTGAATGGCTCTCTGATAAGTCGCTCCAGCGTTTTTGAGGCCGAACGACATGGAGGTATAGCAGAAAGCACCGAACGGAGTGATGAACGCTGTTTTTTCCTCGTCTTCTTTTGCCAGGCTAATCTGATGATATCCAGAGTAGCAATCCAGGAAAGATAGCACAGTACATCCAGCGGTGGAATCTACCACCTGATCTATCCTAGGGAGCCTGAAGGGATCCTTTGGACAGTGTTTGTTGAGATCCGTGTAGTCAACGCACATGCGCCAATCCACTTTATTCTTTTTGAGTACAAGAACTGGGTTGGCTAGCCACTCGGGATGTAACACCTCTCTGATAAACCCAGTCGTGACCAAGCGGGCCAGCTCGACGCGAATGGCCTCTCTCTTGTCGGGCGTGAAGCGACGTAGTTTTTGCCGAATCGGCCTTGCCTGGGGATAGACATTCAGTTTGTGCTCGGCCAGTTCTCTCGGGACTCCTGGCATATCCGCAGGTTGCCATGCGAATACGTCTCGGTTATCTTGCAGAAACTGAACGAGCGCGCCTTCCTATTTGTTATCCAGGCTGGAGCTGATGATGGCAGTCTTGCATTCATCAACAAACCCCAGGTTGATCCTTTTGGTTTCTTCAGTCGGCCGCATAGAGGTCACGGCTTGAGCTTCATTTGCGGGTACTGCAAGGTCTTCTTCAGGCTTAGAGTTTGCCTGTGTTGAAGAAGTTGCCGACGGCTTGGTGGTGAGGGCTGCCTGGATGGCCATACGGAAACACTCTGCGGCGCCTTGGAAGTCAGCGCGCACAGTTATGATTCCTTGCGGTCCTGGCATCTTCAGTATCATGTACGTGTAATGCGGAATGGCCATGAATTTTGCCAATCCCGGCCTCCCGATGATGGCGTTGTACCCGCAGTCGAAGTTCGCCACTTCGAACCTCAGGAACTCGGTTCTGTAGTTCTCCGGAGTTCCGAAGGTGACGGGCATGTAGATGTGGCCCAGCGGGTATTCCCCTTCAGTCAGCACGATGCTGAAGAAAGGAGTGTCTGACTCGTGGAGCTCTTTGAGGTGAACCCCCAAGCCTTGGAGTGTCCGGGGGAAGGTGGCGTTGATGCTGCTCCCCCCGTCAACTAACACCTTCTTCACCCTGCTCTCTCGGATCACCGGATCGACGAGGAGCGAGTATTTGCCTGGGTGGTCGAAGTTGAGCCATTGATCGACCCGAGTGAAGGTGATCGGGTGCTCCGACCATCGGTACGGAGCGGGAGGACCGGTGGTCGCCACCAGTATCTGGCGATCGTTGAGCTTTTGTTGTCTTCTGTTCTCCTGCGATCCGTGTCCGCCGAAGATGACGTTGACTTCTCCGTCAACGTGCGGGAAGGCTCCACCTATTCCCTCCTCCTGTTGCTGGGGTTGTCGCGGTTCCCCTGGTCCTCCCCGTGGCGGAGGAGGAGGTAGAGGTTGGAAGGGTCGGCCGTGCCCGACGGAGTGCTTGAAGTCTCTGCAGTTCCGAAGGGTGTAGCGCATGTCCTTGTGGTACGGGCACTGAGCGTCGAGGATGTTGTCCAGTGTACGTTCGCCTCCGCGAGGCCCTCCTCGGGCGCGAGAGGCAGGTGGTCCGGTGGCATGCACTTCTTCGTGAGGCCTCTTCTCCCAGCGTTTGTCGGGCTGTTGGTTCATGGCGTGTCGTGGCGCTGTCGGTGCAGGTTTCGCTCCCCCGATGAGGTCCTGAGCTCGCTCGTCGGCGGTGATGTAGAGGTCGGCTTCACGGAATAGTTGCTCGGAGGTAGTCGGCGCCTTCTGCAATATGACTCGAACGAAGGCCGAGTCGTTGGATCCTCTGTAGAAGTCTTTGATCACGGCCGCCTCCGTGACCTCGGTTGTTGGTGACTTGTTCTCAAATGCTTCGGATTAAGAACAAGGCAACATAAAAAGTGTTAAATGATAAACTCCTTCGTCCCTTGAAACATCATTTCCCTTCGGGATATAATGTCCTCCGGACGAAGGTCACAAATAATATATCTTCGTAATCTATGACGAAGGATTTACACGCAACATAAAAAGTAATATAAACATTTAAATTTTATCACAATATCATTTCTATTTTATTATCATATAACAATAGAAATGACTTCAAATTACAAGTGTACCTTCGGATTGCAGGGAGACAAAAGTACAAGGACGACGTAAAAGCGAATGCCAAGTCAGCGTGAATAGTACGGGAGTACTGTTCATCTATTTATAGACGTGGGACGCAGCCCGCGTAAAATTACATTCATGCCCATCACATTTGCTAATGACTTATGGGAATCTGTCAAGGTCTAAGTAGTCTTTTCATCTTTAAGTCGGTTCCCCTTTCTGCCATCGCGACGAAGCTTTCCTGCGCGCAGCTTCGGCTGTGCACCATCCTTCGTAGAGCTTGGTAATCAGCCCGTCCTCCATCTCAATCCCCCTTCGTCTGGTTCAGGCTTCGTCCTGACCGTACTTCATGTTCATAATTCTGAGTCCGAAGATACCTGTTCATATAATCCACTTGGAAAACATTGTCAAATCATGTTTTTGAGGACCTTCGGAGGACGAAGGCCCCCAACAGTAGCCCCTCGCAATATTAATTTGTTAATGATAAATTCAGATTGCGATATGGACGAAGGCCTTGAGCCGAAGGTCCGAAAAAACACCTTCCCTTTGCTAGAATAGCAACATTCACTGACAAGCGGGGTCTTTCAATTTTCAACGCCCTGGGCGTATAAATAAGGTCATACCGCAAACTCATTTGGTACGCACACTTGCCATCTGCTTCCGCTTACTAAATTTTTAGCTCTTGCGCGCTAAGATTTGCTGATATTTTGGTTTTGAAGCTTCGGCTTTGAAAACAGTTTTTTAGTGTTTCCGAAGATGTCTGAAGATAAAAAGGTCGCTGCTGAGATGAAGCTGAGCCTCGACGAAGAGAAGAACTTGGGGTTCCTTATAGCGATGGCGGAGACCAATACGGAAAAAATCACCAAGGAGATTCTGGAGGGTTTGTCTGAAGATACTGGTGACAGCGACAGTTATGATGCAGAAAGCTGTGGGGGAGAGTCCGAAGATCGACCATGGCGGCCAAGTCACACGGTTTTCGGGAAAACCACTATTAAACAGAGTCATATTGACAATATGAGAGGGAGATATTTCCGAGATATATCTATTGTGAGGGCTGATGCTGGAGAAAAAACTTCTCCCACTCCCGAAGAAGATGAAGTCGTAATCTTTCGAAGCTTTCTCAAGGCTGGGCTTCGATTCCCCCTAAGCAGCTTTGTTGTCGAAGTCCTGAGTACATTTCAAATCTACCTTCATCAAATTACTCCCGAAGCTATCATTAGAATGGGGATCTTTGTCTGGGCTGTGAGAAGCCAAGGTTTAGAACCAAATGCTAAAAGCTTTTGCAACATTCATGAGTTGTTATATGAGACGAAGCCCTGGGGGAAAGAACAATATCACAACAACTTTGGTTGCTACAGCTTCGGTGCCCGCACCGGGTCAAGCTGCCCCGTGCCAACCTTTCGGAAGAGGTGGCCCGGTACCTGGATGACAGAATGGTTCTATGTAAAAAATGACTTGACAGCGCAGGAAGACGTTA
This sequence comes from Zea luxurians, assembly GCA_029449295.1. NCBI lineage: Eukaryota > Viridiplantae > Streptophyta > Magnoliopsida > Poales > Poaceae > Zea > Zea luxurians. The sequence goes on from JAOPSE010000004.1 coordinate 158,345,193, forward strand.
AGAGTATCATTATGCGCCCCATCTGGCAACGCTTCGGACTCCGAAGGCCGAAGGTTGAACTGGATGAAGCAGCCGAAGAATGCCAAAGAGCCTTCGGCGCAGTCTGCTCTTTTATCGGGACAAGGGACTTGGTCCAAGAGCATATTGCCTTCAGGGTGTGGCCACTTGCAGGAAAGTGGGAAATGCCGAAGGAGACCATCAAAGAATCTGACAAAGGCGGACTGGTCAGACTGAAATACACATTCAAATACGGGGATAAGTTTGTTGAACCTGATGATGACTGGTTGAAAAGCATTGAAACATTAAGTGACGAACTGCTTGGAATATATTCGAAGGCCGAGAACACTGCATTATCGGCAGCCTTCGGAGGCCGAAAGAAGAAAAGGCTCAACCGGGTATTTGATGCAATCGGGTTTGTCTACCCTGACTATCATTATCCGGTGCTGGGCCGTAAAAGAAAAAATACTTCTCCTGCAACAGAAGTTGCCACAAGTGCCTCTAGCGAGCCAGCGCCGCAAAGAAAAAAGATGAAGGTGCTCACCCACCGGGCGCGTTTTATTGAGCCGGCCATAGTGCCTGAATTTACTGGTGAAGTCTCTTTGGCCTCTGAAGCTACAGAACCAGCTCCAGTGCCGAAGATAGAAGAAAAAACTGAAGCGCCTTCAGCGGAGAAGGCAGAAAAACCGAGGATTGAAGAACAAAAAATATTGGAAATCTTAAGTCCTTCAGCAAATGTTGAAACAACAATAAAAAATCAAAAGGGCCCATCGGTGACCCCAAAAAGAAAAAGAACGGTGAACGTGCTAGATGTCTTGGAGACAATTAAGTCTTCAACCACAACTCCAAAGAAGACTGTTGAACTTGCTGAAGCGTCTACTGAAGCTTCGAAGCAACAACCTGAAGCTGAAGCTGGGCCTTCAGAGCCCACCAAGGAACAATCTTTGGCAACCGAAAAAATAAAAATATCAGAACCAGTTTTGGTTGAAGAAATTGACACTGCCGTCCCTGAAGCTCCTTCCAACATATACGATTACATCGTGCGACATGCTTCGGGGAAGAAATTATCTGAAGAAGAGACTTATGAAGCCAATCACTATGCCAGAGAGTTAAAATATCCGAAGGGGGCAGTAGTATTCAATGGGACAAATGAAGATGACTTCCTATACTGCCTCCCTGATAACAAAGAATTATCTGTCTGCCGGGAGATGGCTAGAAGTATGGGATTCCCGAAGCTCGAAGCTGGATTAAGTGCTATGACGAAGGAGGATCTCGCGGACAGTCTTGCGTACAATAGCCTGAAGGTATGGGAATTGAGCGATTGAATTTTTTTTAATTCGTAACTCATTCTTTTTTTTCCTTATAGCAACTTTTTTACATATAGGGTTTAATCCTAAGCAACGCATTAAGAGCACAAAAGAGTGCGGAAGATGAGAGCTATGAAATTGCGTTCAACAACCTACGGTCAGAAGTTATTAAACTGAGAAACGAAGCTCTGGAAAAGGATAAAATTCTGCTTACATTGGTGGACAAGGTAAAAAAGGACGAAGCTGCCTCAAAGGTCCAGGCCGAAGCCCAAAAACGTGAGATTAAAGATCTTCAGAAACAGCTAGCTAGAGCTAAAGAGGAACGTGTGCTTGAAGAAACAAAACGAGAGCTCAGCGATCAGTTGGTCAATCATTTAGAGTTAAGTGTTAAGGAGCTTCGTGCATCCCAGAGGAAATGCTATGTTAAATCTATAGAATGCGTCAAAAAGATAAAATCCAGCTTCGCCAGCGTTGGCGCATTTTCTAGTGAAGAGAATTTCTCAAGAGGCAATCCCGAAGGTCCAATGGAATGGACCAGCCACGAAGCAGAGGCCTTCGAGGAAATCCTGAGTAGCCGCGGTGACATCTGCGCTTTTTCGGGTGCTAGAGGAATTGCCACTGTTTTGGAGAAGAAAGGTTGCGAGCATGTAAAATCCTTAGCTCAGTCCGAAGCTGCCTTGTCTTCTGAAGACATCAAAGACCCCTCGGCCGAAGCAAGCATGATTGGCGGAAAATTCTTTACTGATATCTGGGACAACGGCGGCCGAGAAATGGCGCAAGAAATTATTCAAAAGAGTGAAAAAGGCATCCATGATGCTAGGAAAGTGACAGAAGTTGCCGAAAAAAGTATAGAGCCCGAAGGGCGAATAGGTATTAATTAGTCGTTCTTATTATGCTGTAATTTTTAATTTCAGACTTTGTTCGCGGTCTGTGATAGTAATGTAGACATATTCTCTTCCCTCAGAACCTGCTGGATCGCCTGCAGACCCTCACACGAAAGGGGATGACGAAATTAAACAAATGGCCGAAGCTATCATGGATAAAGTTGTTGAACAACTTCTAAATGAGGCTGCCGAAGTAGTACTAAGAGAAGACTAGATGTTATTAGAAAAAACATTTGAAATGTGATCTATGTAATATTTTGTTCATTTGAATGTAATATACAAGTTTCTTTTCATTATTCAATTCTTTACGATGCATGAAATTCTACATACATACCATTTTTGAGCCTTCGGCGAAAAACACCTTCCCTTCTTTTCATGCTTCGTGAAGAAGACATTCTCCTTTAATACTATTCTGATGAATCACGTCCACGCTTCGTGAAAATATTCTCCGAAGCTGTACAATTTCGATATTACTCTGATGAAGCACGTCCATGCTTCGTGAAAACATTCTCCGAAGCTGTATTCCGAAGATCAACATTGTATTCCCTCGTGGTTGCACAATTTTCACTTTCTCAAAGTGTCCTTTCGAAGGTTGATACTATGTCCCCTTCTTTTGCCATATGCAACATGATGTATGATGCTTATGCTATGCAAAATGATGTGATGATGCTATGTTATGCGGATGACATTTGTTCCGAAGATACACACATATCCTCACAAAATATCTTTATATCAGCGCTGACTTTTCGCTGTAAGCTCTGCATTCCCTTAGGAACGTCTTTGGAGCTTCTTCGCCTTTTACTTAGGCGGTATCAGCGTTGACTTTTCGCTGTAAGCTCTGCATTCCCTTAGGAACGTCTTTGGAGCTTCTTCGCCTTTTACTTAGGCGGTATCAGCGTTGACTTTTCGCTGTATGCTCTGCATTCCCTTAGGAACGACTTTGGAGCAGAAAACTTACACTGCGCTCCCTTTGGAACGGCTTTTTGTGACTTCAGCAACTTACTCTGCGTTCCTTAGAACGACTTTTTTGTTGCTTCGAGGGACTTTTTATAATTTGAAGGACCTCCTTGTTATCATGAGTTTTTAAGCTTCAGCAACTTAAGCCTGTGGAGAAGATAGGTTTTCCTCATGACCAACCACGAAACTATTACATGAAAATTGAAATGTTCTTTATTACACAGAAAATAGAACTAAATGGAAAAGACTGCTATCAAGGTAGGATATCTGTCAATAAATGTGCTTCGACTCTGGCACAGTGCTATTTACTGTGCGAGCTTCAGATTGTTCTCTGAGATCCCTTTGGTGTGGAACATATTGACTCCCTTCAGGCTGTTGGCCTTGTTGCAGTGGTGGTGGAGGCGGGGGCTGTTGCCATGAAGCTTGAGGTTGACTTGCCGAAGCTACAGAAACTGCAGGGTGGTTGCCCACGTATTCTGGGATGTAAGGCTGATGGTACGAAGTAGTATGCATGACCTGCTTCGGCTGGCCCTGTTGCGCTGCAGCTTCTGCTAGCTCCTTTTGCTTCTGGATGGTAACATGGCACATCCTAGTGGTATGGCCCTTGTTTTCACCACAGAATAAGCAAAATACTCTCCTTGGTTGATCTCCAAATCTTCCGCCGAAGCCCCTGGCGCCTCTGCCTCTTGGAGCTGGTGGCCGAAAGAAACTTTGCTGTTGCCCCGAAGCTTGTGAGGAGCACTGCGGCCTGTTCTGCTGACTCCCCTTATCATCATTTTGAGTAGAGTTGTGGATGGACCTAACATGCCTCGGATAGAATCTTCCTCCGAAGCCCCTGGTCATTTCAGAAAATCTGAAAGCCTCCTCCCTTCTTTGGCGAAAATCATTGTCGGCACGAATGTACTCGTCCATCTTCTGGAGCAGCTTCTCCAAAGTCTGAGGAGGCTTCCTAGCAAAGTATTGAGCTGAAGGTCCAGGACGAAGCCCCTTGATCATGGCTTCGATGACAATTTCATTGGGCACCGTTGGTGCCTGCGCCCTCAAACGCAAGAATCTTCTGACATACGCCTGAAGGTATTCTTCATGATCCTGAGTGCACTGGAACAAGGCTTGAGCAGTGACCGGCTTCGTCTGAAACCCTTGAAAGCTGGTTAACAACATGTCCTTCAGCTTTTGCCATGAAGTGATCGTTCCTGGTCGAAGGGAGGAATACCAGGTCTGAGCAACATTCCTGACGGCCATAACAAAGGACTTTGCCATGACTGCAGCATTGCCACCATACGAAGACACTGTTGCTTCGTAGCTCATCAAAAACTGCTTCGGGTCTGAATGGCCATCGAACATGGGAAGCTGGGGTGGCTTGTAGGACGGAGGCCAAGGTGTAGCCTGCAGCTCAGCGGACAGGGGAGAAGCATCATCGAAAACAAAATTTCCATGATGGAAATTGTCATACCAGTCATCTTCGTTGAAGAAGCCCTCCTGATGAAGGTCTTTTTGTTGAGGCCTTCGGTTCTGCTCATCGTGGGTAAGATGGTGGACCTCTTCAGAAGCTTCGTCTATCTGCCTTTGCAGCTCAGCTAGCCTAGCCATCTTTTCCTTCTTCCTCTGCACCTGTTGATGAAGCATCTCCATATCCCTGATCTCTTGGTCTAGCTCATCCTCCTGAAGCGTCGGGCTGACGGCCTTCCTCTTCTGGCTTCGGGCCTCCCGAAGAGAGACAGTCTCCTGGTTGGGGTCCAGCGGTTGCAGAGCTGCAGCCCCAGTCGCTGAAGCTTTCTTCGGCGCCATAGCGAGGGTCTTCGGCTTCCGAAGATGTTCAAAAAACTCAAAGTGGAAGTGAGTTCACCGGAGGTGGGCGCCAATGTTGGTGACTTGTTCTCAAATGCTTCGGATTAAGAACAAGGCAACATAAAAAGTGTTAAATGATAAACTCCTTCGTCCCTTGAAACATCATTTCCCTTCGGGATATAATGTCCTCCGGACGAAGGTCACAAATAATATATCTTCGTAATCTATGACAAAGGATTTACACGCAACATAAAAAGTAATATAAACATTTAAATTTTATCACAATATCATTTCTATTTTATTATCATATAACAATAGAAATGACTTCAAATTACAAGTGTACCTTCGGATTGCAGGGAGACAAAAGTACAAGGACGACGTAAAAGCGAATGCCAAGTCAGCGTGAATAGTACGGGAGTACTGTTCATCTATTTATAGACGTGGGACGCAGCCCGCGTAAAATTACATTCATGCCCATCACATTTGCTAATGACTTATGGGAATCTGTCAAGGCCTAAGTAGTCTTTTCATCTTTAAGTCGGTTCCCCTTTCTGCCATCGCGACGAAGCTTTCCTGCGCGCAGCTTCGGCTGTGCACCATCCTTCGTAGAGCTTGGTAATCAGCCCGTCCTCCATCTCAATCCCCCTTCGTCTGGTTCAGGCTTCGTCCTGACCGTACTTCATGTTCATAATTCTGAGTCCGAAGATACCTGTTCATATAATCCACTTGGAAAACATTGTCAAATCATGTTTTTGAGGACCTTCGGAGGACGAAGGCCCCCAACATCGGTGATACGATTTCTCATGGTCTGGAACCTTTTGAGGTACGACCGAAGAGTTTCGTCCCCCCGACGCTTGATGGATTTGAGGTCCCATGGCTGCGCTGGTTTGTCGGAGAGGGACTGAAAGTTGGCGGTGAAGCGTCGACTGAAGTCGCTCCAGTCGTCGATGCAGTGTCGGGGTAGGTGTCGCAGCCATTGTTGCGCGTCTTGTCCGAGGACGATGGGTAAGTATGCGGTCATCACGTCCTCGGACGCTCCGGCAGCTCGAGCAGCGGTGGTGTAGACGGCCAGCCAGCCTCCTGGATCCTGCTTGGGTTCATATTTGTCGACATTTGATACCTTGAAGTTTGGGGGCCATTGAATGGCCCTAAGGCGTGGAGAAAGGGCTGACACCCCACATGTGTCTTCTTGTCGACGGGGATGATGTCTGTCCTGGGGAGGGGAGTAGTTGTTGTGGTCCCTCGACCGTCCTCGGGCAGTACCGCCAGTCGAAGCTGTTGCCGACTCAGTTCTAGTGGCCTGACTCCGAGCTGGGATGCCATGATCCCTGTCGTACTCCTCCCGGCGGTGGATCTTGTTCTCATGTCGTCGTTCACGCGAAGCGTTAATGGAGCTTCGTGCGTCCCGATGGTTGTTGATGGCGTGTCGTAGGTCATTCGGCGGGTGAGGGAGAGGTAAAAGATGATTGGCTGCTTGGGTGAACAGTCGTCGATAGCCCTCAGCGTCGGGAGTCCGAGGGAGTCCATCAGCTATCCAAGCTAGTACCCCTCCGACTTCACTCGGTGTGTTCATGGCTCGGGTGAAGTCGGGATTCAGGTTGCGCCCGAAGAGTGGATTTTCCCGACGTTGCCTTGCCTCCTGCTCGGCTTGTTCCTGAGCTCGTCGGCTATCACGCCGTCGGGAGTTCCTTCGTTCTCTGAAGACGCGTTCCTCCGGAGTTTCTCCTATCTCTGAGGTCTCGTCTCGCGAGATAGGCTGCTCTGGATTCCGCTCTCCGGCCTCGTGATGCCGCCGAATATTTCAGCGCCGGTTTCTCCGTCGACGGGATTCCCGCTGAGGTGGTTCTTCTCCGGGCGCGGTCGGTTCGTCGTCGGAGACGGGGGGCGATTCCACTCTTCCGATGAAAAGAACGTCGGGGTAGAATGGTGTGGCTGTCGTGGCAGTCTTTTTTCCGTCCTCCTTCGAGGGCAGAGGCATGGAAAGAACAACTTGCTTCCTCCCGGTTTTGTTTGTTTCTTTCTTCCTTGCAATTTGTGTCCATTCTTTCGTCGGGGAAGTAGACAGTGGAGTTCTCCGGGTCAGCGGGCCCTTGGCCCCTGGCTTACTGAAGGTGATCTCTTTTCGGAGCGCTGGAGGTTGCGCTTTTTCCTTCCTTACTCTGATATCCTTGGAGTTTGTCGGAGGGGACTTCTTCCTTGGCGGATCTGCGATGCGATGTAGAGTTCCTTCTTCATCTGCCACAGATGAGATTGTTCCAAAGCAGAACACAGATCCGGGGCGGAGGGTGATCTTGCGATGGAAGGTGACGGCCATTGAGCTAGCTTAGATCGGCGATACACCCCCTATGTGGCGCGCCAGCTGTCGGTGTTTTGGGTCCGACTGCACACCCGGGGTTGCCCTCGAGGTGTTTTTAGGAGTAGGACGGTGTCGCCGACTGTAGCTAAATGGTTCGTGCCGGATGCACGAGGAGCAATGGACAATGTTTACAGGTTCGGGCCGCTTTGAGATGCGTGACACCCTACGTCCTGGTGAGTATGCTTTATGTGGTAGATTACAAGGAAGCTTTTCGAAGCTAGAACGTAAATAGTTGGGATGGATGGCTGAGTGGTGAGATCGATTGATCTGAAGGGGTGCCCCCTAGGCCTTATATATTCGACCGTGGGGCAATACATGCAGATATGATAGCAATGCGCACCTAAGAGATAGTGAACTGATCGAGTCTATCTTACTATAATTCTGCCGACTTATCCTCGCTTAGTTCCATTGTACGGGGCTCCAGCGCAGGAAAGTCGGGTCTCTATTGCGGTTGCTTGCTCGACATTGTTGGGGCCATCCAGGCTCACGCCGATCCGGTCTTACATCGATCTGCTTCACTGGTCATTCTTCCCCATGCCCACGAAGGGATGACCTTACGATTTATTGGGCCCTTGGGCCTTTCGTGAGGTCTTTTTTCCTTCTAGTGGACCCAGGGGATATCTGTCCCCCACAGCTCCCAAATACTCGAAAGTAAGACACATTGGGTTTGTTACCGGTTAGAAGCTCATATGAAGTCTTCTTGAGGAGGCGATGAAGGTACACCTGGTTTATGGCGTGACAAGCCGTGTTCACGGCTTCCGACCAAAATCGCTCGGGCGTCTTGAATTCTCCAAGCATTGTCCTCGCCATGTCAATGAGCGTCCTGTTCTTCCTCTCTACCACACCGCTTTGCTGTGGTGTGTAGGGAGCGAAGAACTCGTGCTTGATCCCTTCCTCCTCAAAGTATTCCTCCACTTGAAGGTTCTTGAACTCGGACCCGTTGTCGCTCCTTATCTTCTTCACCTTGAGCTCAAACTCATTTTGAGCTCTCCTTAGGAAGCGCTTGAGGGTCCCTTGGGTTTCAGATTTATCCTGCAAGAAGAATACCCAAGTGAAGCGGGAAAAATCATCAACTATCACAAGACCATACTTACTTCCTCCTATACTTAGATAGGCGACGGGTTCGAAGAGGTCCATATGAAGCAACTGCAAAGGTCTTGATGTGGTCATCACATTTTTGGTATGATGAGAGCTTCCCACCTGTTTACCTGCTTGACAAGCTGCACAAGGTCTATCTTTTTCGAAATGCACATTTGTTAGACCTATCACGTGTTCCCCCTTTAGAAGTTTGTGAAGGTTCTTCATCCCCACATGTGCTAAGCGGCGATGCCACAGCCAGCCCATGCTAGTCTTAGCAATTAAGCATGCATCTAGACCGGCCTCCTCTTTTGCAAAATCAACTAAATAGAGTTTGCCATCTAATACACCCTTAAAAGCTAATGAACCATCACTCCTTCTAAAGACAGACACATCTACATTTGTGAATAAGCAGTTATATCCCATATTACAAAGCTGACTCACAGACAACAAGTTATATCCAAGCGACTCAACTAAAAACACATTGGAAATGGAGTGCTCGGATGAAATAGCTATTTTTCCTAACCCTTTCACCTTGCCTTGATTCCCGTCACCGAAAATGATTGAGTCTTGGGAATCTTTGTTCTTGACATAGGAGGTGAACATCTTCTTCTCCCCCATCATATGGTTTGTGCATCCGCTGTCGACAATCCAGCTTGATCCCCCGGATGCATAAACCTGCAAGGCAAATTTAGGCTTGGGTCTTTGGTACCCAACTCTTGTTGGGTCCTACAAGGTTAGTGACAATATCTTTAGGGACCCAAATACAAGTTTTATCTCCCTTGCATTTTGCCCCTAATTTCCTAGCAATCACCTTTATATCCTTTCTACAAATTACAAAGGAAGCATTGCAAGTATGAAAAATTGTTGAAGGTTCATTGTTTACTTTCCTAGGACCATGAACAACATTTCTTCTAGGCATAGCATTTTTCCTAGCCAAATTTCTATCATGCATAATAGAAGAACTAGAAGCAAACGTGGCATGAGAATTTGAAAGGGAAATGTGCCCTTGGGCCATTTCTAAGTATTTTGGTGATTGAGTGCCAACACAATTGGACTAATGGTAATCTATGCAAAGTGATGGACAAAGTGCAAATCAAGTCTAAAGGTATGTTTCTAGACTTAGTACATTGTTTTAAGAACTAATGTATTGTGTCTAAGTGCTGGAAACAGGAGAAATCAAATTGGAAAAGAGATGGCTTTGTTCAGCCAAAGACAGCTCGGTCTGGGTGCACCGGACTGTCTGGTGGTGCACCGGACAGTGTCCGGTGCGCCAGGCTGGCGACTGTCAACTGACTGCTCTCGGGAAGCGATCAACGGCGTACGGCTATAAATCACCGGACTGTCCGGTGAGCCATTCACAGGCGAAGTCGTCGCTCTCGGGAAGTGATTAACGACGTACAGCTATAAATCACCGGACTGTCCGGTGGTGCACCGGACTGTCCGGTGAGCCAACGGTCAGCCGGGCCAACGGTCGGCCGAGGATTCCGCGCATGACGCGTGGCCGAGCCAACGGTCACAAGGGTTTACCGGACTGTCCGGTGTGCACCAGACAGTGTCTGGTGTGCCAACGGCTCTGAATCTGCAGTGGTCGGCTTCGCCAAATAAGGAAAGAGATCCGCACCGGACAGTGTCCGGTGGTGCACCGGACTGTCTGGTGCGCCAGGCGATAGAAGGCAAGAATTGCCTTCCTGGAATGCTCTCAATGGCTCCTAGCTGCCTTGGGGCTATAAAAGGGACCCCTAGGCGCATGGAGGAGCACACCAAGCATTCTCTAAGCATTCCTAAGCATGAAGACTTCAATTCCACGCATTCGATTCTTTGTGATAGCAACTAGAGCTCCATTTGAGTAGTGTACTCTTCGGGTTGTGTTGAGAGCTCGTGTTGCGACTTGTGTGCGTGTTGTTGCTCTGATTTTGTGTCTTGTGTGCGTTGCTCATCCCAACCTTACTTCCGTGACTCTTTGTGAACATCTTTGTAAGGGCGAGAGGCTCCAAGTTGTGGAGATTCCTCGCAAGCGGGATATAGTAAAGTGCAAGCAAAACACTGTGGTATTCAAGTGAGTCTTTGGACCGCTTGAGAGGGGTTGAGTGCAACCCTCGTCCGTTGGGACACCACAACGTGGAGTAGGCAAGTATTGGACTTGGTCGAACCATGTGATAAACCACTGTGCCATCTCTGTGTTGATCTCTTTGTGGTTATTGTGTTTTGCTAAGACTCCTCTCTAGCCACTTGGCATTATTGTGCTAACTCCTAATCAAGTTTTGTGGCATTAAGTTTCAAGTTTTACAGGATCACCTATTCACCCCCGTCTAGGTGCTCTGAATTGGTATCAGAGTCGTTCTCTTCACGTGAGGGACTAATCGCCCGAAGAGATGGATCCTAAGGGCAAGGGGATTGTGATCAATGATAAGGAGAAGGAGTCCTTCGTCAACGAGCCGAAAGATGACAAGCCTACCGACTCGGGCTCGGGCCACAAACGAAAAGATGGGAAGAAGAAGAAGACGAGGCGCATCAAGGAGATCGTCTACTACGACGACAACGACGAGTCCTCTTCTTCCCAAAAGGACAACGACGACAATCACTACGAGAAAAAGAAAACGGTCAATTCAAACTTTTCTTTTGATTACTCTCGTATTCCGCAAAGTACCAATGCTCATCTACTCTCCATTCCACTTGGTAAACCTCCTCACTTTGATGGAGAGGACTACGGATTTTGGAGTCACAAAATGCGTAGTCACTTGTTCTCTCTCCATCCAAGCATATCGGAGATAGTAGAGAGTGGAATGAAATTTGATAGTACTGATAGTCCCATGTTCATTAATGAGCAAATTCACAAAAATGCACAAGCTACTACTGTTCTTCTAGCTTCATTGTGCAGGGACGAATACCATAAGGTGAGCGGCTTGGATAACGCCAAGCAGATTTGGGACACCCTCAAGATCTCACATGAGGGGAACGACGTCACCATGCTCACCAAGATGGAGTTGGTGGAAGGCGAACTTGGGAGATTCGCAATGATCAGGGGCGAGGAGCCAACCCAAACGTACAACCGGCTAAAGACCCTCGTCAACAAAATAAGGAGCTATGGAAGCACGCGATGGACGGACCACGACGTCGTCCGCCTTATGCTAAGGTCCTTTACCGTTCTTGATCCACATCTTGTGAACAATATTCGTGAGAATCCTAGGTACACCAAGATGACGCCCGAGGAGATACTTGGAAAGTTTGTAAGCGGGCGAATGATTATCAAGGAGGCAAGATACGTCGACGATGCATTAAATGGCCCAATCCAAGAGCCTCAAACTATTGCTCTCAAGGCGACGAGGAGCAAGGAGGCGCTACCTAGCAAGGTGGCGCAAGTTGAGGCGGCAGGTCTTAATGATGAAGAGATGGCCCTCATCATCAAGCGCTTCAAGACGGCGCTAAAGGGTCGCAAGGGGCATCCCAACAAGAACAAGACGAAGGGGAAGCGCTCATGCTTCAAATGTGGTAAGATTGGTCATTTTATTGCTAATTGTCCCGATAATGATAGTGACCAGGAACAAGGGAACAAGAGGGAAAAGAAAAAGGCGTACAAGAAGGCTAAGGGCGAGGCACACCTTGGAAAGGAGTGGGACTCGGATTGTTCGTCGTCCGACTCCGACAACGAAGGACTCACCGCCACCGCCTTCAACAAATCGTCCCTCTTCCCCAACGAGCATCACACTTGCCTCATGGCAAGGGAAAAGAAGGTAAGCACTCGTAATACTAATACTTACGCTTCCTCAAGTGATGAAGAATCTAGCAATGATGAAATAGACTATTCATGTTTATTCAAGGGCTTAGATAGAACTAAGGTTGATAAGATTAATGAATTGATTGATGCCTTGAATGATAAGAATAGATTATTAGAAAAGCAAGAGGATCTTTTGTATGAAGAACATGATAAGTTTGTAGAGGAACAAAAATCCCTTGCTTTAGAAATTAAAAGGAACGAAATGCTTTCTTGTGAATTGTCTACATGCCATGACTCTATTTCTAGCTTAAAGAGCATAAATGATGATTTGAATGCTAAGTTAGAAATAGCAAATAAATCAACATCTTGTGTAGAAAATGTTGCAATTTGCAATAGGTGTAAAGATTTTAATGTTGATGCTTGTAGTGAACACCTAGTTTCAATTTCTAAAGTGAATGATGAAGTGGCTAGTCTTAATGCCCAACTTAAGACTAGCAAGTGTGAATTTGATAAAATAAAATTTGCAAGGGATGCCTACACAATTGGTAGACACCCCTCAATTAAGGATGGTCTTGGCTTCAAGAGGGAAGTCAAGAACGTAACAAGCCATAAGGCTTCCATCTCCACCAAGGAGAAAGGGAAGGCCCCTATGGCTAATAGTGCTCAAAAGAATCATGCATTTAGTTATAGGAAATTTTCTAGAAATATTCATCATGATAGGAGTTGTAATGCTTATGATTCAAATGCAATGTTTGCTTCAAGATCTTCCTATATGCATGATAGAGATATGCCTAGGAGAAATGTCATTCATCATATGCCTAGGAGAAATGTTGCTAGTGTTCCTAGGAAAATAAATGAACCTTCTACAATATATCATGCTTGCAATGCTTCCTTTGCTATTTGTAGAAAGGATAAGAAGGTGATTGCTAGGAAGTTAGGGGCAAAATGCAAGGGAGATAAAACTTGCATTTGGGTCCCTAAGACCATTGTGACTAACCTTGTATGACCCAACAAGAGTTGGGTACCTAAGACCCAAGCCTAAATTTGCCTTGCAGGTTTATGCATCCGGGGGTACAAGCTGGATTATCGACAGCGGATGCACAAACCACATGACGGGGGAGAAGAAGATGTTCACCTCTTACGTCAAGAACAAGGATTCCCAAGATTCAATCATATTCGGTGATGGGAACCAAGGCAAGGTGAAAGGGTTAGGAAAGATTGCTATTTCATCCGAGCACTCCATTTCTAATGTATTCTTAGTTGAGTCGCTTGGATATAATTTGTTATCCGTTAGTCAATTATGCAATATGGGATATAATTGTTTATTCACAAATGTAGATGTGTCTGTCTTTAGAAGAAGTGATGGTTCACTAGCTTTCAAGGGTATATTAGACGACAAACTCTATTTAGTTGATTTTGCAAAAGAGGAGGCCGGTCTAGATGCATGCTTAATTGCTAAGACTAGCATGGGCTGGCTGTGGCATCGCCGTTTAGCTCATGTGGGGATGAAGAACCTTCACAAGCTTCTAAAGGGAGAACACGTGATAGGTCTAACTAATGTAACTTTCGAAAAAGGTAGACCTTGTGCAGCTTGTCAAGCAGGTAAACAGGTGGGAAGCTCTCATCATTCCAAAAATGTGATGACCACATCAAGACCCTTGGAGTTGCTTCATATGGACCTCTTCGGACCCGTCGCCTATCTAAGCATAGGAGGAAGTAAGTATGGTCTTGTTATAGTTGATGATTTTTCCCACTTCACTTGGGTATTCTTTTTGCAGGATAAATCTGAAACCCAAGGGACCCTCAAGCGCTTCCTAAGAAGAGATCAAAATGAGTTTGAGCTCAAGGTGAAGAAGATAAGGAGCGACAACGGGTCCGAGTTCAAGAACCTTCAAGTGGAGGAGTATCTTGAGGAGGAAGGGATCAAGCACGAGTTCTCTGCTCCCTACACACCACAACAAAATGGTGTGGTAGAGAGGAAGAACAGGACGCTTATAGACATGGCGAGGACGATGCTTGGAGAGTTCAAGACCCCCGAGCGGTTTTGGTCGGAAGCCATGAACACGGCTTGCCACGCCATCAACCGGGTCTACCTTCACCGCCTCCTCAAGAAGACTTCGTATGAGCTTCTAACCGGTAACAAACCCAATGTGTCTTACTTTCGTGTATTTGGGAGCAAATGCTATATTCTATTGAAGAAAGGTGGAAATTCTAAGTTTGCTCCCAAAGCTGTAGAAGGGTTTTTGTTAGGTTATGACTCAAATACAAAGGCGTATAGAGTCTTCAACAAATCATCGGGTTTGGTTGAAGTCTCTAGCGATGTTGTATTTGATGAGACTAATGGCTCTCCAAGAGAGCAAGTTGTTGATCTTGATGATGTAGATGAAGAAGACGTTCCAACGGCCGCAATACGCACCATGGCGATTGGAGATGTGCGGCCACAAGGAACAAAAGGAGCAAGATCAACCTTCCTCCTCAACAATGGTGCATCCCCCAACTCAAGACGATGAACAGGTTTGTCAAGAGGAGGCGTGTGATCAAGGGGGAGCACAAGATGATCATGTGATGGAGGAAGAAGCACAACCGGCACCTCCAACCCAAGTTCGAGCGACGATTCAAAGGAATCATCCCGTCGACCAAATTTTGGGTGACATTAGCAAGGGAGTAACTACTCGTTCTAGATTAGTTAATTTTTGTGAGCATTATGAAAGGGAATTAGGCTTACACCGAGTTCCTAAATAATTTTGGTGGTTGAATTGCCCAACACAAATATTGGACTAACTAGTTTGCTCTAGTGTATAAGTTATACAGGTGCAAAAGGTTCACTCTTAGCCAATAAAAAGATCAAGTTTTGGATTCAACAAAGGAGCAAAGAAGCAACCGAAGGCACCTCTGGCTGAAGGCACCAGACTGTCCGGTGTACACCGGACAGTGTCCGGTGCGCCCAGAGGACTCCAACTCAAACTCTTCGCCCTCGGGAATTCTCGGAAGCCGGCACGCTATAATTCACCGGACTGTCCGGTGTACACCGGACAGTGTCCGGTGCTCCAAGGAAGCGCGGCATCCGGAACTCGCCAGCCTCGGGTTCGCGCGGTAGCCGCTCCGCTATAATTCACCGGACATGTCCGGTGTACCAGCGGGGCAACGGCTATTTCGGCGCCAACGGCTACCTGCGGTGCATTTAATGCGCGCGCAGCGCGCGCTGACGTCAGGCGCGCCCATACCGGCGCACCGGACAATAAACAGTTGTTGTCCGGTGTGCACCGGACACCCAGGCGGGCCCAGAAGTCAGAAGCTCCAACGGTCAGAATCCAACGGCAGTGATGACGTGGCAGGGGCACCGGACTGTCCGGTGTGCACCGGACTGTCCGGTGCGCCATCGAACAGAAGCCTCCAGCCAACGGTCATGTTTGGTGGTTGGGGCTATAAATACCCCAACCACCCCACCATTCATTGCATCCAAGTTTTCCAACTCTCAACCACTTACAAGAGCTAGGCATTCAATTCTAGACACATACAAAGAGATCAAATCCTCTCCAATTCCACTCAAGCCTTTAGTGACTAGCGAGAGAGATTTGCCGTGTTCTTTTGAGCTCTTGCGCTTGGATCGCTTTCTTTCTTTCTCACTTGTTCTTGTGATCAAAACTCAATTGTAACCAAGGCCAGAGGCACCAATTGTGTGGTGGCCCTTGCGGGGAAGTTTTGTTCCCGTTTGATTGAGAAGGAGAAAAGCTCACTCGGTCCGTGGGACCGTTTGAGAGAGGGAAGGGTTGAAAGAGACCCGGCCTTTGTGGCCTCCTCAACGGGGAGTAGGTTTGCGAGAACCGAACCTCGGTAAAACAAATCCGCGTGTCACTCTTTTCATTTGCTTGCGATTTGTTTTGCGCCCTCTCTCGCGGACTCGTTTATATTTCTAACGCTAACCCGGCTTGTAGTTGTGATTATTTTTGAGATTTTCAGTTTCGCCCTATTCACCCCCCCTCTAGGCGACTTTCAATTGGTATCAGAGCCCGGTGCTTCATTAGAGCCTAACCGCTCGAAGTGATGTCGGGAGATCACACCAAGAGGGAGATGGAGACCGGCGACAACAAGCCCACTACAAGCCAAGGGAGCACTTCATCGGAAGAGTCCCGCACCAAGAGAAGGGAGAAGAAGAAGAACTCCTCCAAGCGGAAGGAGAAAAGATCTTCCTCTTCTCACCACAAGGAGAAGAAGGAAAAATCTTCTTCTCACAAGCCGCATTGGAGTGGGGACAAGCACAAGAGGATGAGGAAGGTGGTCTACTACGAGACCGACACTTCATCGACTTCCACCTCCGGCTCCGACGCGGCATCCGTCACTTCTAAACGCCAAGAGCGTAAGAAGTATAGTAAGATTCCCCTACGCTACCCTCGCATTCCTAAACATACACCTTTACTTTCCGTCCCATTAGGCAAACCACCAACTTTTAATGGTGAAGATTATGCTATGTGGAGTAATTTAATGCGATTTCATCTAACCTCTCTCCACAAAAGTATATGGGATGTTGTTGAGTATGGTGTACAGGTACCATCTGTAGGGGATGAGGACTATGACACGGACGAAGTGGCCCAAATCGAGCACTTCAACTCCCAAGCCGCAACCATTCTCCTTGCCTCTCTAAGCAAGGAGGAATACAACAAAGTGCAAGGGTTGAAGAACGCAAAGGAGATTTGGGACCTACTCAAGACGGCGCACGAGGGTGATGAACTCACAAAGATCATGAAAGGGAATTAGGCTTACACCTAGTTCCTAAATATTTTTGGTGGTTGAATTGTCCAAATATTGGACTAACTAGTTTGCTCTAGTGCATAAGTTATACAGGTGCAAAAGGTTCACATTTAGCCAATATAAAGACCAAGTTTTGGATTCAACAAAGGAGCAACGGGGCAACCGAGGGCACCTCTGGCTGGAGGCACCGGACTGTCCGGTGTACACCGGACATGTCCGGTGCGACCAGAGGACTCCAACTCAAACTCTTCGCCCTCGGGAATTCTCGGAAGCCGGCGCGCTATAATTCACCGGACTGTCCGGTGTGCACCGGACATGTCCGGTGCTCCAAGGAAGCGCGGTCTCCGGAACTCGCCAGCCTCGGGTTCGCGCGGCAGCCGCTCCGCTAAAATTCACCGGACTGTCCGGTGTGCACCGGACTGTCCGGTGTACCAGCGGGGTAACGGCTCCCTGCGACGCCAACGGCTCCCTGCGGTGCATTAAATGCGCGCGCAGCGCGCGCAGACGTCAGGATCGCCCATACCGGTGCACCGGACATCAAACAGTACATGTCCGGTGTACACCGGACACCCAGGAGGGCCCAGATGTCAGAAGCTCCAACGGTCAGAATCCAACGGCAATGGTGACGTGGCAGGGGCACCGGACTGTCCGGTGTGCACCGGACTGTCCGGTGCGCCATCGAACAGACAGCTTCCAGCAACGGTCACTTTTGGTGGTTGGGGCTATAAATACCCCAACCACCCCACATTCATTGCCATCCAAGTTTTCCACTTCTCAACTACTACAAGAGCTCTAGCATTCAATTCTAGACACACCAAATAGATCAAGTCCTCTCCAAATTCCACACAACTCCATAGTGACTAGAGAGAGTGATTTGCTTGTGTTCTTTCGAGCTCTTGCGCTTGGATCGCATTCTTTTCTTTCTCACTTGTTCTTGAGATCATCACTCAATTGTAACCAAGGCAAGAGGCACCAATTGTGTGGTGGCCCTTGCGGGGAAGCTTTGCTCCCGGTTGATTGAGAAGAAGAGAAAGCTCACTCGATCCGTGGGATCGTTTGAGAGAGGGAAGGGTTGAAAGAGACCCGGCCTTTGTGGCCTCCTCAACGGGGAGTAGGTTTGCGAGAACCGAACCTCGGTAAAACAAATCCACGTGTCACACTCTTATTTGCTTGCGATTTGTTTTGCGCCCTCTCTCGCGGACTCGTTTATATTTCTAACGCTAACCCGGCTTGTAGTTGTGATTATTTTTTGTAAATTTCAGTTTCGCCCTATTCACCCCCCCCCTCTAG
Source organism: Zea luxurians (assembly GCA_029449295.1). NCBI lineage: Eukaryota > Viridiplantae > Streptophyta > Magnoliopsida > Poales > Poaceae > Zea > Zea luxurians. The sequence continues at coordinate 158,363,316 of JAOPSE010000004.1, forward strand.
GCGACTATCAATTGGTATCAGAGCCCGGTGCTTCATTAGAGCCTAACCGCTCGAAGTGATGTCGGGAGATCACGCCAAGAAGGAGATGGAAGCCGGCGACAACGAGCCCACTACAAGCCAAGGGAGCACTTCATCGGAAGAGTCCCGCACCAAGAGAAGAGAGAAGAAGAAGAACTCCTCCAAGCGGAAGGAGAAAAGATCTTCCTCTTCTCACCACAAGGAGAAGAAGGAAAAATCTTCTTCTCACAAGCCGCATCGGAGTGGGGACAAGCACAAAAGGATGAGAAAGGTGGTCTACTACGAGACCGACACTTCATCGACATCTACCTCCGGCTCCGACGCGGCATCCGTTACTTCTAAACGCCAAGAGCGTAAGAAGTATAGTAAGATTCCCCTACGCTACCCTCGCATTCCTAAACATACACCTTTACTTTCCGTCCCATTAGGCAAACCACCAACTTTTAATGGTGAAGATTATGCTATGTGGAGTAATTTGATGCGATTTCATCTAACCTCTCTCCACAAAAGATTATGGGATGTTGTTGAGTATGGTGTACAGGTACCATCCGTAGGAGATGAGGACTATGACACGGACGAAGTGGCCCAAATCGAGCACTTCAACTCCCAAGCCACAACCATCCTTCTTGCCTCTCTAAGCAAGGAGGAATACAACAAAGTACAAGGGTTGAAGAACGCCAAGGAGATTTGGGACCTACTCAAGACGGCGCACGAGGGTGATGAACTCACCAAGATCACCAAGCGGGAAACGGTCGAGGGGGAGCTCGGTCGCTTCCGTCTTCGCCAAGGGGAGGAGCCACAAGACATGTACAACCGGCTCAAGACCTTGGTGAACCAAGTGCGCAACCTCGGGAGCGCAAAATGGGATGACCACGAGGTGGTTAAGGTTATTCTAAGAGCCCTTATTTTCCTTAACCCCACACAAGTTCAATTAATTCGTGGCAATCCTAGATATCCACTAATGACCCCCGAGGAAGTTATCGGGAATTTTGTGAGTTTTGAATGCATGATTAAGGGCTCCAAGAAGATCAACGAGCTTGACGAGCCTTCCACATCCGAGGCGCAACCGGTGGCCTTCAAGGCAACGGAGGAGAAGAAGGAGGAGTCTACACCAAGTAGACAACCAATTGACACCTCCAAGCTCGACAACGAGGAGATGGCCCTAATCATCAAGAGCTTCCGGCAAATCCTCAAGCAACGGAAGGGGAAGGATTACAAATCCCGCTCCAAGAAGGTTTGCTACAAGTGTGGTAAGCCCGGTCACTTTATTGCAAAATGTCCTATGTCTAGTGACAGTGACAGGGGCGACGACAAGAAGGGAAGAAGAAAGGAGAAGAAGTACTACAAGAAGAAGGGTGGCGATGCCCATGTTTGTCGGGAGTGGGACTCCGACGAAAGCTCAAGCGACTCCTCCGACGACGAGGACGCCGCCAACATCGCCGTCACCAAGGGCCTCCTCTTCCCCAACATCGGCCACAAGTGTCTCATGGCCAAGGACGGCAAAAAGAAGGTAAAATCAAAGTCCTCCACTAAATATGAAACATCTAGTGATGAGGATGATGATAAAAATGAAGAGGATAATTTGCGTATTCTTTTTGCTAACCTCAACATGCAACAAAAGGAGAAATTAAATGAATTAATTAGTGCTATACATGAGAAGGATGAACTCTTAGATTCCCAAGAGGACTTCCTTATTAAAGAAAATAAGAAGCATGTTAAGGTTAAAAATGCTTATGCTCTAGAAAGAGAAAAATGTGAAAAATTGTCTAGTGAGCTAAGTATTTGCCATGAGACTTTAGACAACCTTAGAAATGAAAATGCCAATTTGCTAGCTAAGGTTGATTCTCATATTTGTAATGTTTCAATTCCTAGAAATGATAATAATGATTTGCTTGCTAGGATGGAAAAATTGAACATTTCTCTTGCTAGCCTTAGAAATGAGAATGAGAAATTAATTGCTAAGGCTAAGGATTTTGATGCTTGCAATGCTACTATTTCCGACCTTAGAACTAAAAATGATTTGTTGCATGCTAAGGTCATTGAATTAAAGTCTTGCAAACCCTCTACATCTACTATTGAGCATGTGTCCATTTGCACTAGATGTAGAGATATTAATGTTGATGCTATCCATGATCACCTTGCCTTAATTAAAAAACAAAATGATCACATAGCACAACTTAATGCTAAAATTAGAGAGCATGACTTAGAAAATGAAAAATTTAAATTGGCTAGAAGCATGCTCTATAATGGGAGACGCCCGGGCATTAAGGACGGCATTGGCTTCCAAAAGGGAGACAATGTCAAAATTAATGCCCCTCCAAAGAACTTATCTAACTTTGTTAAGGGCAAGGCTCCCATGCCTCAGGATAACGAGGGTTACATTTTGTACCCTGCCGGCTATCCTGAGAGCAAGATTAGGAAAATTCATTCTAGGAAGTCTCACTCTGGCCCTAATCATGCTTTTATGTATAAGGGTGAGACATCTAGATCTAGGCAACCAACCCATGCCAAGTTGCCTAGAAAGAAAATTCCTAATGCATCAAATGATCATAGCATTTCATTTAAAACTTTTGATGCATCGTATGTTTTAACTAACAAATCAGGCAAGGTAGTTGCCAAAATTGTTGGGGGCAAACACAAGGGCTCCAAGACTTGTGTTTGGGTACCCAAAGTTCTTGTATCTAATGCCAAAGGACCCAAAACCGTTTGGGTACCTAAAACAAAGAACTAAACTTGTTTTGTAGGTTTATGCATCCGGGGGCTCAAGTTGGATACTCGACAGCGGGTGCACAAACCATATGACAGGAGAGAAAAGGATGTTCTCCTCTTATGAGAAAAACCAAGATCCCCAACGAGCTATCACATTCGGGGATGGAAATCAAGGTTTGGTCAAAGGTTTGGGTAAAATTGCTATATCTCCTGACCATTCTATTTCCAATGTTTTTCTTGTAGATTCTTTAGATTACAATTTGCTTTCCGTATCTCAATTATGTAAAATGGGCTACAACTGTCTTTTTACTGATATAGGTGTTACTGTCTTTAGAAGAAGTGATGATTCAATAGCTTTTAAGGGAGTGCTAGAGGGTCAGCTATACTTAGTAGATTTTAATAAAGCTGAACTCGACACTTGCTTGGTTGCTAAGACTAACTTGGGTTGGCTCTGGCACCGCCGGCTAGCCCATGTTGGAATGAAGAATCTTCACAAGCTTCTAAAGGGAGAACACATTTTGGGACTAACCGATGTTCATTTTGAGAAAGACAGGATTTGTAGCGCATGCCAAGCCGGGAAGCAAGTTGGCATCCATCATCCACACAAAAACATCATGACTACCGACAGGCCACTGGAGCTCCTTCACATGGACTTGTTCGGCCCGATCGCTTACATAAGCATCGGCGGTAGTAAGTATTGTCTTGTAATTGTGGATGATTATTCTCGCTTCACTTGGGTGTTCTTTTTACAGGACAAATCTTATACCCAAGAGACCTTAAAAGGATTCTTGAGACGGGCTCAAAATGAGTTCGGCTTAAGGATCAAGAAAATCAGAAGCGACAATGGGACGGAGTTCAAGAACTCTCAAATAGAAGGCTTCCTTGAGGAGGAGGGCATCAAGCATGAGTTCTCTTCTCCCTACACTCCACAACAAAATGGTGTAGTGGAGAGGAAGAATCGAACTCTATTAGACATGGCAAGAACCATGCTTGATGAGTACAAGACACCGGATCGGTTTTGGGCCGAAGCGGTCAACACTGCCTGCTACGCCATCAACCGGTTATATCTTCACCGAATCCTCAAGAAGACATCTTATGAACTCCTAACCGGTAAAAAGCCCAATATTTCATATTTTAGAGTTTTTGGTAGCAAATGTTTTATTCTTGTCAAAAGAGGTAGAAAATCTAAATTTGCTCCTAAAACTGTAGAAGGCTTTTTACTAGGATATGACTCAAACACAAGGGCATATAGAGTCTTTAATAAGTCCTCAGGACTTGTTGAAGTTTCTTGTGACGTTGTGTTTGATGAGACTAACGGCTCTCAAGTAGAGCAAGTAGATCTTGATGAAACAGGAGAAGAACAGGCTCCATGCATAGTGCTAAGGAACATGTCCATTGGGGATGTGTGTCCTAAGGAATCCGAAGAGCCTTCAAATGCACAAGATCAACCATCCTCCTCAACACAAGCATCTCCACCAACTCAAATTGAGGATGAGGCTCAAGGTGTTGAACAAGAAGATCAAGAAGATGAGCCACCTCAAAATGGCGGCAACGATCAAGGGGGAGATGCAAATAATGAAGACAAGGAGGATGAACAACTAAGGCCGCCACACCCAAGAGTCCACCAAGCAATACAACGAGATCACCCCGTCGACACCATCCTCGGCGACATTCATAAGGGGGTAACTACTCGATCTCGTGTTGCTCATTTTTGTGAACATTACTCGTTTGTTTCCTCTATTGAGCCACACAGGGTAGAGGAAGCACTTCAAGATTCGGATTGGGTGATGGCGATGCAAGAGGAGCTCAACAATTTCACGAGGAACGAGGTATGGCACTTAGTTCCACGTCCTAATCAAAATGTTGTAGGAACCAAGTGGGTCTTCCGCAACAAGCAAGACGAGCATGGTGTGGTGACTAGGAACAAAGCTCGACTCGTGGCCAAAGGGTATTCACAAGTCGAAGGTTTGGATTTTGGTGAAACCTATGCACCCGTAGCTAGGCTTGAGTCAATTCGCATATTATTAGCCTATGCTACTTACCATGGCTTCAAGCTTTATCAAATGGACGTGAAGAGTGCCTTCCTCAATGGACCAATCAAGGAGGAGGTCTATGTTGAGCAACCTCCCGGCTTTGAAGACAGTGAGTATCCTAACCATGTTTATAGGCTCTCTAAGGCGCTTTATGGGCTCAAGCAAGCCCCAAGAGCATGGTATGAATGCCTTAGAGATTTCCTTATTGCAAATGGCTTCAAAGTCGGCAAAGCCGATCCTACTTTATTCACTAAAACTCTTGACAATGATTTGTTTGTATGCCAAATTTATGTTGATGATATTATATTTGGGTCTACTAACAAATCTACATGTGAAGAATTTAGTAGGATCATGACACAGAAATTCGAGATGTCGATGATGGGGGAGTTGAAGTATTTTCTAGGATTCCAAGTGAAGCAACTCCAAGAAGGCACCTTCATTAGCCAAACAAAGTATACTCAAGACATTCTAAGCAAGTTTGGAATGAAGGATGCCAAGCCCATCAAGACACCCATGGGAACCAATGGGCATCTCGACCTCGACACGGGAGGTAAGTCCGTGGATCAAAAGGTATACCGGTCGATGATTGGTTCATTACTTTATTTATGTGCATCTCGACCGGATATTATGCTTTCCGTTTGCATGTGTGCAAGATTCCAAGCCGACCCTAAGGAATCACACCTTACGGCCGTAAAACGAATCTTGAGATATTTGGCTTATACTCCTAAGTTTGGGCTTTGGTACCCTCGGGGATCCACTTTTGATTTGATTGGTTATTCGGATGCCGATTGGGCGGGGTGTAGGATTAATAGGAAGAGCACATCGGGGACTTGCCAGTTCTTGGGAAGATCCTTAGTGTCATGGGCTTCAAAGAAGCAAAATTCAGTCGCTCTTTCTACCGCCGAAGCCGAGTATATTGCCGTAGGCCATTGTTGCGCGCAATTGCTTTGGATGAGGCAAACCCTGCGGGACTACGGTTACAAATTAACCAAAGTCCCCTTGCTATGTGACAATGAGAGTGCAATCAAGATGGCCGACAATCCCGTCGAGCACAGCCGCACTAAGCACATAGCCATTCGGTATCATTTTCTTCGGGATCACCAACAAAAGGGGGATATCGAGATTTCTTACATTAACACTAAAGATCAATTAGCCGATATCTTTACCAAGCCTCTTGATGAACAATCTTTTACCCGACTTAGGCATGAGCTCAATATTCTTGATTCTAGGAATTTCTTTTGCTAAACTTGCACACATAGCACATGAATATACCTTTGATCATGTCTCTTTTATATATGCTATGACTAATGTGTTTTCTAGTGTATTTCAAACCAAGTCATAGGTATATTGAAAGGGAATAGGAGTCTTCGGCAAAGAAAAAGGCTTCCACTCCACTCTACTATTCATTCTTCGCCGTCGCTCCGCATAATCTCTCCAACTTTGGTATACTCTTCACTCATTCGTTTCATGACCAAAGGGGGAGAAAGTACTTCATTGGGCTCAAATGATTCCGTTTTTGGCGATTCATGCCAAAGGGGGAGAAAATATAAGCCCAAAGCAAAAGGACCGCACCACCACCCTAATTTTTAAATTTGATGATTTTCAATTGGTAAATTTCAAAATTGGTATCTCTTTGTGTTCTAAAGGGGGAGCAAGTAGTATTTTCAAAATTGATGGAAAACCCTCTTGAACACTAAGAGGAGACCCTATTTGAGGGGGAGTTTTGTTTAGTCAAAGGAAAAGCATTTTGGAACAAAGGAAGAAATTTTCAAAACTTAAAAATGCTCTGCAAATCTTATTCATTTACCTTTGACTATCTTGCAAAAGGACTTTGAAAAAGTATTTACAAAAGAATTTGCAAAAACAAAACTCTTGGTGCAAATGTGGTCCAATATGTCAAAAACAAAGAAAACAATCCATGCGCATCATATAAGTATTTATATTGGCTCAATTCCAAGCAACCTTTGCACTTACATTATGCAAACTAGTTCAATTATGCACTTCTATATTTGCTTTGGTTTGTGTTGGCATCAATCACCAAAAAGGGGGAGATTGAAAGGGAATTAGGCTTACACCTAGTTCCTAAATATTTTTGGTGGTTGAATTGTCCAAATATTGGACTAACTAGTTTGCTCTAGTGCATAAGTTATACAGGTGCAAAAGGTTCACATTTAGCCAATATAAAGACCAAGTTTTGGATTCAACAAAGGAGCAACGGGGCAACCGAGGGCACCTCTGGCTGGAGGCACCGGACTGTCCGGTGTACACCGGACATGTCCGGTGCGACCAGAGGACTCCAACTCAAACTCTTCGCCCTCGGGAATTCTCGGAAGCCGGCGCGCTATAATTCACCGGACTGTCCGGTGTGCACCGGACATGTCCGGTGCTCCAAGGAAGCGCGGTCTCCGGAACTCGCCAGCCTCGGGTTCGCGCGGCAGCCGCTCCGCTAAAATTCACCGGACTGTCCGGTGTGCACCGGACTGTCCGGTGTACCAGCGGGGTAACGGCTCCCTGCGGCGCCAACGGCTCCCTGCGGTGCATTAAATGCGCGCGCAGCGCGCGCAGACGTCAGGATCGCCCATACCGGTGCACCGGACATCAAACAGTACATGTCCGGTGTACACCGGACACCCAGGAGGGCCCAGATGTCAGAAGCTCCAACGGTCAGAATCCAACGGCAATGGTGACGTGGCAGGGGCACCGGACTGTCCGGTGTGCACCGGACTGTCCGGTGCGCCATCGAACAGACAGCTTCCAGCAACGGTCACTTTTGGTGGTTGGGGCTATAAATACCCCAACCACCCCACATTCATTGCCATCCAAGTTTTCCACTTCTCAACTACTACAAGAGCTCTAGCATTCAATTCTAGACACACCAAATAGATCAAGTCCTCTCCAAATTCCACACAACTCCATAGTGACTAGAGAGAGTGATTTGCTTGTGTTCTTTCGAGCTCTTGCGCTTGGATCGCATTCTTTTCTTTCTCACTTGTTCTTGAGATCATCACTCAATTGTAACCAAGGCAAGAGGCACCAATTGTGTGGTGGCCCTTGCGGGGAAGCTTTGCTCCCGGTTGATTGAGAAGAAGAGAAAGCTCACTCGATCCGTGGGATCGTTTGAGAGAGGGAAGGGTTGAAAGAGACCCGGCCTTTGTGGCCTCCTCAACGGGGAGTAGGTTTGCGAGAACCGAACCTCGGTAAAACAAATCCGCGTGTCACACTCTTATTTGCTTGCGATTTGTTTTGCGCCCTCTCTCGCGGACTCGTTTATATTTCTAACGCTAACCCGGCTTGTAGTTGTGATTATTTTTTGTAAATTTCAGTTTCGCCCTATTCACCCCCCCCTCTAGGCGACTATCAGATCACCAAGCGGGAAACGATCGAGGGGGAGCTCGGTCGCTTCCGTCTTCGCCAAGGGGAGGAGCCACAAGATATGTACAACCGGCTCAAGACCTTGGTGAACCAAGTGCGCAACCTCGGGAGTAAAAAGTGGGATGACCACGAGGTGGTTAAAGTTATTTTAAGAGCACTTATTTTCCTTAACCCCACTCAAGTACAATTAATTCGTGGTAATCCTAGATATCCACTAATGACTCCCGAGGAAGTTATCGGGAATTTTGTAAGCTTTGAATGCATGATTAAGGGCTCAAAGAAGATCAACGAGCTTGACGAGCCTTCCACATCCGAGGCGCAACCGGTGGCCTTCAAGGCAACGGAGGAGAAGAAGGAGGAGTCTACACCAAGTAGACAACCAATTGACGCCTCCAAGCTCGACAACGAGGAGATGGCCCTAATCATCAAAAGCTTTCGGCAAATCCTCAAGCAACGGAAGGGGAAGGATTACAAATCCCGTTCCAAGAAGGTTTGCTACAAGTGTGGTAAGCCCGGTCATTTTATTGCAAAATGTCCTATGTCTAGTGACAGTGACAGGGGCGACGACAAGAAGGGAAAGAGGAGAGAAAAGAAGAAGTACCACAAGAAGAAGGGCGGCGATGCCCATGTTTGTCGGGAGTGGGACTCCGACGAAAGCTCAAGCGACTCCTCCGACGACGAGGACGCCGCCAACATCGCCGTCACCAAGGGCCTCCTCTTCCCCAACGTCGGCCACAAGTGTCTCATGGCCAAGGATGGCAAAAACAAGGTAAAATCAAGGTCCTCCACTAAATATGAAACATCTAGTGATGAAGATGATGATAAAAATGAGGAGGAAAACTTGCGCATTCTTTTTGCTAACCTCAACATGCAACAAAAAGAAAAATTAAATGAATTGATTAGTGCTATACATGAGAAGGATGATCTCTTGGATTCTCAAGAGGACTTCCTTATTAAAGAAAATAAGAAGCATGTTAAGGTTAAAAATGCTTATGCTCTAGAAATAGAAAAATGTGAAAAATTGTCTAGTGAGCTAAGCACTTGCCATGAGACTATGGATAACCTTAGAAATGAAAATGCAAATTTGTTAGCTAAGGTTGATTCTCATATTTGCAATGTTTCAATTCCAAATCCTAGAAATGATAATGATGATTTGCTTGCTAGGATTGAAGAATTGAACTTTTCTCTTGCTAGCCTTAGAAATGAGAATGAGAAATTAATTGCTAAGGCTAAGGATTTTGATGTTTGCAATGCTACTATTTCCGACCTTAGAACTAAAAATGATTTGTTGCATGCTAAGGTCATTGAATTAAAATCTTGCAAACCTTCTACATCTACTGAGCATATTTCCATTTGTACTAGATGTAGAGATATTAATGTTGATGCTATCCATGATCACCTAGCCTTAATTAAAAAGCAAAATGATCACATAGCACAACTTAATGCTAAGATTAGTGAGCATGACTTAGAAAATGAAAAATTTAAATTTGCTAGAAGTATGCTCTATAATGGGAGACGCCCTGGCATTAAGGACGGCATTGGCTTCCAAAAGGGAGACAATGTCAAAATTAATGCCCCTCCAAAGAACTTATCTAACTTTGTTAAGGGCAAGGCTCCCATGCCTCAGGATAACGAAGGTTACATTTTGTACCCTGCCGGCTATCCTGAGAGCAAAATTAGGAGAACTCACTCTAGGAAGTCTCACTCTGGTCCTAATCATGCTTTTATGTATAAGGGTGAGACATCTAGTTCTAGGCAACCAACCCGTGCCAAGTTGCCTAGAAAGAAAACTCCTAATGCATCAAATGATCATGCCATTTCATTCAAAACTTTTGATGCATCATATGTTTTAACTAACAAATCCGGCAAGGTAGTTGCCAAGATTGTTGGGGGCAAACACAAGGGCTCCAAGACTTGTGTTTGGGTACCCAAAGTTCTCATTTCTAATGCCAAAGGACCCAAAACCGTTTGGGTACCTAAAACAAAGAACTAAACTTGTTTTGTAGGTTTATGCATCCGGGGGCTCAAGTTGGATACTCGACAGCGGGTGCACAAACCACATGACCGGGGAGAAAAAGATGTTCTCCTCTTATGAGAAAAACAGAGATCCCCAACGAGCTATCACATTCGGGGATGGAAATCAAGGTTTGGTCAAAGGATTGGGTAAAATTGCTATATCACCTGACCACACCATTTCCAATGTTTTTCTTGTAGATTCTTTAGATTACAATTTGCTTTCCGTATCCCAATTATGTCAAATGGGCTACAACTGTCTTTTTACTGATATAGGTGTTACTGTCTTTAGAAGAAGTGATGATTCAATAGCATTTAAGGGAGTGTTAGAGGGTCAGCTATACCTGGTTGATTTTGATAGAGCTGAACTCGACACTTGCTTGATTGCTAAGACTAACTTGGGTTGGCTCTGGCACCGCCGACTAGCCCATGTTGGAATAAAGAATCTTCACAAGCTTCTAAAGGGAGAACACATTTTAGGACTAACCAATGTTCATTTTGAGAAAGACAGGATTTGTAGCGCATGCCAAGCCGGGAAGCAAGTTGGCATCCATCATCCACACAAAAACGTCATGACTACCAACAGGCCACTGGAGCTCCTACACATGGATTTATTCGGCCCGATCGCTTACATAAGCATCGGCGGTAGTAAGTATTGTCTTGTAATTGTGGATGATTATTCTCGCTTCACTTGGGTATTCTTTTTGCAGGAAAAATCACAAACCCAAGAGACCTTAAAGGGATTCTTGAGACGGGCTCAAAATGAGTTCGGCTTAAGGATCAAGAAAATTAGAAGTGACAATGGGACGGAGTTCAAAAATTCACTAATAGAAGGCTTCCTTGAGGAGGAGGGCATCAAGCATGAGTTCTCTTCTCCCTACACTCCACAACAAAATGGTGTAGTGGAGAGAAAGAATCGAACTCTATTGGACATGGCAAGAACCATGCTTGATGAGTACAAGACACCGGATCGGTTTTGGGCCGAGGCGGTCAACACCGCCTGCTACGCCATCAACCGGTTATATCTTCACCAAATCCTCAAGAAGACATCCTATGAACTCCTAACCGGTAAAAAGCCAAATATTTCATATTTTAGAGTTTTTGGTAGCAAATGTTTTATACTTGTCAAAAGAGGTAGAAAATCTAAATTTGCTCCTAAAACTGTAGAAGGCTTTTTACTAGGATATGACTCAAACACAAGGGCATATAGAGTCTTTAACAAGTCCTCAGGACTTGTTGAAGTTTCTTGTGACGTTGTGTTTGATGAGACTAACGGCTCTCAAGTAGAGCAAGTTGATCTTGATGAGATAGGTGAAGAACAGGCTCCATGCATAGCGCTAAGGAACATGTCCATTGGGGATGTGTGTCCTAAGGAATCCGAAGAGCCTCCACATGCACAAGATCAACCATCCTCCTCCATGCAAGCATCTCCACCAACTAAAATTGAGGATGAGGCTCAAGATGTTGAACAAGAAGATCAAGAAGACGAGCCACCTCAAAATGACGGCAACGATCAAGGGGGAGATGCAAATGATGAGGACAAGGAGGATGATCAACCAAGGCCGCCACACCCAAGAGTCCACCAAGCAATACAACGAGATCACCCCGTCGACACCATCCTCGGCGACATACATAAGGGGGTAACTACTCGATCTCGTATTGCACATTTTTGTGAACATTACTCTTTTGTTTCCTCTATTGAGCCACACAGGGTAGAGGAAGCACTTCAAGATTCGGATTGGGTGATGGCGATGCAAGAGGAGCTCAACAATTTCACAAGGAATGAGGTATGGCACTTAGTTGCACGTCCTAATCAAAATGTTGTAGGAACCAAGTGGGTCTTCCGCAACAAGCAAGACGAGCATGGTGTGGTGACTAGGAACAAAGCTCGACTCGTGGCCAAGGGGTATTCACAAATCAAAGGTTTGGATTTTGGTGAAACCTATGCACCCGTAGCTAGGCTTGAGTCAATTCGTATATTATTGGCCTATGCTACTTACCATGGCTTCAAGCTTTATCAAATGGACGTGAAGAGTGCCTTCCTCAATGGACCAATCAAGGAGGAGGTCTATGTTGAGCAACCTCCCGACTTTGAAGACAGTGAGTACCCTAACCATGTTTACAGGCTCTCTAAGGCGCTTTATGGGCTCAAGCAAGCCCCAAGAGCATGGTATGAATGCCTTAGAGATTTCCTTATTGCAAATGGCTTCAAAGTCGGCAAGGCCGATCCTACTTTATTCACTAAGACTCTTGACAATGATTTGTTTGTATGCCAAATTTATGTTGATGATATTATATTTGGGTCTACTAACAAATCTACATGTGAAGAATTTAGTAGGATCATGACACAAAAATTCGAGATGTCAATGATGGGGGAGTTGAAGTATTTTCTAGGATTCCAAGTCAAGCAACTCCATGGGGGCACCTTCATTAGCCAAACGAAGTATACTCAAGATATCCTAAGCAAGTTTGGAATGAAGGATGCCAAGCCCATCAAGACACCCATGGGAACAAATGGGCATCTCGACCTCGACACGGGAGGTAAGTCCGTGGATCAAAAGGTATACCGGTCGATGATTGGTTCATTGCTTTATTTATGTGCATCTCGACCGGACATTATGCTTTCCGTTTGCATGTGTGCAAGATTCCAAGCCGACCCTAAGGAATCACACCTTACGGCCGTAAAACGAATCTTGAGATATTTGGCTTATACTCCTAAGTTTGGGCTTTGGTACCCTAGGGGATCCACATTTGATTTGATTGGTTATTCGGATGCCGATTGGGCGGGGTGTAAGATTAACAGGAAGAGCACATCGGGGACTTGCCAGTTCTTGGGAAGATCCTTGGTGTCATGGGCTTCAAAGAAGCAAAATTCGGTCGCTCTTTCTACCGCCGAAGCCGAGTATATTGCCACAGGCCATTGTTGCGCGCAATTGCTTTGGATGAGGCAAACCCTGCGGGACTACGGTTACAAATTAACCAAAGTTCCTCTTCTATGTGACAATGAGAGTGCAATCAAAATGGCCGACAATCCTGTTGAGCATAGCCGCACTAAGCACATAGCCATTCGGTATCATTTTCTTCGGGATCACCAACAAAAGGGGGATATCGAGATTTCATACATCAACACTAAAGATCAATTAGCTGATATCTTTACCAAGCCACTTGATGAACAATCTTTTACCAGACTTAGGCATGAGCTTAATATTCTAGATTCTAGGAATTTCTTTTGCTAGTCTTGCACACATAGCTCATAAATATACCTTTGATCATGTCTCTTTGATATATGCTATGACTAATGTGTTTTCAAGTGTATTTCAAACCAAGTCATAGGTATATTGAAAGGGAATAGGAGTCTTCGGCGAAGACAAAGGCTTCCACTTCGCTCTACTACTCATCCTTCGCCGTCGCTTCACATCATCTCTCCAACTTTGGTATAATCTTCACTCATTCATTTTATGACCAAAGGGGGAGAAAGTACTTCATTGGGCTCTAATGATTCCGTTTTTGGCGATTCATGCCAAAGGGGGAGAAAATATGAGCCCAAAGCAAAAGGACCGCACCACCACCCCTAATTTTTAAAATTGATGATTTTCATTTGGTAAATTTCAAAATTGGTATCTCTTTGTGTTCTAAAGGGGGAGTAAGTAGTATTTTCAAATTTGATGTCTTAAAACCCTCTTGAACACTAAGAGGAGACTTTATTTGAGGGGGAGTTTTGTTTATGTTGGGGACTTGTTCTCAAATGCTAAGAGTTAAGAACAAGGCAACATAAAAAGTGTTAAATGTTAAAGTCCTTCGTCCTTCAAAACATTATGCCCCTTCGGGAAATAATGAGTTTCGGACGAAGGACATAAGGGACATACCTTCGTAACTACAACGAGTAATGACGAAGGACTCATATAAAGTACGAAATATAACATAAACAACATAAAATCATTTATATTTTATTAACATGGAAAAATAGAAATGATTTCAAATTACAAATGTACCTTCGGTCCTGAAAGAAGGTATAAAGTACAAGCGTGACTCAAAAGCAGAATGCCAAGTCAGCGTGAACAGTACGGGAGTACTGTTCATCTATTTATAGACGCGGGACGCAGCCCACGTAAAATTACATTCATGTCCATTACATTTGTTAACAGTTTATGGAAATCTGTCGAGGCCCCCGCAGTCTTTTCATCTTTAAGTCGGTTCTCCCATATGCCATCGCGCCGAAGCTTCCCTGCGCACAGCTTCGGCTGCCCTCGACCTTCGTCTGGTTCAGGCTTCGTCCTGGTCGTGCTCCATATCCATAATTCTGAATCCGAAAATACCTGTTCATATAATCCGCTTGGAAAACGTTGTCAAATCATGTTTTTGAGGACCTTCGGAGGACGAAGGCCCCCAACAGTAGCCCCTCGCAATATTAATTTGTAAATAATAAATTCAGATTGCGATATGGACGAAGGCCTTGAGCCGAAGGTCCGAAAAAACACCTTCCCTTTGCTAGAATAGCAACAGTCACTGACAAGCGGGGCCTTTTAATTTTCAGCGCTCTAGGCGTATAAATAAGATCACATCGCGAACTCATTTGATACGCACACTTGCCTTTTGCTTCGGCCCACTAAAAATTTTTAGCGCTTGTTCATTAAGATTTGCTGTTCTTTTTGATTTCGAAGCTTCGGCCTCGGGAAGAATTTTTGAGCGTTCCCGAAGATGTCTGAAGGCAAGAAGACCCCTGCTGAAACGAAGCTGAAGATCCCTGCTGAGACGAAGCTGAGTCTCGAGGAGGAGAAGAATCTAGGGTTCTTGATAGCGATGGCAGAGACTAATACAGAGAAAATTACGAAGGAAATTCTCGAAGGTTTATCTGAAGATTCTGATGACAGCGACAGCTATGATGTGGAAAGTGGTGGGGAAGAGGCCGAAGATCGACCGTGGCGACCAAGTCACACAGTTTTTGGGAAAACGACCATCAAGCAGAGTCACATTGATAATATGAGGGGGCGATATTTCCGAGACATATCTATTGTGAGAGCTGATGCCGGGGAGAAGACTTCTCCCACCCCCGAAGAGGATGAAGTTGTGATTTTCCGAAGCTTCCTCAGGGCTGGGCTTCGATTCCCCCTGAGCAATTTTGTTGTTGAGGTACTAAAAACATTCCAAGTCTACCTTCATCAACTCACTCCCGAAGCTATTATAAGAATGGGGATTTTTGTGTGGGCTGCAAGAAGCCAAGGTTTGGAACCGAACGCTAAAAGCTTCTGCAACATTCATGAGTTATTATACGAGACGAAGCCCTGGGGAAAAGAGCAATACCACAACAACTTTGGGTGCTACAGCTTCGGCGCCCGCTCCGGGTCAAGCTGCCCTGTGCCGACCTTTCGGAAGAGGTGGCCCGGAGCCTGGATGACTGAATGGTTTTATGTAAAGAATGATTTAACAGCTCAAGAGAATGTGAAGAGTATTATTATGCATCCAATCTGGCAACGCTTCGGTCTTCGAAGGCCGAAGATCGAAATGGACGAAGCCGCCGAAGAATGCCAAAGAGCCTTCGGGGTAGTCTGCTCGTTTATTGGGACAAGGGATTTGGTCCAAGAACACATCGCCTTCAGGGTATGGCCACTTGCAGAAAAGTGGGAAATGCCGAAGGAAACCATCAAAGAGTCCGACGAAGGCGGATTAGTCAGATTAAAGTACACATTCAAATATGCAGACAAATTTATTGAACCTGATGATGACTGGCTGAAAAGCATTGAAACATTAAGTGATGAATTACTTGGGGCATATTCGAAGGCTGAAAATACTGCACTATCAGCAGCCTTCGGAGGCCGAAAAAAGAAGAGACTGAACCGAGTGTTTGATGCAGTCGGGTTCTTCTACCCCGATTATTGTTATCCCATCCGAAAGCAAAAAAGGAAAAACATAACCTCTGAAAAAGAAGAAGCTGGAACCGCTCCTAGCGAGCCAGAACCAAAAGGAAAAAGGTTGAAGGTCCTCACACACCGACCACGCCATATTGAACCAGCTTCGGTGCCTGAGTTTACTGGAGAAACTTCTTCGGCCGCTGAAGCTGAACAGCCAACCCTGCTGCCAGAAATTGCAGAGGTGGCCAAAGCACCATCGACAGGAAAAATGGAAGAAGCGAAAAATCTGACTAAGGAAAAAGCATCAGAAGTTTTTAGTCCTGTTGTAAATGTCGAAGCAGCAAAAATCCAGAAGGGTCCAATGGTGACCCCAAAAAGGAAGAGAATGGTAAATGTACTAGATGTCTTGGAGACAATTAAGTCTTCAAGCACAACTCCAAAAAAGAGTGTTGAAATCGCTGAAGCTTCCTCTGAAGCTCCGACGCAACAAGCTGAAGCTGAAGCTGGGCCTTCAGAGCCCTTCAGGGAACAAACTTTGGAAGCCGAAGCAATAAAAGTACCAGAACCAATTTTAATTGAAGAGACTGACACTGCCATCCCCGAAGCGCCTGCCAGCATGTGTGATTACATCATACGACATGCTTCGGGGAAAAAATTATCTGAAGGAGAAACCCATGAAGCTAACCATTATGCAAAGGAGCTAAAATATCCAAAGGGGGCAATGATATTCAATGGGACAAATGAAGATGATTTTTTATACTGCCTGCCTGACAACAAAGAGCTCTCTGTCTGCCGAGAAATGGCCAGGAGTTTTGGTTTCCCGAAGCTCGAATCTGGATTAAGCGCCATGACAAAAGAAGATCTCGCAGACAGTCTTGCGTACAACAGCCTGAAGGTATGGGGATTTAACGCTTGAAAAGAAAACCCTCTTGTATTATTATTATATTTTTTACACGACACATTCGTTTTTTCTTATATGAATTCTTTTTCGCATAGGGCCTGATCCTAAGCAACGCGCTGAGAGCGCAAAAAAGCGCCGAAGATGAAAGTTATGAGATTGCGTTCAACAATTTGCGCTCCGAAGTTATTAAATTGAGAAACGAAGCTCTAGAAAAGGATAAAATTCTTCTTACGTTGATAGACAAAGTAAAAAAGGATGAAGCTGCTTCAAAAACCCAGGCCGAAGCCCACAAGCGCGAAATTAAAGATCTTCAGAAACAGCTGACTAGGGCTAAAGAGGAGCGCGTTCTTGAGGAAACAAAACGAGAACTCAGTGATCATATGGTCAACAAATTGGAGTTAAGAGTTAAAGAGCTTCGTACATCTCAGGGAAAATGTTATGTCAAATCTATAGAATGTGTGAATAAAATTAAAGCCAGCTTTGCCAGCGTGGGCGCCTTCTCCAGCGAAGAGAATTTCTCTCGAGGCAATCCCGAAGGTCCACTGGAATGGATTAGTCACGAAGCAGAGGCCTTCGAGGAGATCCTGAGCAGCCGTGGCGATATCTGCGCTTTTTCAGGCGCCAGAGGAATTGCCTCTGTCTTAGAGAAGAAAGGTTGCGATCATGTAAAATTTCTTGCTCAGTCCGAAGCTGCCTTATCTTCCGAAGACATTAAGGACCCCTCGGCCGAAGCAAGCGTGGTTGGCGGCAAATTTTTTACGGATATCTGGAACGACGGCGGCCGAGGAATGGCGCAAGAAATTATCCAAAGGAGTGAAAAAGGCATCCATGATGCTAGAAAAGTGGCGGAAACTACTGAAAAAAGTACGGAACCCGAAAGGCAATTAGGTATTAATTAGTTATTCTTATTGTGTTGTAATCTTTGTTTCAAACTCTGCGCTTAGTTTGTAATAGTGATGAAGAAATGTTCTCTTTCCTCAGAAGCTGCTGGGTTGACTGCCGACCCCCACACAAAAGGAGATGAAGAAATCAAACAAATGGCCGAAGCTATCATGGACAAAGTTGTTGACCAACTTTTAAATGAAGTCGCCGAAGCAGTATTAAGAGAAGACTAGATGCTATTAGAAAAACATTTAAATTGTGGTCTGTGTAATATTTTGTACATTTGGATGTAATATACAAGTTTCTTTTCATTATTCAATTCTTCATGATGCATGAAACTCTATATACATACCTTTTTGAGCCTTCGGCGAAAAAACACCTTCCCTTCTTTTCATGCTTCGTGAAGAAGACATTCTTTGTTAAAATTATTCTGATGAATGACATCCATGCTTCGTGAAATCATTATCCGAAGCTATACTCCGAGGTTATGCAATCTCAATATTGATCTGAAAAAGCTCACCCATGTTTCATAAAAATATTCTCCGAAGCTGTAACCCGAAGCTATACAATTTCGATATCACTTTCTCAGAGCATCCTTTCGAAGGTTGAGAGTGTCACTTTCTTTTGCCAAATGCAATATGATGTATGATGCTTATGTTGTGCAAAATGATGTGATGATGTTATGCTATGCATGTGACATTTGTTCCGAAGATACTCATAAAATATATTCGTAAGCTCTGCATTCCCTTAGGAACGTCTTTGGAGCTTCTTCGTCTTTTACTTAGACGATCTCAGCGTTGACTTTTCGCTGTAAGCCTCCCTTAGGAGCTTCTTCGCCCTTTACTTAGGCGGTATCAGCGTTGACTTTTCGCTGTAAGCCTCCCTTAGGAGCTTCTTCGCCTTTTACTTAGGCGGTATCAGCGTTGACTTTTCGCTGTAGGCTCTGCATTCCTTTAGGAACGACTTCTGAGCAGAAAACTTACACTGCGCTCCCTTTGGAACGACTTTTTGTGACTTCGCAAACTTACGCTGCGTTCCTTAGAACGACTTTCTGTTACTCCGAAGGATTTTTAAATCGAAGGTCCTCCTTGGTAACGGAAAAAATTTTAAGCTTCAGCAACTTAAGCTTGTGGATCAAATAGATCTTCCTCGCGGAAAACAACGAAATTATTACATGAAAACTACCAATGTTTTTTGCTTCACAGAAAATAAAACTGAATAGGAAAGAGTGCTATCAAAGGTAGGATATGTGTCAATATATGTGCTTCGACTCTGGCACAGTGCTGTTAACTGTGCGAGCTTCGGACGGCTCTCTGAAGTCCCTCTGATGTGGAGTGTATTGACTCCCTTCTGGCTGTTGGCCTTGCTGCAATGGAGGTGGGGGCGGAAGCTGTTGCCAGGAAGCTTGAGGTTGACTTGCCGAAGCTACAGAGGCTGCAGGGTGGTTGTCTATGTATTGTGGGACATAGGGCGGATGATACGAAGCAGTATGCATGACCTGCTTCGGCTGGGCTTGCTGAGATGCAGCTTCAGCAATTTCCTTTTGCTTCTGGATTGTAATATGGCACGACCTAGTGGTATGGCCCTTGCCTTCTCCACAGAACAAGCAAAACAGTCTCCTTGGCTGATCTCCGAATCTTCCGCCGAAGCCCCTGGCGCCTCTGCCTCTTGGAGCTGGTGACCGGAAGGAAGTTTGTTGTTGCCCCGAAGCTTGTGATGAGCATTGCGGTCTGTTCTGACTCCCCTTATCATCATTCTGAGTGTTGTGGATAGAACGGACATGTCTCGGGTAATATCTTCCTCCGAAGCCCCTGGTCATTTCAGAAAATCTGAAGGCTTCCTCCCTTCTTTGACGAAAGTCATTGTCAGCACGAATGTACTCATCCATCTTTTGGAGCAATTTCTCCAAGGTCTGAGGAGGCTTTCTAGCAAAGTATTGAGCTGCAGGCCCAGGACGAAGCCCCTTGATCATGGCTTCGATAACAATTTCATTGGGCACCGTTGGTGCCTGCGCCCTCAATCGTAAAAACCTTCGGACATACGCCTGAAGATACTCTTCGTGATCCTGAATGCACTGGAACAGGGCTTGAGCTGTGACCGGCTTCGTCTGAAATCCTTGAAAGCTGGTCAATAACATATCCTTCAGCTTCTGCCATGAAGTTATTGTTCCTGGCCGAAGGGAGGAATACCAGGTCTGAGCAACATTCCTGACGGCCATGACGAAAGACTTCGCCATGACTGCAGCATTGCCCCCGTACAAAGACACCGTTGCTTCGTAGCTCATCAAGAATTGCTTCGGGTCGGAGTGGCCATCAAACATGGGGAGCTGGGGTGGCTTATAGGATGAAGGCCAAGGTGTAGCCTGCAGCTCAGCAGACAGAGGAGAAGCATCATCAAAAACAAAATTTCCCTGATGGAAATTATCATACCAGTCATCTTCGTTGACGAAGCCCTCCTGATGAAGGTCTTTCTGATGAGGCCTTCTATTCTGCTCATCGTGAGTAAGATGGCGGACTTCCTCAGAGGCTTCGTCTATCTGCCTTTGCAACTCAGCTAGGCGGGCCATCTTCTCCTTCTTCCTTTGTACTTGTTGGTGTAGCATCTCCATATCCCTGATTTCTTGGTCTAGCTCTGCTTCCTGAAGTGTTGGGCTGACAGCCTTTCTCTTCTGGCTTCGGGCCTCCCGAAGAGAGACGGTCTCCTGGTTGTGGTCCAGCGGTTGCAGTGCTGAAGCCCCAGTCGCTGAAGGTTTCTTCGGCGCCATAGCTTCCGAAGGTGTTCAAAAAAGCTCGAAGTGGAAGTGAGTTCACCGGAGGTGGGCGCCAATGTTGGGGACTTGTTCTCAAATGCTAAGAGTTAAGAACAAGGCAACATAAAAAGTGTTAAATGTTAAAGTCCTTCGTCCTTCAAAACATTATGCCCCTTCGGGAAATAATGAGTTTCGGACGAAGGACATAAGGGACATACCTTCGTAACTACAACGAGTAATGACGAAGGACTCATATAAAGTACGAAATATAACATAAACAACATAAAATCATTTATATTTTATTAACATGGAAAAATAGAAATGATTTCAAATTACAAATGTACCTTCGGTCCTGAAAGAAGGTATAAAGTACAAGCGTGACTCAAAAGCAGAATGCCAAGTCAGCGTGAACAGTACGGGAGTACTGTTCATCTATTTATAGACGCGGGACGCAGCCCACGTAAAATTACATTCATGTCCATTACATTTGTTAACAGTTTATGGAAATCTGTCGAGGCCCCCGCAGTCTTTTCATCTTTAAGTCGGTTCTCCCATATGCCATCGCGCCGAAGCTTCCCTGCGCACAGCTTCGGCTGCCCTCGACCTTCGTCTGGTTCAGGCTTCGTCCTGGTCGTGCTCCATATCCATAATTCTGAATCCGAAAATACCTGTTCATATAATCCGCTTGGAAAACGTTGTCAAATCATGTTTTTGAGGACCTTCGGAGGACGAAGGCCCCCAACAGTTTAGTCAAAGAGAAAGCATTTGGAACAAAGGAAGAAAATTTCAAAACTTGAAAATGCCTTGCAAAATCTCAATCATTTACCCTTGACTATCTTGCAAAAAGACTTTGAAAAGAATTTACAAAAGAATGTGCAAAAACAAAACCTTTGGTGCAAATGTGGTCCAATATGTCAAAAATAAAGAAAACTATCCATGCGCATCATGTAAGCATTTATATTGGCTCAATTCCAAGCAACCTTTGCACTTACATTATGCAAACTAGTTCAACTATGCACTTCTATATTTGCTTTGGTTTGTGTTGGCATCAATCACCAAAAAGGGGGAGATTGAAAGGGAATTAGGCTTACACCGAGTTCCTAAATAATTTTGGTGGTTGAATTGCCCAACACAAATATTGGACTAACTAGTTTGCTCTAGTGTATAAGTTATACAGGTGTAAAAGGTTCACTCTTAGCCAATAAAAAGATCAAGTTTTGGATTCAACAAAGGAGCAAAGAAGCAACCGAAGGCACCTCTGGCTGAAGGCACCGGACTGTCCGGTGTACACCGGACAGTGTCTGGTGCGCCCAGAGGACTCCAACTCAAACTCTTCGCCCTCGGGAATTCTCGGAAGCCGGCACGCTATAATTCACCGGACTGTCCGGTGTACACCGGACAGTGTCCGGTGCTCCAAGGAAGCGCGGCATCTGGAACTCGCCAGCCTCGGGTTCGCGCGGTAGCCGCTCCGCTATAATTCACCGGACATGTCCGGTGTACACCGGACTGTCCGGTGTACCAGCGGGGCAACGGCTATTTCGGCGCCAACGGCTACCTGCGGTGCATTTAATGCGCGCGCAGCGCGCGCTGACGTCAGGCGCGCCCATACCGGCGCACCGGACAATAAACAGTTGTTGTCCGGTGTGCACCGGACACCCAGGCGGGCCCAGAAGTCAGAAGCTCCAACGGTCAGAATCCAACGGCAGTGATGACGTGGCAGGGGCACCGGACTGTCCGGTGTGCACCGGACTGTCCGGTGCGCCATCGAACAGAAGCCTCCAGCCAACGGTCATGTTTGGTGGTTGGGGCTATAAATACCCCAACCACCCCACCATTCATTGCATCCAAGTTTTCCAACTCTCAACCACTTACAAGAGCTAGGCATTCAATTCTAGACACATACAAAGAGATCAAATCCTCTCCAATTCCACTCAAGCCTTTAGTGACTAGCGAGAGAGATTTGCCGTGTTCTTTTGAGCTCTTACGCTTGGATCGCTTTCTTTCTTTCTCACTTGTTCTTGTGATCAAAACTCAATTGTAACCAAGGCAAGAGGCACCAATTGTGTGGTGGCCCTTGCGGGGAAGTTTTGTTCCCGTTTGATTGAGAAGGAGAAAAGCTCACTCGGTCCGTGGGACCGTTTGAGAGAGGGAAGGGTTGAAAGAGACCCGGCCTTTGTGGCCTCCTCAACGGGGAGTAGGTTTGCGAGAACCGAACCTCGGTAAAACAAATCCGCGTGTCACTCTTTTCATTTGCTTGCGATTTGTTTTGCGCCCTCTCTCGCGGACTCGTTTATATTTCTAACGCTAACCCGGCTTGTAGTTGTGATTATTTTTGAGATTTTCAGTTTCGCCCTATTCACCCCCCTCTAGGCGACTTTCACATTACTCCTTTGTCTCTTCTATTGAGCCTTTCAGGGTAGAAGAGGCCTTGCTAGATCCGGACTGGGTGTTGGCCATGCAGGAAGAGCTCAACAACTTCAAGAGGAATGAAGTTTGGACACTAGTGCCTCGTCCCAAGCAAAACGTTGTGGGAACCAAGTGGGTGTTCCGCAACAAACAAGACGAGCACGGAGTGGTGACAAGGAACAAAGCTAGACTTGTGGCAAAAGGTTATGCCCAAGTCGCAGGTTTGGACATTGAGGAGACTTTTGCTCCTGTGGCTAGGCTAGAGTCCATTCGTATTCTACTAGCATATGCCGCTCACCATTCTTTCAGGTTGTTCCAAATGGATGTGAAGAGCGCCTTCCTCAACAGGCCAATCAAGGAGGAGGTGTATGTGGAGCAACCCCCTGGCTTCGAGGATGAACGGTACCCCGACCACATATGTAAGCTCTCTAAGGCGCTCTATGGACTTAAGCAAGCCCCAAGAGCATGGTATGAATGCCTTAGAGACTTTCTAATTGCTAATGCTTTCAAGGTTGGGAAAGCCGATCCGACTTTATTCACTAAGACTTGTGATGGTGACTTATTTGTGTGCCAAATTTATGTCGATGACATAATATTTGGTTCTACTAACCAAAAGTCTTGTGAAGAGTTTAGCAGGGTGATGACTCAAAAGTTTGAGATGTCGATGATGGGCGAGTTGAAATACTTCCTTGGGTTCCAAGTGAAGCAACTCAAGGACAGCACCTTCATCTCCCAAACGAAGTACACGCAAGACTTGCTAAAGCGGTTTGGGATGAAGGACGCCAAGCCCACAAAGACTCCAATGGGAACTGACGGACACGTCGACCTCAACAAAGGAGGTAAGTCCGTTGATCAAAAAGCATACCGGTCTATGATAGGTTCCTTGCTTTATTTGTGTGCTAGTAGACCGGATATTATGCTTAGTGTATGCATGTGTGCTAGATTTCAATCCGATCCAAGGGAGTGTCGCTTAGTGGCCGTGAAGCAAATTCTTAGATATTTAGTCGCTACGCCTTGCTTCGGGATCTGGTATCCAAAGGGGTCTACCTTTGACTTAATTGGATATTCAGACTCCGATTATATTGGATGTAAGGTCGATAGGAAGAGTACATCAGGGACGTGCCAATTCTTAGGAAGGTCCCTGGTTTCATGGAGCTCTAAGAAACAAACCTCCGTTGCCCTATCCACTGCTGAGGCCGAGTATGGTTCCGCAGGACAGTGTTGCGCGCAACTACTTTGGATGAGGCAAACCCTTCGGAACTTTGGCTACAATCTGAGCAAAGTCCCACTCCTATGTGACAATGAGAGTGCTATCCGCATAGCGGACAATCCTGTTGAGCACAGCCGCACAAAGCACATTGACATCCGGCATCACTTTTTGAGAGACCACCAGCAAAAGGGAGATATCTAAGTGTTTTATATTAGCACCGAGAACCAGCTAGCCGATATCTTTACCAAGCCTTTAGATGAGAAGACCTTTTGCAGGCTGCGTAGTGAGCTAAATGTCTTAGATTCGCGGAACTTGGATTGATTTATAGCATACATGTGTCTATGCCTTGATCATGTTCCTTATGCATTTTGTTGTTTATTTATGGTGCTCAAGTTGTACGAGCACTCCCCGGACCTCACAAGTCCATTTGCAAGTGATGCACACATTGAGGGGGAGATGTGCTACAACTTGATCCTTTGAGACTAACCATGTGCTTGAGTTTTCTTAATTTATCTCAAAGGAGGTTTGAAAGGGAAAAGGTGGACTTAGACCATGAAAGACTTCCACTGCACTCCGATGAGAGGGTAACTTATTCCAAGTTCATCTCATGTACTCTTATTGCCTTTGTATTCTTATTTGAAGATTTTGGTGAGGCAATGGGGTTTAAGGGCCAAGATTGATCCCATTTTGGTGCTTGATGCCAAAGGGGGAGAAAATAAGGCCAAAGCAATAAATGGATCAGCTACCACTTGAGAATTTTGAAAATAGTATAATAGAGCTTTTGGTTTGGAAAAACTCTCTTGTTGTCTCTTTTGTCAAAAGTTGGCCTCTTGTGGGGAGAATAGTCGATTATGGGAAAAAGGGGGAGTTTTTGAATCTTTGATCAATTCCTCTTGGAATACCTCTCTTTATGTCTCTACAAGTGAATTTGACTTAGAGATAGGAAATTGAGTTTGATTTGCAAAAACAAACCAAGTGGTGGCCAAGAATGATCCATATATGCCAAATTTGAATCAAAACAATATTGAGTTCTCAATTGTATTGATATTGTACTTCCTTTAGTTGCTTTTTGTTGTGTTGGCATAAATCACCAAAAAGGGGGAGATTGAAAGGGAAATGTGCCCTTGGGCCATTTCTAAGTATTTTGGTGATTGAGTGCCAACACAAGTGGAGTAATGGTAATCTATGCAAAGTGATGGACAAAGTGCAAATCAAGTCTAAAGGTACGTTTCTAGACTTAGTACATTGTTTTAAGAACTAATGTATTGTGTCTAAGTGCTGGAAACAGGAGAAATCAAATTGGAAAAGAGATGGCTTTGTTCAGCCAAAGACAGCTCGGTCTGGGTGCACCGGACAGTGTCCGGTGCGCCAGGCTGGCGACTGTCAGCTGGCTGCTCTCGAGAAGTGATCAACGGCGTACGGCTATAAATCACCGGACTGTCCGGTGAGCCATTCATAGGCGAAGTTGTCGCTCTCAGGAAGTGATTAACGGCGTACGGCTATAAATCACCGGACTGTCCGGTGGTGCACCGGACTGTCCGATGAGCCAACGGTCAGCCGGGCCAACGGTCGGCCGAGGATTCTGCGCGTGACGCGTGGCCGAGCCAACGGTCACAAGGGGGCACCGGACTGTCCGGTGTGCACCGGACAGTGTCCTGTGCGCCAACGGCTCTAAATCTACAACGGTCGGCTTCGCCAAATAAGGAAAGAGACCCGCACCGGACAGTGTCCGGTGGTGCACCGGACTGTCCGGTGCGCCAGGCGACATAAGGCAAGAATTGCCTTCCTGGAATGCTCTCAACGGCTCCTAGCTGCCTTGGGGCTATAAAAGGGACCCCTAGGCGCATGGAGGAGCACACCAAGCATTCTCTAAGCATTCCTAAGCACCAAGACTTCAATTCCGCGCATTCGATTCTTTGTGATAGCAACTAGAGCTCCATTTGAGTAGTGTATTATTCGGGTTGTGTTGAGAGCTCGTGTTGCGACTTGTGTGCGTGTTGTTGCTCTGATTTTGTCTCTTGTGTGCGTTGCTCATCCCAACCTTACTTCCGTGACTCTTTGTGAACATCTTTGTAAGGGTGAGAGGCTCCAAGTTGTGGAGATTCCTCGCAAGCGGGATATAGTAAAGTGCAAGCAAAACACCGTGGTATTCAAGTGAGTCTTTGGACCGCTAGAGAGGGGTTGAGTGCAACCCTCGTCCGTTGGGATGCCACAACGTGGAGTAGGCATGTATTGGACTTGGCCGAACCACGGGATAAACCACTGTGCCATCTCTGTGTTGATCTCTTTGTGGTTATTGTGTTTTGCTAAGATTCCTCTCTAGCCACTTGGCATTATTGTGCTAACTCCTAATCAAGTTTTGTGGCATTAAGTTTCAAGTTTTACAGGATCACCTATTCACCCCCCCTCTAGGTGCTCTCAGAATCAAAAGCATTATAACTTCTATAAGCATTCCTAGAATGTCTCCTATCATGATACATGAAAGCATGGTTCTTTTGAGCACTAATAGCCATAGGGGCCTTCCCTTTCTCCTTGGCGGAGATGGAAGCCTTGTGGCTTGTTAAGTTCTTGACTTCCCTCTTGAAGCCAAGACCATCCTTAATTGAGGGGTGTCTACCAATCGTGTAGGCATCCCTTGCAAATTTTATTTTGTCAAATTCACTCTTGCTAGTCTTAAGTTGGGCATTAAGACTAGCCACTTCATCATTCAATTTAGAAATTGAAACTAGGTGTTCACTACAAGCATCAACATTAAAATCTTTACACCTATTGCAAATTGCAACAGGTTCTACACAAGATGTTGATTTATTAGCTATTTCTAACTTAGCATTCAAATCATCATTTATGCTTTTTAAGCTAGAAATAGAGTCATGGCATGTAGACAATTCACACGAGAGCATTTCATTCCTTTTAATTTCTAAAGCAAGGGATTTTTGTGCCTCTACAAACTTATCATGTTCTTCATACAAAAGATCCTCTTGCTTTTCTAATAACCTATTCTTATCATTCAAGGCGTCAATTAATTCATTAATCTTATCAACCTTAGTTCTATCTAGGCCCTTGAATAAACATGAATAGTCTATTTCATCATCGCTAGATTCTTCATCACTTGAGGAAGCGTAAGTACTAGTATCACGAGTGCTTACCTTCTTTTCCCTTGCCATGAGGCAGGTGTGATGCTCGTTGGGGAAGAGGAACGATTTGTTGAAGGCGGTGGCGGCGAGTCCTTCGTTGTCGGAGTCGGACGACAAACAATCCGAGTCCCACTCCTTTCCAAGGTGTGCCTCGCCCTTAGCCTTCTTGTAAGTCTTCTTCTTTTCCCTCTTGTTCCCTTGTTCCTGGTCACTTTCATTATCAGGACAATTAGCAATAAAATGACCAATCTTACCACATTTGAAGCATGAGTGCTTCCCCTTTGTCTTGTTCTTGTTGGGATGCCCCTTGCGACCCTTTAGCGCCGTCTTGAAACGCTTTATGATGAGGGCCATTTCTTCATCATTAAGCCCGACCGCCTCAACTTGCGCTACCTTGCTAGGTAGCGCCTCCTTGCTCCTCGTTGCTTTGAGAGCAATAGTTTGAGGCTCTTGGATTGGGCCATTCAACGCATCATCAACGTATCTAGCCTCCTTGATCATCATCCGCCCGCTTACGAACTTTCCACGTATCTCCTCGGGCGACATCTTGGTGTACCTAGGATTCTCACGAATATTGTTCACAAGATGTGGATCGAGGACAGTAAAAGACCTTAGCATTAGGCGGACGACGTCGTGGTCCGTCCATCGCGTGCTTCCATAGCTCCTTATTTTGTTGACGAGGGTCTTGAGCCGGTTGTACGTTTGGGTTGTCTCCTCGCCCCTGATCATTGCAAATCTCCCAAGTTCGCCCTCCACCAACTCCATTTTAGTGAGCATGGTGACGTCGTTCCCCTCATGTGAGATCTTGAGGGTGTCCCAAATCTGCTTGGCGTTATCCAAGCCGCTCACCTTATGGTATTCATCCCTGCACAATGAGGCTAGAAGAACAGTAGTAGCTTGTGCATTTTTGTGAATTTGCTCATTAATGAACATGGGACTATCCGTACTATCAAAGTGCATTCCATTTTCTACTATCTCCCATATACTTGGATGGAGAGAGAACAAGTGGCTACGCATTTTGTGACTCCAAAATCCGTAGTCCTCTCCATCGAAGTGAGGGGGTTTGCCAAGGGGAAAGGAAAGCAAATGAGCATTGGAACTTTGTGGAATACGAGAATAATCAAAGGAAAAGTTTGAATTAACCGTCTTCCTTTTCTCGTAATCGTTGTCGTCGTCCTTTTGGGAAGAGGAAGATTCGTCGCTGTCGTAGTAGATTATCTCCTTGATGCGCCTTGTTTTCTTCTTCCTCCAGTCTTTTCTTTTGTGGCCCGACCCCGAGTCAGTAGGCTTGTCATCCTTTGGATCATTGACGAATGACTCCTTCTCCTTATCATTGACCATCATCCCCTTGCCCTTAGGATCCATCTCTTCGGGCGATTAGTCCCTCACGTGAAGAGAACGGCTCCGATACCAATTGAGAGCACCTAGAGGGGGGGTGAATAGGTTATCCTGTAAAACTTGAAACTTAATGCCACAAAACTTGATTAGATGTTAGCACAATAAAGCCAAGTGGCTAGAGAGGAGTTCTTGCAAAACATAATAACCACAAAGAGATCAACACAGAGATGGCACAGTGGTTTATCCCGTGGTTCGGCCAAGTCCAATACTTGCCTACTCCACGTTGTGGCGTCCCAACGGACGAGGGTTGCACTCAACCCCTCTCAAGTGGTCCAAAGACCCACTTGAATACCATGATGTTTTGCTTTGTTTACTATATCCCGCTTGCGAGGAATCTCCACAATTTGGAGCCTCTCGCCCTTACAATTTGATGTTCACAAAGAAGCACATAAGTAAGGATGGGATGAGCAACGCACACAAGACACAAAATCAGAGCAACACACGCACACAAGTCACAAATCGAGCTCTCAACACAACTCAAAGAGTTCTCTACTCAAATGGAGCTCTAATTGCTATCACAAAGAATCGAATGCGTGGAATTGAAGTCTTGGTGCTTAGGAATGCTTAGAGAATGCTTGGTGTTCTCCTCCATGTGCCTAGGGGTCCCTTTTATAGCCCCAAGGCCGCTAGGAGCCGTTGAGAGCATTCCAGGAAGGCAATTCTTGCCTTCAGTCGACCGGCGCACCGGATAGTCCGGTGCACCACCGGACACTGTCCGGTGCAGATTTCTTTCCTTCTGTGGCGCAGCCGACCGTTGAAGATCCAGAGCCGTTGGTGCACCGGACACTGTCCGGTGCACACCGGACAGTCCGGTGCCCACTTGTGACCATTGGCTCGGCCACGCGTCACGCGCGGAATCCTTGGCCGACCGTTGGCCCGGCTGACCGTTAGCTCACCGGACAGTCCGGTGCCTCATCGGACAGTCCGGTGAATTATTGCCGTACACCGTTAATAGCTTCCCGAGAGCGACGACTTCACCTGTGAATGGCTCACCGGACAGTCCGGTGCACCACCGGACAGTCCGGTGATTTATAGCCGTATGCCGTTAATCGCTTCCCGAGAGCAGCCAGTTGACAGTCGCCAGCCTGGCGCACTGGACACTGTCCGGTGCACCACCGGACAGTCCGGTGCACCCAGACTGCGCAGAGTCTTGGCTGCATAGCCAAGTCTTTTCCAAATTGATCTTTTCCTGTTTCTAGCACTTAGACACAATATATTGGTCTCCAAAACAATGTACTAAGTCTTAGAAACATACCTTTCCTCTTGATTTGCACTTTGTCCATCAATTGGCATAGATTAACACTTAAGCACTTGTGTTGGCACTCAATCACCAAAATACTTAGAAATGGCCCAAGGGCACATTTCCCTTTCACAATTCCGGTTAAGGCTCGGTCCACTCAAGGGACATGATCTCGCCTCGCCCGAGCCCAGCCTCGGGCAGGAACGGCAGACCAAGGCAGATTCACGCCTCGCCCAAGGGTCTCCTCAAGCAACGGGCGCACCTTCGGCTCGCCCGAGGCCCAGCTCGGGCAGGCTTCACAGAGAAGCAACCTTGGCCAGATCGCCTCGCCAGCCGACCAGATCACAGGAGTATTCAATGCAAGGATCGCCAGACACCTTATCCTGACGCGCGCTTTCCAGTCGACAAGACCGAAGTGACCGAAGTCACTTCGCCCCTCCACTGACTGACCTGACAGGAAAACAGCGCCGCCTGCGCTGCTCCGACTTCTGTGCCACCCGCCAGGGTGAGGCTGACAGCAACCAAGTCCAGCCTCGGGCGCCATAGGAATCTCTGCCTCGCCCGACCCCAGGGCTCGGACTCGACCTCGCCTCAGACGACGATCTTCGCCTCGCCCGACCCCCAGGCTCGGACTCAGCCTCAACTCCGGAAGACGGTCTCCGCCTTGCCCGACCCCAGGGCTCAGACTCAACCTCGACTCTGGAAGACGGTCTCCGCCTCGCCCGACCCCAAGGCTCGGACTCAGCCTCAACTCCGGAAGACGGTCTCCGCCTCGCCCGACCCTAGGGCTCGGACTCGACCTCGACTCTGGAAGAAGGTCTCCGCCTCGCCCGACCCCAGGGCTCGGACTCGACCTCAACCTCGGAGGAGTCACCACCTCGCTTGGGCCGACTATGCCACAAGGGGAGGCCATCATTACCCTACCCCTAGCTAGCCCAGGCTACAGGGAACAAAACCGGCGTCCCATCTGGCTCGCCCCGGTAAAACAAGTAATGATGGCACCCCGCGTGCTCCATGACAACGGTGGTTCTCAGCCCCCTACGGAAGCAAGGATACGTCAGCAAGGATCCGACAGCCCCGACAGCTATGCTTCTACAGGGCTCAAGCGCTCCTCCGACGGCCACGACGCCACATGAACAGGGCTCCAACACCTCTCTGACAACCACGTCGGCACGTACATAGGGCTCTAGCTCCTCTCTGCTAGACACGTTAGCACACTGCTACACCCCCCGTTGTACACCTGGACCCTCTTCTTACGCCTATAAAAGGAAGGTCCAGGGCTCTCATACGAAGGAGGTGGCCGCACGGGAGAACGGGCAGCCTCACGCCCCCTCTCTCTCTCTCTCACTCGCGAACGCTTGTAACCCCCTACTGCAAGCGCATCCGCCCTGGGCATAGGACAACACGAGGCCGCGGGTTTCCCCTCACTGTTTTCCCCCCTTGTGTCTCTGTCTCGCGCCGACCCATCTGGGCTGGGACACGCAGCGACAATTTACTCGTCGGTCCAGGGACCCCCAGGGTCGAAACGCCGACAGTTGGCGCGCCAGGTAGGGGTGCTGCGTGTTGACGAACAGCTTCCCGTCAAGCTCTAGATGGGGAGTCTCCAGCAACCTCTCCAACCCGGGACGAAGCTCCGTTTTGGGAGTCTCGAGTTCATGTCCCTCGACGGCAGCTACGACATGATACTCCTTCCTCCGCCGCGCGACAACGACAATGGCGGCCGTCAGCCCGCCCGCCGGCGGCGGAATCGACGATGTCTTCCCCGCGTGGCGGAAGAACAACATCCGAGTCTGTCCCGTCACCCTCCCCGTCGACGGGGAAGGAAACGGGGCAATCATGGCCAAGCAGGAGGCGGCGCCTCGTCGGCTGTCGAGCGAGTCGGCGACGCCGGTGCCCCAGCGGGGGACACGTCGGGCGTTGACCTCGCGTTTGAGACGAAGACGAGCATCGCTTCCCTGCAACATGCCAACCCCAAGCATACGTTGGGCGACGCCAGCACGCTCACGAAGGACTTGCTGGGCGTCAGCCTCGTACCTGAAATAACGGTGCAGTCCGTCCCCGACGCGACTTCGTCACCGTCCGTCGATCAAGAGGTACTGTCTGTTTCCCATCCAGTGCCTTTTAGATTCAGCTTCGACCCACCAAGCGACCCCGCTTCGGTGGACACTTTCGTAAAGGCATATCCAAACCTCCTGGGGTACCATATGTGGTCAACCTGGGACAGATTGACGGCCGTCTCGACCTACGGGCCCCCGGGTTCCGAGGAAGACGACGAGCCCGACTCTGGTTGGGATTTCTCCGGGCTTGGTAACTCTAGTGCCATGCGGGACTTCATGACCGCATGTGACTACTGCCTCTCCGATTGCTCCGATGATAGCCACAGCCTCGGCGACGAGGACTGTGGCCCAAGTCACGAATGTTTCCACGTCGATCTAGAGGGTCTCTACGAAGGAAACCACCTTGGTATGCCGGAGGACGGCGATCCCTCTAGGCCTGCTCCTCGCGTTGACATCCTTCGGGAGCTAGCTGTGGTCCTAGTCCCTGCGGGGGGTCAGGACACACAGCTCGAGCAAATCCGCGAGATACAGGCCAGGCTCGACGAGGAAGCAAGACAACTTGTGCAGCTCTGGCAGAACATCGGGCAGGAGCAGGCAGGCCGAGCACCGGTCGGAGAAGTGTGTCATCTGGCCCAGGATGTCCAGCGCCGCATCACCGACAATGCCAGGGCAAGGCTGCCCCCGGCTTCCAGTGGGGTCGGCCAGAACCTAGCTGCAGCAGCAATACTGCTCCGAGCGATGCCAGAACCACCCACCACCGAGGGGCGGCGTATCTAGGGAGAACACAGGAATCTCCTGGAGGATGCCGCGGTCCGACGGGCCGAAAGCTCTGCCTCCCGAAGGCAGGGATACCCCCCAGAGCATCGCGCCGTGACTTCCCGATTCATGCGGGAGGCCTCGGTCCACACCGGGCGCACGCGAGACACAGCGCCTGCGGCCCCGGGCCGCCTTGGCAACGAGCACCATCGCCACGACCGTCGAGCCCACCTCGACGAGAGGGTGCGCCGAGGCTACCACCCCAGGCGTGGGGGACGCTATGACAGCGGGGAGGATCAGAACCCTTCGCCCGAACAACCCAGTCCGCAAGCTTTCAGCCGGGCCATACGACGGGCGCTGTTCCCGACCCGGTTCCGAGCCCCGACTACCATCACCAAGTACTCGGGGGAGACGAGGCCTGAACTATGGCTTGCGGACTACCGGCTGGCCTGCCAGCTGGGTGGAACAGACGATGACAACCTCATCATCTGCAACCTCCCCCTGTTCCTCTCCGACGCCGCCCGAGCCTGGCTGGAGCATCTGCCTCGTGCGCAGATCTCCAACTGGGACGACCTGGTCAAAGCCTTCGTCAGCAACTTCAAGGGCACATACGTGCGCCCTGGGAACTCCTGGGATCTCTGAAGCTGTCGCCAGCAGCCGGGAGAATCCCTGCGGGACTACATCCGGCGATTTTCGAAGCAGCGCACCGAGCTGCCCAACATCACCGACTCCGATGTCATTGGCGCGTTCCTCGCTGGCACCACTTGTCGTGACCTGGTGAGCAAGCTGGGTCGCAAGACTCCCACAAGGGCGAGCGAGCTGATGGACATCGCCACCAAGTTCGCCTCTAGCCAGGAGGCGGTCGAGGCCATCTTCCGGAAGGACAAGCAGCCTCAGGGGCGCCAGCCGGATGACGCCCCCGAAGCGTCCGCTCAGCGTGGCACGAGGAAGAAGGGCAAGAAGAAGTCGCAAGCGAAACGCGACGCCGCCGACGCAGACCTTGTCACCGCCGCTGAGCACAAGAACCCTCGGAAACCTCCCGGAGGCGCTAACTTGTTCGACAAGATGCTCAAGGAGTCGTGCCCCTATCATCAGGGTCCCGTAAAGCACACCCTTGAGGATTGCGTCATGCTTCGGTGCTACTTCCACAAGGCTGGGCCACCGGCGGAAGGTGGCAGGGCCCCCGACAACGACAAGAGGGAAGCTCACAAGGCAGAGGAGTTCCTCGAGGTCCATGACTGCTTCATGATCTACGGTGGGCGGGTGGCAAACGCCTCGGCTCGGCACCGCAAGCAAGAGCGCCGGGAGGTCTGCTCGGTAAAGGTGGCGGCGCCAGTCTATCTAGACTAGTCCGACAAGCCCATCACCTTCGACCAAGACGACCACCCCGACCGCGTGCCGAGCCCGGGGAAGTACCCGCTCGTTGTTGATCCCGTCATTGGCAACGTCAGGCTTACTAAGGTCCTCATGGACGGAGGCAACAGCCTCAACATCATCTACGCCGACACCCTCGGGCTCTTGCAGATCGATCTGTCCTCGATCCGGGCCGGTGCGGCGCCCTTTCACGGGATCATTCCTAGGAAGCGTGTCCAGCCCCTTGGACAACTCGATCTGCCCGTCTGCTTCGGGACTCCCTCCAACTTCCGAAAGGAAACCCTCACGTTCGAGGTGGTCAGGTTCCGAGGAACCTACCACGTAGTGCTGGGGAGACCATGTTACACCAAGTTCATGGTCGTCCCCAACTACACCTACCTCAAGCTCAAGATGCCGGGCCCCAACGGGGTCATCACTGTCGGCCCCACGTACCGACACGCGTACGAATGCGACGTGGAGTGCGTGGAGTACGCCGAGGCCCTCGCCGAATCCGAGGCCCTCATCGCCGACATGGAAAACCTCTCCAAGGAGGTGCCAGATGCGAAGCGCCACGCCGGCAACTTCGAACCAGCAGAGGCGGTCAAATCCGTCCCTCTCGACCCCAACAACGACGCCTCCAAGCAGATCCGGATCGGCTCCGAGCTCCACCCCAAACAGGAAGCAGTGCTCGTCGACTTTCTCCGCGTGAACGCTGAGGTTTTTGCGTGGAGTCCCTCGAACATGCCTGGCATACTGAGGGAAGTCGCCGAGCACTCACTGGATATCCGAGCTGGAGCCCGACCCGTGAAGCAGCCTCTGCGCCGATTCGACGAAGAAAAGCACAGAGCCATAGGCGAGGAGATCCACAAGCTGATGGCTACAGGGTTCATAAAAGAGGTATTCCATCCCGAATGGCTAGCCAACCTTGTGCTTGTGAAAAAGAAAGGTGGGAAATGGCGGATGTGTGTAGACTACACTGGTCTAAACAAAGCATGTCCGAAGGTTCCCTACCCTCTGCCTCGTATCGATCAAATCGTGGATTCCACCGCTGGGTGCGAAACCCTGTCGTTCCTCGATGCCTACTCAGGGTATCACCAAATCAGGATGAAAGAGTCCGACCAGCTCGTGACTTCTTTCATCACACCTTTTGGCATGTACTGTTATGTTACTATGCCATTCGGTTTGAGGAATGCGGGTGCGACATACCAAAGGTGCATGAACCACGTGTTCGGACAACACATTGGTCGAACGGTCGAGGCCTACGTCGATGACATCGTAGTCAAGACGAGGAAAGCCTCCGACCTCCTCTTTAACCTTGAGACGACATTCAAGGGTCTCAAAGCGAAAGGCGTAAAACTCAATCCCAAGAAGTGCGTCTTCGGAGTCCCCCGAGGCATGCTCCTGGGTTTCATCGTCTCCGAGCGGGGCATCAAGGCCAACCCAGAGAAAATCGCGGCCATCACCAACATGGGGCCTATCAAGGACTTGAAAGGAGTACAGAGGGTCATGGGATGCCTTGCGGCTCTGAGCCGCTTCATCTCACGCCTCGGCGAAAGAGGCCTGCCCCTGTATCGCCTCTTAAGGAAGACCGAGCGCTTTACTTGGACCCCCGAGGCCGAGGAAGCCCTCGGGAACTTGAAGGCGCTCCTTACAAGCGTGCCCATCCTGGTGCCCCCCCGCTACCGGAGAAGCCCTCTTGATCTACGTCGTCGCC
Source organism: Zea luxurians (assembly GCA_029449295.1). NCBI lineage: Eukaryota > Viridiplantae > Streptophyta > Magnoliopsida > Poales > Poaceae > Zea > Zea luxurians. The sequence continues at coordinate 158,399,110 of JAOPSE010000004.1, forward strand.
ACCACTCAGGTGGTCAGCGCCACGATCGTGGTCGAGAGACGAGAAGAAGGGCACGCACTGCCCGTCCAGAGGCCGGTTTACTTCATTAGTGAGGTACTGTCCGAGACCAAGATCCGCTACCCGCAAATTCAGAAGTTGTTGTACACGGTGATTCTGACACGGCGAAAGTTGCGACACTACTTCGAGTCTCATCCGGTGACTGTGGTGTCATCCTTCCCCCAGGGGGAGATCATCCAGTGCCGAGAGGCCTCGGGTAGGGTTGCAAAGTGGGCGATGAAGATCATGGGTGAGACAATCTCGTTCACCCCTCAGAAGGCCATCAAGTCACAAGTCTTGGTGGACTTTGTGGCTGAATGGGTCGACACCCAGCTTCCAACAGCTCCGATCCAACCGGAACTCTGGACCATGTTTTTCGATGGGTCGCTGCTGAAAACAATAGCGGGCGCGGGCCTGCTCTTCATCTCACCCCTCGGGAAGCACCTCCGCTACGTGCTGCGCCTCCATTTCCCGGCGTCCAACAACGTGGCCGAGTATGAGGCTCTGGTTAATGGGTTGCGCATCGCCATCGAGCTAGGGGTCCGATGCCTCGACGCTCGCAGCGACTCGCAGCTTGTCATCGACCAAGTCATGAAGAACTCCCACTGCCGCGACCCGAAGATGGAAGCCTACTGCGACGAGGTTTGGTGCCTGGAGGACAAGTTCTACGGGCTCGAGCTCAACCACGTCGCTCGACGATACAACGAGACTGCGGACGAGCTGGCTAAGATAGCCTCGGGGCAGACAACGGTTCCTCCGGACATCTTCTCCCGAGACCTACATCAACCCTCCGTCAAGATCGACGACACGCCCGAGCCCGAGAAGACCTCAGCTCTGCCCGAGGCGCCCTCGGCTCAGCCCGAGGCAGCCTCGGCCCCGCCCGAGGCACCCTCAGCCCCCGAGGGTGAGGCACTGTGCGTCGAGGAAGAGCAGAATGGGGTCACGCCTAATCGAAACTGGCAGACCCCATAACTGCAATATCTCCACCATGGAGAGCTACCCCTCGACAGAGCCGAAGCTCGGCGACTGGCGCAGCGCGCCAAGTCGTTCGTCTTGCTGGGTGACGAAAAGGAGCTCTACCACCACAGCCCCTCAGGCATCCTCCAACGATGCTATCGGCGTTTCGAAACCCGGGGGGTCCCTGGACCGACGAGTGAATTGTCACCGCGTGCCCCAGCCCAGATGGGTCGGCGCGAGGCGGAACGCGAAGGGGGGAGAGAGCAGCCGGAGGGAGACAGGCATGGGAGGTGGAACTCGCGGCCTTCATGTTAGCCCCGCGCCCAGGTCGGGTGCGCTTGCAGTAGGGGGTTACAAGCGTCCACGCGGGAGGGAGCGAGCGGCCTTGCGCGAGCGCCATCCCGTCCTTCCCCGCGCGGCCAACCCTCTGTAAGAGGGCCCTGGTCCTCCCTTTTATAGGCGTAAGGAGAGGATCCAGGTGTACAATGGGGGGTGTAGCAGTGTGCTAACGTGTCTAGCGGAGGAGAGCTAGCGCCCTAAGTACATGCCATCGTGGCAGCCGGAGAGGTTTTGGCACCCAGTTCGTGTGGTGTCATGGCCGTCGGAGGAGCGCTGGAGCCTAGCGGAAGGACAGCTGTCGGGGCTGTCGAGTCCTTGCTGACGTCCTCTTGCTTCCGTAAGGGGGCTGAGAGCCGCCGTCATCACAGGGCATGCGGGGCGCCATCATTACTCGTATAGTAGAGCGAGCCAGATGGGACGCCGGTCTTGTTCCCCGTAGCCTGAGTCAGCTTGGGGTAGGGTAATGATGGCGCTTCCTGTTGACATGGTTGGTCCGTGCCCTAGGTTGGGCGAGGTGGAGGCTCCTCCGAGGTCGAGGTCGAGTCTGTCTTCCAAGGTCGAAGTCGAGTCCGAGCCCCTGGGTCGGACGAGGCGGAGACCGTCGGCTGAGGCCAGGGCTGAGTCCGAGCCCTGGGGTTGGGCGAGGCGGACTTCGTCGTCCTTCGGGGCTGAGCCCGAGTCTGAGCCCTGGGGTCGGGCGAAGTGGAGTTTGTCGTCTTCCGGGGCTGAGCCCGAGTCCGAGCCCTGGGGTCGGGTGAAGCGGAGTTCGTCGTCTTCTGGGGCTGAGCCCGAGTCCGAGCCCTGGGGTCGGGTGGAGCGGAGTTCGTCGTCTTCCGGGGCTGAGCCCGAGTCCGAGCCCTGGGGTCGGGCGAAGCGGAGTTCGTCGTCTTCCGGGGCTGAGCCCGAGTCCGAGCCCTAGGGTCGGGCGGAGCAGAGTTCGTCGTCTTCCGGGGCTGAGCCCGAGTCCGAGCCCTGGGGTCGGGCGAAGCGGAGTTCGTCGTCTTCCGGGGCTGAGCCCGAGTCCGAGCCCTGGGGTCAGGCGGAGCGGAGTTTCCCACGGCGCCTAGGGCCGGACTTGGCTGCTGTCAGTCTCATCCTGTTGAGTGGCTCATCAGTCGGAGCGACGCATGCGGCGCTGTCCTCTTGTCAGACCGGTCAGTGGAGCGGTGAAGTGACTGCGGTCACTTCGGCTCTGTCGACTGGAGGGCGTGTGTCAGGATAAAGGTGTCAGGCCACCTTTGCATTAAATGCCCCTGCGATTTGGTCGGTTGGCGTGGCGATATGGCCAAGGTTGCTTCTTGGTGAAGGCTGGGCCTCGGGCGAGACGTAGATCCTCCGGGGTCGGCTGCCCTTGCCCGAGGCTAGGCTCGGGCGAGGAGTGATCGCGTCCCCCGAATGGACCGATCCTTGACTTAATCGCACCCATCAGGCCTTTGCAGCTTTGTGCTGATGGGGGTTACCAGCTGAGATTTAGGAGCCTTGAGGGTACCCCTAATTATGGTCCCCGACAGTAGCCCCCGAGCCTCGAAGGGAGTGCTAATACTCGCTTGGAGGCTTTTTCCGCACTTTTTTGCAAGGGGGTCAGCCTTTTTTGGTTGCATTTTGTTCCGGTGGGTGCGCGCAAGCGCACCCGCCGGGTGTAGCCCCCGAGGCCTCAGAGGAGTAGTTTGACTCCTTCGAGGTCTTAGTGCGTTTCGCAACACTTCGGCTGGTCTAGTTTTCCCTCATGCGAGCTGGTCGTAGCCCGGGTGCACGGTCGGGTCCCAAGTTCTCTGTAATACTCAAAATTGTGTACAAGGAATATATAGTGTTTTCCTTATTTGATGTGCCTCATTTGCATCATAAAAAAGCATACACAAAATTTGGAGTTTAATTCAAACAAATGATAAAAAAAAGAATGCATCATGTTGGAGTTTATATGTTTGTGCATTAAATAAAATAATAGGGATAATAATAATAAGTTAATAACTTTTAGAAGTTGAATTAAACCCTAACTTAAAATTTGGGCTTTTGAAAATAAGAAGAAGAAAAATGATATGAAAAATATAAATAATATATATAAATAAATATATCCAGAAATAATACCCCTAATTCCACAAACATAAATTATAGTGATGAGCTCAAGTTTGAATTCAAATTTGGGTTTGAAAATAGAGAGAAAGGAAAAGGAATAGAAAATAAAAGAATAAAAACAAACTCAGCTAAATGGGCCTCTCACCAGCTATTCAGCCCACCTAACCTAACCCACTCACGCGCGGCCCACACCCACGCAGACGCTTCCGCGCGCACGCCACTGACCGGCCGGACCCACTTGGCGATCTCTATCCCTCGCGCCCGCGTCTCTCGTCTCCGCTGACGTGCGGGGCCGTGATGACAGATGCTCCCCCCTCCGCGCGCTCACAAGCCTTCTTTCCGCTGCCCTGTGGGCCTAGTCTGTCAGAAATACCGTCTCCACCGAATGCCTCGCGTAACAAACCCCGCCGTCGCCGTATCCGCCGGGATCGGGTTGACCGCGAGGCCATGAACGGATGCCGACCCCAGGATATAAGGTGGGTTACCGCGTCTGTTTCCCCCCCCGCGTCATCAACCTGCTGCTAGTTTTCCTTGCCACCGCCGTTTGCGGTCGTGAGCGAGAAATCTCCACTGGACAAGCCGCTTTCGTAATTCTGCCGCTACCGCCAGTAAAACCTTGGGCAAAGGAGTCGGAAGGGTGCGCGGGTTGGGGAATTGCCGGTTCATCGCTTGTGCGGCGTTGGGACGGGCAACTTCTCTGCAAACGTTCATCGGAACGCCGCTCGGTCTCTGGATCCGCCGCACGCCGCAGCTGCCGTCACCGTGTTGTGATCGCTGGTATGGCCCCCTGAGTATTTGTCGTATTCTATTATGCGTTTTGCACTCTTCGATTTGGTCGTTGGGTGTTTGGTGCGACGGCGGCCTTAGCTCGGGTAGCTGTCCACCGCGGTGGTCGTTTCCCCCGCCGGCCGCGTTCTGGATGTAGGAGACACGGTTGTGTCGTCAACTGGGTGATGGACGGCCCAGATCAGTCTGGGAAATCCCCAAGCGCTAGGAGATCCGGTCCATTGGATGGAGATCGTGCGGCCGGGGTTTCATGATCGTGTCAACCTAATCGTAGTCGTCTGTTGTTGATCTGGCGGCCAAGCTCTCCGATACCCCTTCGGCCTGCACCTTTTGCTAAAGAGACCCTAGGGTTAAAGGATATCAACCCGCCGTCCTCACCAGTGGCGCTCAGAGTCTTAGGAATATTTGCACCGTGACCCCTGCGCTTTCTGAAAATCGAGGCCTAGTCCAGAACCTGTATAAAATGAATAAATGAATTAGTAAATGTATTTTTAATGCAAAAACAATTGCTAGAACTTGGAAAATTCATATTTAGTTCATTTTAAATCCAAATTGAACCATTCCAATTTCTAAAATTTTGTAATAATATTCTTTATCATTTACTATCACTGTTGGGGGCTTGTTCTCAAATGCTATAAATTAAGAACAAGGCAACATAAAATGTTAAATGCTAATGCCCTTCGTCCAACGAAACATCATTCCTTTAAGGATTGATGAACTTCGGACGAAGGTTTAAGACAATACGATTACGAAGGTTAAATCTTCGTAATCGTATTTTAATAGATTATATAGAGTAAAATATGAAGCTTCAAAGGTAAATAAATTATAAATGAACAATATTACTTTCATAGTATATCGATTTAATGTATTTAAACTTTGAATACAATTATACCTTTGCCTTGACAAAGATTGATTCTCGAATGGTGCGATTGCAATTACAGATATCCGTGAACAGTAAAGGAATATTGTTCACTATTTATAGGCACGGGACACAGCCTGTGAGGGATTACAATTATGCCCCCCATAAGGGATTACAACAGCGACTCAAACATTTATGGACTAAAAGGTCATTCTACTCCTAAGTCGGTTTGTAATACCGAAGCTTCATGAAGAGAAACCTTCGGTCATCTCATGCGGACAGCTTCAGCCGAAGCTGTTTCTCCCTACAAGACCTTCGGCGACGAAGCATAGTCCCAACAGTAGCCCCTTCACGGTGCTAGATCGTTTTTCGTAACGAGCTTGATCCGTGAAAAAAGTCTCTTAGGCTTCGGGAAGCCGAAGGTCCGAAAAACACCTTCCCTGAGCTCGTTGTCGAGAAACGATTTGGTTTCCGAGCGCGGAGCGGTCCCACCTTGCAGCGGGTGCAAGCAGCTGTTTGCCTGGTGTAAAAATCCTGGCGATTCACCTTCTTACCTGCATCACTATATAAACAGACGGACAGGTGTGAAGTTACCACAGCATTCATTGCTATTTGCACTGTTTTGCTGCCAAAATTTTTAACTATAGCCGAAGCTTGACTCTTGGAATCAAACGAAGCTCCAGTTCGAAGCCTACTTCGTCAAAACAAAAAGCTTCGGAAGAAAAAGTATTTAGTTCCCAAGAAATTCAGAATTAAATGGCCAGAGTGCGTTCTACCGCTAGGGTTGAGCGCGAGGGAGACGAAGCTGAAGGATCGGAGACTGTTCCCATCTCCAAAGCGATGCAACGATCCGGACTGGTGACCTCGGAAGGAATTTGTACCGCCGAGACAGAGCAGACTGCTCCCATCTCCGAAGTTGCTGCCGAAGCGGAAGAAGGAAATATTGAGGAGACTGATTCCGAAGATGATTATCGTATTGCCATGCCAAGTAAGCCCAGCCACTTGGACTTCGGAAAGTCGACTGTCTCTAAAGCTGATCTCTCCAAGATGGTGAAGTCGGGTTATTTCAGTGAGAGTCAGAAGAAGCTGCTTCGCTTCGGGGGGGAAGAAACTACCCCGAAGCCGGAGAAGGATGAAATAGTCATTTTCAAGAGCTTTCTAAAGGCTGGGTTGAGATTCCCCCTCCATAGGATTATTGCAGATGTATTGAAGAAGTTTGGGATCTACTTTCATCAGCTGACTCCTAACGCTATCGTTAGGCTTAGTGTTTATATCTAGGCCCTCCGAAGCCAGGCGGTGGAGCCGTTTGCCGACAGCTTTTGTCGAGTTCATGAGCTGCATTACCAGACGAAGGCTAGAAAAGATGGATTACACGATAACTTTGGTTGCTACAATTTTGCCTATCGGAAAACCACAAAGTTTCCTGTAATCAGCTACCGAAGCAAATGGCCGGCAGACTGGAAATCAGAATGGTTTTATGTGAAAGTTGACGAAGATAAAGAGAAGCTGGTACAAAGCCCTCTTGAATTGATCTTCGGAGAAACAAGACCGCGATGCCAAATGTCATTAGAAGGTCCCACTTGGGCTGCACTGGCTGAGTTTAAAATTATTTCAGAACATATCAGCACTAGGGACCTGGTTCAAGAGTTTTTGGCCTTCAGGGTTTTTCCTACTTTAAAAGAATGGGAAATGCCGAAGCTAGAGGGGGAGAAGAAAGAAGGAGAACTTGTGCGGTTACCTTACTATTACAAGTTTAAGAAATACTTTAAAAAACCTTGCCAAGAGTGGCTGGACACAATTGAAATAATGTGCAATGAAATACTCGGTAATTACTCCAAAAAAGAAGATCAGTTGATGACTGCGGCCTTCGGTACCCGTCCGAAGCGAAGACTGAATCAAGTACTGGACGCCTTGGGCTTTGAATACCCTGATTACGAACAACTGAATAAAATTGTCGAAGGCCGGAAGAGGAGAAGGGTAGCCGAAGCTTTAAATGAAGATGAGAAAGAACCACCAAAAGAGAAGAATATTCTGAAGAAGAGAAAAGTAACATCTCCGAAGCGAAAAGTATCTGACGAAGAAGAGACTGCCGCATCACGCTCTGCCACTGACGTGGAAGAGATTTTGAAGGTAATGACTGAATCCCTGCCTGTGAAGCTAAGTCCATTAGGGCCTCAACTGACAAAGTTTTTTCAGAAGGAAAAGGAGCCCGAAAAAACGAAGAAAACAACAAAGAGACACAGAATCATCGCAGTGACCGAAGTCATTGACAAGACACCACCGAGAGCTTCAGCTCGGAAGACACCAGCGACTGAGGAAATATCAAATGTTGAAGTCGCACCTTCGGAAATCGCGGCTACCGAAGCTACCTCAGCCGAAGATTTGAACTTGGAAACCACAATCGAACATATCGACAAAATACTACTAGAGATGGCCACAGAAGAGGCTACTACTGCCGCCGAAGAGACCATGACCGCAGTGTCTGGGAAAGGAAAGGAAATAGCTGACGATACTTCGGAGGACGAAACCTTCATGTTTCAAAATTTAGTTGGACAAGAATTGACAAAAACCGAAATAGAAGAGCTTAAAGAATATGCCAAATCTTGCGGATATAAACCAGGAGCACTCCTCTTCGGTGGTATTGACGATGAAAAATTAGGCTGTATCCGGGACCAAACTGGAGCTAAGATTGTCGGTACTCTATCAAAGAGTATCGGTTTTCCGAAGCTAGAAACAGATATTAGCCGCTATCGACGTCAGCATATCGTTGGTAGTTTATTTTATTCCAATTTCAAGGTGAACTACTTTTCCCTTGACTTTTATTGTTTTTAATAATAAAGACATTTCTAACGAAGGTTGTTTATGTGCAGAGTATGCTGTTGAGTAAGGCTTTGAAAATGCAGCAAGATCTGGAAGACAAAAAACACGAGGTTATAATTGGAAATTTAGAGAACAAAATAAAAGAGCAATCAGCTACTATTGAAAAGAAAGACTTCGAGCTTCAGTCAACCGAAGGCTTATTGGCAGAAGCCGAAGCTAAAATAGCAGAATTGAATACGAAGCTTCTCTGCCAATCTGAACAGTTTGAACAAGAAAAGCAAGAACTTAATGCGAAACTTGAAGCCGAAGTCCAACAAAATTCAGATTTGAAAAAATTATTGGCAAGCCTTCAAGACAAATGTTTGGAGTTTAGCAATAAATGTATTCAACGACTGAGAAAGATATTCCACTCAGTTGGGGCTAGCAATGAGAAATTCACCCCGTCAACTGAAAATTTACAAAAGACCTTCGAACATATTGAAGGTGAAATTGATGAACTTGACGAAGTTATAGCCGGGCACGGTGACTTCTGTGCCTGGGTAGCTTCTCGGGGCACTGCTGCAGCTTTTCTGAAAGCTGGCTGCGACCATGGAAAAATTGTTAATAGGCCCAATTTCACTCTATCACCATCAATTTTAGATGACATTCCTGACCTGGCCCGAAGCATTTCTAATAGATTTGTAAAGATGATATGGACAAAAGGCGGTCGAGAAAAGGCTAGAGACGAAGCTCGGAGTCATCTTGAACCAGTAAGAAATCATACCTTGTGTTTACCTTTTCCTTCAAACTTGGTCTTGACTCACAACAACTTAATTCATGTAGGGTGACGAAGCCGAAACCAATGCTTGAAGAGTATGACGCCGAAGCTGAGGCCCCATGAAGATCAGTAGGAGTAGACTGTAGAAAAACTCAAGAAACTTTTCAGATAACTTTTGTAAATATGACTAAGCTGTTCTTAATGAATTTTGTTCATACCTTGTAATATGCTCTTACCCTTCCGTTAATGTATGAGGTGCTTTGATGTGGACGAAATTATCTTTTTGAGCCTAAGGCGAAAAAAACACCTTCCCTTCTTTTCGTACACAGCGAAGCATAAAAAACAGTTTTTCCTTTCTGCCGAAGCTCTTCTTTTCATATGCAATGAAGTACAAAAGACAGTTCTTTTTTTTCTTTTTGCCGAAGCAACCACTTATGCTATGATGATGGTTATCCTACATATGCCTGGATGAATGTTTATGAATGCAAATGTTATGATGTAATGTGGCGTGCAAATGAATGTCCAAACACATATCCGAAGCCATAATCACAACCGTTATTTCCTTAGAAACAATCACATATCAGCGCTGACTTTTCGCTGTAAGCCTCCCTTAGGAGCTTCTTCGCCTTTTACTTTCGGCGGTATCAGCGTTGACTTTTCGCTGTAAGCCTCCCTTAGGAGCTTCTTCGCCTTTTACTTTCGGCGGTATCAGCGTTGACTTTTCGCTGTAAGCTCTGCATTCCCTTTGGAACGACTTCTGAGCAAAAAACTTACACTGCGCCCCCTTTGGGGCGACTTCTTTAGTAGCTTCGTCATACTCCGCATCCCCCTAGGGACGGTTTTCGAGCTTCTTCCCCGTTTCTTTTTTTTCTTCCTTTTTTTTGGCACTCGATGGTGCGTTCTCAGTTTTTACATTTACATCTCTGGGGGATTTTGCTCTTATAGAACTGAAATAAAAAGAAATTACATGTGTCGGGGACCATAATTAGGGGTACCCTCAAGACGCCTAATTCTCAGCTGGTAACCCCCATCAGCATAAAGCTGCAGAGGCCTGATGGGTTTGATTAAGTCAGGGATCAGTCCATACGAGCGACTCGATCACGCCACGCCCGAGCCTAGTCTCGGGCAAGGGCAGCCGACCCTGAGGTGTTTCCGTCTCGCCCAAGGCCCCCTTTTTTACGGCAGACGCATCTCCGGCTCGCCCGAGGCCTTGCCTTCGTTAAGAAGCAACCCTGACTAAATCACCGCGCCGACCAACCAAGTCACTGGGGCATTTAACGCAAAGAGTGAGACTGACGGGCGGCCAGGCTTTGCCAAAGGCGCCATAGGAAGCTCCGCCCGACCCAGGGCTCGGACTCGGGCTAAGGCCCCGGAAGACGGCGAACTCCGCTCCGCCCGACCCAGGGCTCGGACTCGGGCTAAGGCCCCGGAAGACGGCGAACTCCGCTCCGCCCGACCCAGGGCTCGGACTCGGGCTAAGGCCCCGGAAGACGGCGAACTCCGCTCCGCCCGACCCAGGGCTCGGACTCGGGCTAAGGCCCCGGAAGACAGCGAACTCCGCTCCGCCCGACCCAGGGCTCGGACTCGGGCTAAGGCCCCGGAAGACGGCGAACTCCGCTTCGCCCGACCCAGGGCTCGGACTCGGGCTAAGGCCCCGGAAGACGGCGAACTCCGCTCCGCCCGACCCAGGGCTCGGACTCGGGCTAAGGCCCCGGAAGACGACGAACTCTGCTTCGCCCGACCCAGGGCTCAGACTCCGCCCTGGCCTCTGCCGAACGACCTCCGCCTCGCCCGACCCAGGAGCTCGGGCTTGGCCTCGGCCATGGAAGACAGACTCGACCTCGGCCTCGGAGGAGCCTCCACATCGCCCGACCTAGGGCACAAGTCCGCCACGTCAACAGGAAGCGCCATCATCACCCTGCCTCGAGCCGACTTGGGTCGCAGAGAACAAGACCGACGTCCCATCCGGCTAGCTCCGCCAGATAGGCAATAATGGCGCCCCGCTAGACCCATGACGACGGCGGCTCTCGGCTCCCTTACGGAAGCAGGGAGACGTCAGCAAGAGCCCAACTGTTCCAACAGCTGTCCCTCCACCAGGCTCCGTTACTCCTCCGACGGCCACGACACCACACCGGCTGGGTGCCAAGTTCTCTCCGGCTGCCACATTGGCATGTACCCAGGGCGCTAGCTCTCCCCCGCTAGACACGTAGCACTCTGCTGCACCCCCATTGTACACCTGGATCCTCTCCTTGCGCCTATAAAAGGAAGGACCAGGGCCTTCTTAGAGAAGGTTGGCCTCGCAGGAACGAGGGCAGGGGCAGGCACTCTCTTGGGGCCGCTCGCTCCCCTCACCCGCGCGGACGCTTGTAACCCCCTACTGCAAGCGCACCCGACCTGGGCGCGGGACGAACACGAAGGCCGCGGGATCTCCGCCTCCCTCACGACCCGGCTCCGGCCACCTCGCTCTCCCCCCTTCGCGCTCGCCCACGCGCTCGACCCATCTGGGCTGGGGCACGCGGCACACTCACTCGTCGGCTCGGGGACCCCCCGGTCTCGAAACGCCGACAGTTGGCGCGCCAGGTAGGGGCCTGCTGCGTGTTGACGAGCAGATTCCCGTCAAGCTCCAGATGGGCAGTCTCCAACGAACTCTTCAACCCGGGACGGTGCTCTGTTTCGGGAGCCTCGAGTTCATGTCTTTCGACGGCAGCTACGACATGATACTCCTTCCACCGCCGCGTGACAGCGACAATGGTGGCGGACAGCCCGCCCGCCGACGGCGGAATCGACGACGTCTTTCCCGCGTGGGGGAAGGACAACTTTCGAGCTCGCCCCATCCTCTCCCTCGCCATCAGAGGAGGAGGCGGGGCAACCAGGGCCAAGCGGGAGGCTGCGCTCAGTCGGCTGTCGAGCAAATCGACATCCCCAGCGCCCCAACGGAGGACGCGTCGGGCGTCACCCTCGCGTTTGAGGCGAAGGCGAGCGCCGTCCCCCCGCGACACGCCAACCCCGAGCAAGTGGACGACGCCAGCACGCTCACGGAGGGCCTGCAGGACGTCGCACTCGTACCCAGGACGACGGCGCGATCAGCCCCCGATGTGACTTCGTCGCTCCTCATCGACCAAAAGGTATCGGCTGATTCCCATCCTTTGTCATTTCAACTCGACCTCAACCCGCCTAGTGACCTCGCTCTGGCGGGCGCTCACGTTGAGGCGAGTGCAACCCCTTTCGGGTTTCGTGTGCGGTCGCCTTGGGACTGATTGACGGGCGTCTCGACCTACGGACCCTCTGGGTCCGAGGAAGATGACGACCCCAGCATCTGCTGGGATTTCTCTGGATCTGGCAACCCCAGTGCCATGCGGGACTTCATGACCGCATGCAACTACTGCCTCTCCGACTGTTTCGACGGCAGCCGCAGCCTTGACGACAAGGACTGCGGCCCGAGCCGCGAATGTTTCCACGTCGAGCTAGGGGATCCCTCTGGAGGCAGCTGTCTCGGCATGCCAGAGGATGGTGATCTCCCTAGGCCAGCGCCTCGCGCCGACATCCCGCGGGAGCTAGCTGTGGTCCCCGTTTCGGCGGGGGGTCACGACCCACAGCTCGAGCAAGTCCGCGGGGCGCAGGCCGGGCTCGATGAGGGAGCAGGAGCGCTCGAGGCAATCCGCCGGGACGTCGGGCAGGTATGGGCGGGCCAGCCCCCGGCCGGAGAAATACGTCACCTGCCCCAGGGTCTCCAGCACCGCATCGCCAACGATGCCAGGGACAGACCGCCACCCGCATCCGGCGGAACCGGTCAGGACCTGGCAGCCGCAGCGATGCTCCTCCGCGCGATGCCGGAGTCATCAACCACCGAGGGTCGGTGAATCCAGGGAGAGCTCAAGCATCTCCTGGAAGGCGCTGCGGCCCGGCAGGCCGAGAGCTCTGCCTCCCGAAGGCAGGGGTACCCCTCGGAACCTCGTGCCGCGACTTCCCGACTCATGCGGGAAGCCTCGGTCTTCACCGGGCGCACGCGCAACACCGCGCCTGCGGCCCCGGGCCACCTCGGCGACGAGCACCCTCATCGCGACCGTTGGGCCCGCCTCGACGAAAGGGTGCGTCGAGGTTATCACCCCAGGCGTGGGGGACGCTACGACAGCGGGGAGGATCGGAGTCCCTCCCCGAACCACCCGGTCCGCAGGTCTTCAGCCGGGCCATTCGGCGGGCGCCGTTTCCGACCCGATTCCGACACCCGACTACTATCACAAAGTACTCGGGGGAAACGAGACCGGAATTGTGGCTCGCGGACTACCGCCTGGCCTGTCAACTGGGTGGAACGGACGACGACAACCTCATCATCCGCAACCTCCCCCTGTTCCTCTCCGACACTGCTCGCGCTTGGTTGGAGCACCTGCCTCCGGGGCAGATTTCCAACTGGGAGGATCAGGTCCAAGCTTTCGCCGGCAACTTCCAGGGCACGTACGTGCGCCCCGGGAATTCCTGGGACCTCCGAAGCTGCCGGCAACAGCCGGGAGAGTCTCTTCGGGACTACATCCGGCGATTCTCGAAGCAGCGCACTGAGCTGCCCAACATCACCGACTCCGATGTCATCGGCGCGTTCCTTGCTGGCACCACCTGCCGTGACCTGGTGAGCAAGTTGGGTCGCAAGACCCCCACCAGGGCGAGCGAGCTGATGGACATCGCCACCAAGTTCGCCTCTGGTCAGGAGGCGGTCGAGGCCATCTTCCGAAAGGACAAGCAGCCCCAGGGCCGCCCGTCGGAAGAGGCTCCCGAGGCGTCTACTCCGCTCGGCGCCAAGAAGAAAGGCAGGAGGAAGTCGCAAGTGAAACGCGACGCCGCCAGCACGGACCTTGTCGCCGCCGCCGAATACAAGAACCCTCGGAAGCCCCCCGGAGGTGCCAACCTCTTCGACAAGATGCTCAAGGAGACGTGCCCTTACCATCAGGGGCCCGTCAAGCACACCCTCGAGGAGTACGTCATGCTTCGGCGCCACTTCCACCGGGCCGGGCCACCCACAGAGGGTGGCAGGGCCCGAGACGACGACAAAAAGGAAGATCACCAAGCAGGAGAGTTCCCCGAGGTCCGCGACTGCTTCATGATCTACGGAGGGCATGCGGCGAATGCCTCGGCTCGGCATCGTAAGCAAGAGCGTCGGGAGGTCTGCTCGGTGAAGGTGGCGGCGCCAGTCTACCTAGACTGGTCCGACAAGCCCATCACCTTCGACCAAGATGACCACCCCGACCACGTGCCGAGCCCGGGGAAGTACCCGCTCGTTGTCGACCCCGTCATCGGCGACGTCAGGCTCACCAAGGTCCTGATGGATGGGGGCAGCTGCCTCAATATCATCTACGCCGAGACCCTCAGGCTCCTGCGCGTCGATCTGTCATCCGTCCGAGCAGGCGCTGCGCCCTTCCACGGGATCATTCCTGGGAAGCGCGTCCAGCCCCTCGGACAGCTCGACCTTCCTGTCTGCTTCGGAACACCCTCCAACTTCCGAAGGGAGACTTTGACGTTCGAGGTGGTTGGGTTCCGAGGAACCTACCACGCAGTATTGGGAAGGCCATGCTACGCGAAGTTCATGGCCATCCCCAACTACACCTACCTGAAGCTCAAGATGCCGGGCCCCAACGGGGTCATCACCGTCGGCCCCACGTACAAACACGCGTTCGAATGCGATGTGGAGTGCGTGGAGTACGCCGAGGCCCTCGCCGAGTCCGAGGCCCTCATCGCCGACCTGGAAAGCCTCTCCCGAGAGGTGCCGGACGTGAAGCGACACGCCGGCAACTTCGAGCCAGCGGAAACGGTTAAGGCCATCCCTCTCGACCCCAGTGGCGACACCTCCAAGCAGATCTGGATCGGTTTCGGGCTCGACCCCAAATAGGAAGCAGTGCTCGTCGACTTTCTCCGCGCAAACGCCGACGTCTTTGCGTGGAGTCCCTCGGACATGCCCGGCATACCAAGGGATGTCGCCGAGCACTCGCTGGATATTTGGGCCGAAGCCCGACCGGTCAGACAGCCTCTGCGCCGATTCGACGAGGAAAGGCGCAGGGTGATAGGCGAGGAGATCCACAAGCTGATGGCAGCAGGGTTCATCAAAGAGGTATTCCATCCCGAATGGCTTGCCAACCCTGTACTTGTGAGGAAGAAAGGGGGGAAATGGCGGATGTGTGTAGACTACACTGGTCTCAACAAAGCGTGTCCGAAGGTCCCCTACCCTCTACCTCGCATCGATCAAATCGTGGACTCCACTGCTGGGTGCGAAACCCTGTCTTTCCTCGATGCCTACTCAGGGTATCATCAAATCAAGATGAAAGAGTCCGACCAGCTCGCGACTTCTTTCATCACGCCCTTCGGCATGTACTGTTATGTCACCATGCCGTTCGGTTTGAGGAACGCGGGTGCAACATACCAGCGGTGCATGAACCATGTGTTCGGCGAACACATCGGTCGCACGGTCGAGGCCTACGTCGATGACATCGTAGTCAAGACAAGGAAAGCCTCCGACCTTCTCTCCGACCTTGAAGTGACATTCCGGTGTCTCAAGGCGAAGGGCGTCAAGCTCAATCCCGAGAAGTGCGTCTTCGGGGTGCCCCGAGGCATGCTCCTAGGATTCATCGTCTCCGAGCGGGGCATCGAAGCCAACCCGGAGAAGATCACAGCCATCACAAGCATGGGGCCCATCAAGGACTTAAAAGGCGTACAGAGGGTCATGGGATGTCTCGCGGCCCTGAGCCGTTTCATCTCGCGCCTCGGCGAAAGAGGCCTGCCCCTGTACCGTCTCTTAAGGAAGGCCGAGTGCTTCACTTGGACTCCCGAGGCCGAGGAAGCTCTCGGGAACCTGAAGGCGCTCCTCACCCAGGCGCCCGTCTTGGTACCCCTAGCTGATGGAGAAGCCCTCTTGGTCTACGTCGCCGCTACCACTCAGGTGGTCAGCGCCGCGATCGTGGTCGAAAGGCAGGAAGAGGGGCATGCTTTGCCCATTCAGAGGCCAGTTTACTTCGTCAGCGAGGTGCTGTCCGAGACCAAGATCCGCTACCCACAAGTCCAGAAGCTACTGTATGCAGTGATCCTGACGAGGCGAAAGCTGCGACATTACTTCGAGTCTCATCCGGTGACTGTGGTGTCATCCTTCCCCCTGGGGGAGATCATCCAGTGCCGAGAAGCCTCGGGACGGATCGCAAAGTGGGCGGTGGAAATCATGGGCGAGACAATCTCGTTCGCCCCTCGGAAGGCCATCAAGTCCCAGGTACTGGCGGACTTCGTAGCCGAATGGGTCGACACCCAGTTGCCGACGGCTCCGATCCAACCGGAGCTCTGGACCATGTTTTTCGACGGGTCGCTGATGAAGACGGGAGCCGGCGCGGGCCTGCTCTTCGTCTCGCCCCTCGGGAAACACCTGCGCTACGTGTTCCGCCTCCATTTCCCGGCGTCCAACAATGTGGCTGAGTACGAGGCTCTGATCAACGGATTGCGAATCGCCATCGAGCTAGGGGTCCGACGCCTCGATGCTCGCGGCGACTCGCAGCTCGTCATCGACCAAGTCATGAAGAACTCCCACTGCCGCGACCCGAAGATGGAGGCCTACTGTGATGAGGTTCGACGCCTGGAAGACAAGTTCTACGGGCTCGAGCTTAACCACATCGCCCGGCGCTACAACGAGACTGCGGACGAGCTGGCAAAGATAGCCTCGGGGCGAACGACGGTTCCCCCGGACGTCTTCTCCCGGGATCTGCACCAACCCTCCGTCAAGATCGGCGACACGCCCGAGCCCGAGGCGCCCTCGGCCCCGTCCGAGGCGACCTCGGCCCAGCCCGAGCCATCCTCGGTTCAGCCCGAGGAACCCTCGGCCCCCGAGGGCGAAGCACTGCGCATCGAGGAGGAGCGGAGCAGGGTCACGCCAGATCAAGATTGGCAGACCCCGTACCTGCAATATCTCCGCCAAGGAGAACTGCCCCTCGACCGAGCCGAGGCTCGGCGGGTAGCGCGACGCGCCAAGTCGTTCGTCTTGCTGGGCGATGAGAAGGAGCTCTACCACCGTAGCCCTCGGGCATCCTCCAGCGATGCACCTCCATCGCCGAAGGTCAGGAACTCCTGCAGGAAATACACTCGGGGGCTTGCGGCCATCATGCAGCACCTCGAACCCTCATCGGGAACGCTTTCCGGCAAGGCTTCTACTGGCCGACGGCGGTGGCTGACGCCACTAGAATTGTCCGCGCCTCCGAAGGGTGCCAATTCTATGCGAACAGACCCACCTGCCCGCTCAGGCTCTGCAGACGATACCCATCACCTAGCCCTTCGCTGTGTGGGGTCTGGACCTCGTCGGCCCTCTGCAGAAGGCGCCCGGGGGCTACACGCACCTGCTGGTCGCCATCGACAAATTCTCCAAGTGGATCGAGGTCCGACCCCTGAACAGCATCAGGTCCGAGCAGGCGGTGGCGTTCTTCACCAACATCATCCATCGCTTCGGGGTCCCGAACTCCATCATCACCGACAACGGCACCCAGTTCACCGGCAAAAAATTCTTGGATTTTTGCAAGGATCACAACATCCGGGTAGACTGGGCCGCCGTAGCTCATCCCATGTCGAATGGGCAAGTAGAGCGCGCCAATGGCATGATTCTACAAGGGCTCAAGCCTCGGATTTACAATGACCTCAACAAGTTCGGCAAGCGATGGATGAAGGAACTCCCCTCGGTGGTCTGGAGCCTGAGGACGACGCCGAGCCGAGCCACGGGTTTTACGCCGTTCTTCCTGGTCTACGGGGCCGAGGCCGTCTTGCCCACGGACCTGGAATACGGCTCCCCGAGGACGAGAGCCTACGACGATCAAAGCAACCAAGCTAGCCGAGAAGACTCGCTGGACCAGCTGGAAGAGGCTCGGGACAAGGCCTTACTACACTCGGCACGGTATCAGCAGTCCCTGCGACGCTACCCCCCTGGGAGGGGCCGTTCGTCATCGCCAAAGTTCTGAATCCCGGAACGTACAAGCTGGCCAACAGTCAAGGCGAGGTCTACGGCAACGCTTGGAACATCCAACAGCTACGTCGCTTCTACCCTTAAGATGTTTCCAAGTTGTTCATATACCTCGCACCCACACAAAGTTTAGTCAACAAGGAAGGGTCGGCCTCGCCTCGGCAAAGCCCGACCCTCCCTCGGGGGCTAAAAGGGGGGAAACCCCCTCTGCGTCAAAATTTTCCTCGAAAAAAAAATCTCTTTTACCAGAATGTCTTTCGTGCTTTTTGACTACTTCGAAAAGTGGGTCCCGGAAACGACGGGGTACACGTAAGCAGTCAAGGCTGACCGAGCCGAGGGACTCCTACGCCTCCGGGATACGGATACCTCACTCATCACCTTCTGCGATAAGTAACTCACGTTCGGATAAAGCGGCTCCACGGATCGAACAAGTCTTTACGTTCGGAAGCCCTTCTGCCGAAGCGATCTTTCGGGCCTTCTCGACCAAGTCGGTGACGGGGCCTCATGGACGGGTGAAAGTACGCGTAAGCGGCAAGGCCGACCGAGCCGAGGGACTCCCACGCCTCCGGGATACGGATACCTCACTCATCACCTTCCGCGAGAAGCAACTCTCGCTCGCACTAACATCCCTGTTACCGACAAAAAGTCCAGATGCTCGAAACAAGAGGAAAAGAGACGCAGCTTTACAACACAGCAAGGGTGTGTGTTCTGGCCTCGACGGCCGCACAAGGCCCACGCTACAAGACAATCTGATCCTGCAGGCTCGGGTCTTGACGCTGGAAGGGGGCGGCAACACACTCGGCATCAACGGCACCTTCGGCGAGGCCCGACCTAGCCTCGAACGGCAACACGGTCCGAGGGTCTCCGCTCCGAAGGACGACGTCATCACCACGCCCGGGCAATCGCTGTCAGGGACTTCTCCGGGATCCGGCCCGAGCGGGCGGCTCGGCCGGCCACCTCCGGGGCCTCGGCCAACCACCTTCCGAGGGCACCAGCCCGGTCCAGAGCCTCGGCTGACCTACTCCGGCGTCGATCCTGCCAACGGACAACTCGGCTAGGCTCCGGCCAACCAGGTTTCATTTTCGAACCAACTCCGCCTCTGCTCATGCTGATATCGCTACCCCTGGCCTCGGCTCGTCGAAGAGCGGCTGAGGGGTCTCTTTAACTAAGCTAGAGGAGCCTCGGACAGCAGGGCCGACCGAGCCGAGGGACTCCTACGCCTCCGGGATACGGATACCTCACTCGTCACCTTGACACGGGGCGACTCATGCTTGGTGAAGCGGTTCAGATAATCAGCAGACGAGTCTTAGTGCTCGAAAAATGAGGAAAAAACACGGCTCCGTGCCGACATACATGTTCAGGCCCCGAAAGCCGAAATGAACAAAAAGCCCGGCATTCGAAGTGCCATTACAAACGGAACTCCGGTTCCGTCCCCGCGGGTACGGACAACCTCCCCGCCAGGGAAGCCCGTGGAGCGACAAGCTCTGGGTGAATCACCAGCAAACGCGGGTCGCCCCAAGGCGCATCGGCAGGTCCTCACTCCTGTCCTCGCCACGCAAGCGAGGAAGAGGACGGGATGCTGCATCCTAGCTGGACAGCAACAGCCCGCCTCCCCCAGCATGACTGGAGGACGTCTCCTCCGCAGAACTGGAGGATGGTCTCCACCACCAGAAGCTGGAAGAGGAGGCGGTCGGCCGACCCACGCAGGGGGCAGAACGCCGGCGTGGCCCGGGCCCCGTCCCAGCGGGGATGATGAAGACCAGCTGGGGGCGGGGCAAAGACCACAGCCCAGTTTGCTCCTCCCCATCCAGGGGCTGGTGGTCGCCGTCTTGGGTGACCCCTAGCGAGGGGAAGCGGCCGGGCTGTGTGATGAAAATCCTTGAAGCCGAACGATGGCTGAAAGGTACCCGCTCCCACGGAGTTGTGTCCTCCGACGATGAGGCGAGGAGACGGCGGTTTCCCCCGTCCGGGGGCTTGAAAGGTGGAAAAACACGATGCATAAGGGAGGGAGAAGACATGGCCGCCTTACGAAAGGGTCGCCCTCCTTTTAAAGGCGACTCTCTCTGCTTGCGCCCCCAACCATCACGGGCTGAGTCTTCTCCAACACGCCTCCAAAGCCCTCCCCTGCGGCGCAGGGGCTGGGACCCACATGTCATGCAGACCGGCTCCGAGCAGAAGAAGCCGAACCGCCGCGCACGGCGCGCGCAACCACCCAGCGGTTACAAGTGACCCTCCACTTTTGCCCAGACCAACGGGCGAAAGGGGCGGGCAGCCATGCGGGCGGCATGCAACCGCGCCAAGTGGACGCGCCTCTCCGACTCCTGACAGGCCAGCACGGAGGCTCAAGCCCACGCGTCGCGCAACCGGCGCGCCGGATGCTGCATGCAAGCCACTGTACCACTTGCGCCACCGCCGCACCTCCTCGATTGCGGAACCAATACCGCGACCCGAGGCGACCTAGCGCGCGACCCAGCAGCGCCAGCCGGACGCAGCGGTCAAACGCGGTCAAAAGTGGGCCGGCAGTAATGACGGTAGCAGGCGCACGGGAGCAGCGGTCACGCCGTCAGCCAAGCTCACATCCCATCCGGAGGCAGCGAGAGAACCCCCTCTCACGGTGTGAAGACGACGCGCCCGTGACCCGTTCCTCGAACAGATCGCGCACGCGCAACGGTAGCCTCGCCAACTACTCGCCCCGGCGCATTAACTCCGCGGCTGGACAGGCGACGCTTCTAGCAGGAGCAGCTGGCGACGCTTCGCCTTCGCCAAAACGACCACACCAAAAAAGGTACGCCACGTCGTTCAAATTCGTATCCTTTTTTCCTTTTTCCTCTTTCTCTATCTCTTGCAACAGGGACCGGGAAAGGGGATACCCCCAAAGGGATCCTTCCCCGTGAAGGAACTAGGCTCCGAGCCTCCTTACTGATCAGGGGTTCGAAGGCTGGCCCCCCGAAGGGTTCAACAGCCGCCTCAGATCGCGTGGGCCCGACACCCACTACTGGTCAGGGGTTCGAAGGTCGGCCTCCCGAAAGGTTCCACGACCGCCTCAGGCTACTCGGGCTCCGCGCCCATTACTGATCAGGGGTTCGAAGGCTGGCCCTCCGAAGGGTTCACAGTCGCCTCAGACACCGAGCGAGGGATGACCAGGGGTATGTTCGATACATAACCAAGGCTCGGGCTGCACTCCCGAGGTACCCTAGGACATTTCCGAGACCAGCGGGAACGATCCTGTAACGGAATCCCATCGGAGGGAGGCAACGAGCCCTCGGACCCCGTCGCCAGGGGACCGGGTCCGGCAGATCACCCGCAGGTACTTTTGGGCGTGCCTCCGGGCCCCTAGCCGACCCCAACGAACGGGGCACGGACGTCCACTCGGATTACCCGCTTGCAGCTCACCGGAGACACCATGTTCGGTGCCCATCGAGGGTAGCATGGCGCTCTCCCCCCCTCCTCCTTGCGGAAAGGCGACGTAGGGGCGTATGTAAAAAAGCCGAGTCTATCCCTGATCGTCCTCTCGCCCTGTGCGGAGGCTCGGGGGCTGCTCTCGCAAACCCGGCTCCGGCCAAACCGTTGACAGCGTCAACATACCAGCCCGAGAACTTGGGCCCCGACAGTGCACCCGGGCTACGGCCTGTTCGCATGAGGGAACCGCCAGACCAGCCGAAGCATTACGCAAGGCATTAAGACCTCGAAGGAGTGAAACCACTCCTCCGAGGCCTCGGGGGCTACACCCGGCGGGTGCGCTCGCGCGCACCCACCGGAACAAAGTGCAACCGAGAAAGGCTGGTCCCCTTGCAAAAAAGTGCGACGAAAGCCTCCAAGCGAGTGCTAACACTCCATTCGAGGCTCAGGGGCTACTGTCGGGGACCATAATTAGGGGTACCCTCAAGACGCCTAATTCTCAGCTGGTAACCCCCATCAGCATAAAGCTGCAGAGGCCTGATGGGTTTGATTAAGTCAGGGATCAGTCCATACGAGCGACTCGATCACGCCACGCCCGAGCCTAGTCTCGGGCAAGGGCAGCCGACCCTGAGGTGTTTCCGTCTCACCCAAGGCCCCCTTTTTTACGGCAGACGCATCTCCGGCTCGCCCGAGGCCTTGCCTTCGTTAAGAAGCAACCCTGACTAAATCACCGCGCCGACCGACCAAGTCACTGGGGCATTTAACGCAAAGAGTGAGACTGACGGGCGGCCAGGCTTTGCCAAAGGCGCCATAGGAAGCTCCGCCCGACCTAGGGCTCGGACTCGGGCTAAGGCCCCGGAAGACGGCGAACTCCGCTCCGCCCGACCCAGGGCTCGGACTCAGGCTAAGGCCCCGGAAGACGGCGAACTCCGCTCCGCCCGACCCAGGGCTCGGACTCGGGCTAAGGCCCCGAAAGACGGCGAACTCCGCTCCGCCCGACCCAGGGCTCGGACTCGGGCTAAGGCCCCAGAAGACGGCGAACTCCGCTCCGCCCGACCCAGGGCTCGGACTCGGGCTAAGGCCCCGGAAGACGGCGAACTCCGCTCCGCCCGACCCAGGGCTCGGACTCGGGCTAAGGCCTCGGAAGACGGCGAACTCCGCTCCGCCCGACCCAGGGCTCGGACTCGGGCTAAGGCCCCGGAAGATGACGAACTCCGCTTCGCCCGACCCAGGGCTCGAACTCCGCCCTGGCCTCTGCCGAACGACCTCCGCCTCGCCCGACCCAGGAGCTCGGGCTCGGCCTCGGCCATGGAAGACAGACTCGACCTCGGCCTCGGAGGAGCCTCCACGTCGCCCGACCTAGGGCACAAGTCCGCCATGTCAACAGGAAGCGCCATCATCACCCTGCCCCGAGCCGACTTGGGTCGCAGAGAACAAGACCGATGTCCCATCCGGCTAGCTCCGCCAGATAGGCAATAATGGCGCCCCGCTAGACCCATGACGACGGCGGCTCTCGGCTCCCTTACGGAAGCAGGGAGACGTCAGCAAGAGCCCAACTGTTCCAACAGCTGTCCCTCCACCAGGCTCCGTTACTCCTCCGACGGCCACGACACCACACCGGCTGGGTGCCAAGTTCTCTCCGGCTGCCACATTGGCATGTACCCAGGGCGCTAGCTCTCCCCCGCTAGACACGTAGCACTCTGCTGCACCCCCATTGTACACCTGGATCCTCTCCTTGCGCCTATAAAAGGAAGGACCAGGGCCTTCTTAGAGAAGGTTGGCCTCGCGGGAACGAGGGCAGGGGCAGGCGCTCTCTTGGGGCCGCTCGCTCCCCTCACCCGCGCGGACGCTTGTAACCCCCTACTGCAAGCGCACCCGACCTGGGCGCGGGATGAACACGAAGGCTGCGGGATCTCCGCCTCCCTCACGACCCGGCTCCGGCCACCTCGCTCTCCCCCCTTCGCGCTCGCCCACGCGCTCGACCCATCTGGTCTGGGGCACGCGGCACACTCACTCGTCGGCTCGGGGACCCCCCGGTCTTGAAACGCCGACAACATGTGATGGCCCCATTAAAAACCTTTCTCCCCCTTCAGAAAGGAAAAGGGTGCCATAATAAAAATATAAAAAATTACATCAAGTTATACATAATATCGCCGAAGCTCATCCGCATTCCAAGATCTAGGAATGTCGTTGCCATCCATATCCTTCAATCTGTATGAACCGGGTCTTGACGAAGACACTACCAAAAAAGGTCCCTCCCATTTCAACTGCAACTTGCCCACTGTATCTGGGTTAGCTACTCTCCGAAGCACCAAATGTCCTGGCTCAATATTCTTTAGCCGAACCTTTCTATCACGCCATTTGATTGTTTCGGCTTGATATTTATTGATGTTCTCCACAGCTTGAAGCCTGATCCCTTCTATAGCATCTTTTTCCACAGAATGATCAGCTTCGGAATTTGATTCTGCCGAAGCTACTACTCTTATTGATCCAGTTTTAGCTTCCTCCGGAGTTATTGCTTCGTCACCAAACAATAATTTGAATGGAGTAAAGCCTGTTGACCTTGATGTTGTTGTATTGTGGCTCCACACCACTTTGATTAATTGATCTGGCCATTTTCCCCTGGGTTGATTGAATATTAACTTCATTATTCCTGTCATTATGATGCCATTAGCTCTTTCAACAAGTCCATTTGACTCCGGATGTCTAACTGATGCAAAATGGATCTTCGTGCCAATTTGATCACAAAATTGTCTAAAATCTTCGGAGTCGAACTGTGTTCCATTATCTACAGTGATGGCCTTTGGTACTCCGAAGCGACAAACAATATTCTGCCAGAAAAACTTTTGAATAGTGGCCGAAGTTATTGTGGCTAAAGGCTTTGCCTCAATCCATTTAGAAAAATATTCCACGGCCACTACAACATATCTTAAGTTTCCTTGGGCCGGTGGTAACGGACCTAACAAGTCAAGGCCCCACCTTTGCAATGGCCAGATGGGTTGTATCAACTGAGTTAGAGACGAAGGTTGTTTTTGATCTGGACAAACACTTCCAAGTAACGGCCAATAAAACCCTTGACGAAAAACTTTTCCAAGTAACGGCCTAGATCCAATGTGAGATCCACACAGGCCTGCATGTATTTCTTTCATCAATTCTATGCCTTTGGCTCTGGACAAACACTTGAGTAATGGAGCACAAACTACATGCTTGTACAACTCCCCTTTTATCATGACATATGGACGAGCTCTTGCCTCTATCCTCCTGTTATAAGCTTCGTCATCTGAAAAGAAGTTACCCTGAAGGTAAGAGATGATCTCAGTTCTCCAGTCTTCACTATAAACAGGAGATATATTGAGGACTGCTCTTTCAAGAAGCTCCACTGAAGGTGCTTTTATTGTTTCGAAGAACACATCCGAAGGTAAGGGCAGCCCCTGTGTCGCTGACTTAGCTAACAAATCAGCATGCTCATTTTCTCCTCGAGGAATATTTTTGACAGAAAATCCTTCGAAGGAGGCTTCAATCCTTCGAACCATGTCTAGATATTTTTCGAGCTTCGGATCTTTAGCCTTACAACTCTTGTCAACATGACCCGAAACAACCTGGGAATCAGTTTTAAGAATGGCCCTTCTGATTCCCATTGCTTTTAACTTTCGAAGACCCAAAAGTAGGGCTTCGTACTCAGTAATATTGTTTGTGCAACTAAAATCGAGTCTTGCCGCATAACAAGTTTTAATTTTGGATGGTGAGACCAACACAGCAGCTGCTCCTGCTCCGAAGGTTCCCCAAGACCCATCGCATAACACTGTCCATACTTCGGCATCTTTATTTGTTTCTTCATCCTGAGCCCCTGGCGTCCAGTCGGCAATGAAATCTGCCAACGCTTGAGACTGGATCGAAGATCTATGCACATAATCAATGTAAAATTCATTGAGCTCTGCAGCCCATTTTCCAATCCGTCCAGTAGCTTCTCTATTTCGCATAATATCCTTCAACGGTTGCGAAGAAGGAACAACAATATTGTATGCTTGAAAGTAATGCCGAAGCTTCCTGGATGCCATCAAAACAGCATATAACACCTTCTCCAATTCTGTGTAGTTTTTCTTTGATACACTAAGAACCTCAGATACAAAATATACTGGGACCTGCTTCTTGACTTGGCCATCAAGCTTTTCCTGGACAAGTGCTGCACTTACCGCTGAGTGCGAAGCTGCCACATATAATAACAAAGGAGCCCCTGGTGTTGGTGGAGTTAATGTTGTTAGATCCATCAAATATTGCTTCAGTTCCTCGAAGGCTTTTTGTTGGCTTGGTCCCCATTGAAAAACTTCGGCTGATTTCAGCACTTCGAAGAATGGTAAATTTCTCTCTGCTGATCTGGATATGAATCTATTGAGAGATGCCAGCCTCCCTATCAATCTTTGGGCCCCCTTTTTGTATTTGGTGGCTCCATTCGAAGTATAGCTTCAATTTTACTTGGATTAGCTTCAATTCCCTTTGTTGAAACCAAGCATCCAAGAAATTTCCCCTTCTTTACTCCGAAGACACATTTTTCTGGATTCAGCTTTAGACCAGCTTGTCTAAAACTGGCGAAGGTCTCCTGCAAATCAGCAATGTGATTTTCTTGTTTCGTGCTTTTTACAATGATATCATCAACATAAGTTAGCACATTTCTGCCTATCTGAGACTGAAGAAGCTTCGAAGTCATTCTGCTGAAACTTCCTCCAGCATTCTTGAGCCCCTTAGGCATCCGAAGGTAACAATATGTTCCACTAGGGGTTATGAAACTGGTCTTTGGCTCATCCTCCTTCTTCATCCAAATTTGATGATAGCCTGAATAACAATCTAAAAGACTCATAAGCTCTGACGAGGCTGCTGCATCAACTAAGGAATCTATCCTTGGCAATGGGAATTCGTCCTTCGGACAGGCCTTGTTGAGATCCGTAAAATCGATACACATTCGCCATTTGCCATTGGCCTTTTTTACCATAACAGTGTTAGCTAGCCATTCTGGATACTTTACTTCTCTGATAACTCCTGCACTGAGGAGTCTTTTGACTTCATTCCGAGCTCCTTCAGCCTTGTCATCAGACATTTTCCGAAGCCTCTGCTTTCTGGGTCTGAAGGATGGGTCAACGTTGAGCGAGTGTTCAATAACATCCCTGTTAACTCCGCAAAGATCATTAGCTGACCATGCAAAAACATCTTTGTTGTTGAACAAAAACCTTATCAAGGTTTTCTCCTGCTCTTCGGATAATTGGGAGCCCAACAGCACCTTCTGCTCTGCTATGTCCTCACACAAGAGCATGGGCTTCGGCTGATCTGCCGAAGCTGCTTTCTCCCTTCTGAATTTGTACTGCTCACAAGCTTCAACTCCATCTATATTATGGATTGCTTTTGAGTCAGTCCAGTTTCCTTTGGCCCTTCTGGCAGCTTCCTGACTTCCATGAATAGCAATGGGTCCTTGATCTGAAGGTATCTCAATGCAAAGATAAGCAGGATGAAGAATTGCTTCGAAAGCATTGAGGGTGCCACGACCAATAATTGCATTGTAAGGGTATTCTATGTCAACAATATCAAATACAACTTGCTCAGTTCTGGTGTTGTTGATGAATCCGAAGGTCACTGGCATGGTGATCTTGCCCAGTGCTACAATCTGTCTTCCACCGAAGCCACGGAGAGGGTGTGTAGCATCATGGATCTTGTCTTCGGGCTCTTGCATTTGTCTGAAAGCTTTAGCAAATATGATATCAGCTGCGCTGCCTGTGTCAACCAAGACATTATGGACCAGAAATCCTTTGATCACACAAGAGATAACCATAGCATCATTGTGTGGGTAATCCTTGAGTTGAAGATCCTCTTGGGAGAAGGTAATTGGAATGTGGACCATCTTGACTTGATGAAGGGTCCTTGCACCCCAACATGTTGTACCCTTCTCTGTGCTTCTTTCTTCTGCTTTTTGTTGGCTGGTTCTGAGCATGAACCACCTGTTATCGGGAGCACCAGCTTCGGGGCCGAAGCAGTTTCAACTTGATCGTTGAACGAAGCCATCAGCTCAAAAAGTGGAAGTGAGTTGACCGGAGGTGGGCGCCAATGTTGGGGGCTTGTTCTCAAATGCTATAAATTAAGAACAAGGCAACATAAAATGTTAAATGCTAATGCCCTTCGTCCAACGAAACATCATTCCTTTAAACGATTGATGAACTTCGGACGAAGGTTTAAGACAATACGATTACGAAGGTTAAATCTTTGTAATCGTATTTTAATAGATTATATAGAGTAAAATATGAAGCTTCAAAGGTAAATAAATTATAAATGAACAATATTACTTTCATAGTATATCGATTTAATGTATTTAAACATTGAATATAATTATACCTTTGCCTTAACAAAGATTGATTCTCGAATGGTGCGATTGCAATTACAGATATCCGTGAACAGTAAAGGAATACTGTTCACTATTTATAGGCACGGGACACAGCCTGTGAGGGATTACAATTATGCCCCCATAAGGGATTACAACATCGACTCAAACATTTATGGACTAAAAGGTCATTCTACTCCTAAGTCGGTTTGTAATACCGAAGCTTCATGAAGAGAAACCTTCGGTCATCTCATGCGGACAGCTTCAGCCGAAGCTGTTTCTCCCTACAAGACCTTCGGCGACGAAGCATAGTCCCAACAAACACTGTTTTGACATGAACTCTGTTAGAAAATTTATTTATCATTTAACCCTATTTCAATCACATTAAACCTTAGGAAATTCATAACTTGAATTCTATAACTCCAAATTTAGTGATTCCAGTTCCTATGATCTCATTTTAATATATATATTTTTACTGTATATTTTATTTGCATGTTTGATGTGATGTTAATTTGTGCTATACTATGTATGTATTGTGTTGATGCGAGTAGACGAGCAAGCCACTGTGGAAACTGAGGTTCAACAAGTAGAGATAGCTGAGCAGGAGCTCATTGAAGGCAAGTTGTGCCCTTGATCACTTACTTTTCCCAGCCATGTTCTTATTAATTTTAATGATCTGCATAGGTTAATTTTGATGGGATCCTTTAGGTTACCCCAGTTTTGGTTATCTTTATACCTTGTTCACCCCTGAAATATTTTTGGGTAGTACTTGCTATTGCTTTATGTGGATTGGGTATGGAGATACACTACTTATGATTATTCTGTTATTATCTTGTTATTATTACTGTTCATGTTAAGATCATTAAATTAATGGGAACATGGAGCGACCACCCAGGAAAACAGTGCTACCACAAGGGTTTAATGGGACGCCCTTGGCTGATTAACTAGGAAAGCTAGTGGAGGTCTTCCTTACCCGAAAGGGGCAAGGGCAGTAGGGGAGTGGTCAGTGTAGGGAGGTCCTTGGTTGATTTTGCTGCGATGGCGGTCAGGCAAGAACCCTGCACTGGAGCTTCCTATAAGCTGTAGCGGGATTTCTGAAGCTAGTGGAACTTTGTAAAGGCCTCGTAGTGTTACCCTGCCTCGCCTCCTCGGTAGAGGTGTATGGGATTAGCCGTCTCTTGGCAGATGGGTAACATGACTTGTGGGTAAAGATGTGCAACCTCTGCAGAGTGTAAAACTAGTATACTAGCCGTGCTCACGGTCATGAGCGGCTCGGACCCTCACATGATTAATTATAGAACTTAAATTTAATTTGACATTTGCATCGCATTTGGGATTATTTTACTATTACTTTCCTTTATTATTATTAAGGTTTGGTATTTACTTACACTTAGTAATTGCTAATAAAATTTTGACCAACTTATAAAAGCAATGCTCAGCTTCAGCCTTTATTTCATTGATCAACCTTACACTTCATGAACTCCCACCTTTGGTGAGTTCATGCCACATTATTCCCCATGACTTGTTGAGCTATGAACGTATGTGAGCTCACTCTTGCTGTCTCACACCCCCCACAGGAGAAGAACAGGTGGTCGAAGAGGAGCCGCCTAACACTGAGGCATTCGACTTGATCTAGGTGGCGTTTCTCAGTTGACATTGGCGCCGTCGATCCTTAGTTCGTTTTATGTTTATTCTTTTATTTTGTAATAAGTCTTCCGTTATGTAATAAATACTCTGATGTTATTGACATTTATCTCTATACACTCTGTTATTATATGTGTTGTCTTCTTGGCGCATGTATGAGATGCACCCGGCTTTGTCCTTTAAAACCGGGTGTGACAGAAGTGGTATCAGAGGAAATGTCGACTGTAGGACGAAACCTAGATAGAAATGGACAAAACCCTTACCTACTTATCTCATTCTGATTCATTCTATACTTACCTTACTCCGATTCTTTCTACACTCATCTTGAACCTGTCTCACCTTCTACTGTTCTACTCTGATCATTCTTACCTTTTCTACTCTGAGACAAGATGGATTTCACACCTTGGAATCCCTACCCCTATGACATTTTTAAGAGTTAGGAAGCCTAAGACAAAATTAAAATTATTTTCTCTATTAAAAATGTTGGTTGATTGTTCTGATGATCAATGTCTGATTTGCTTCTTTGATTGATTGAAATATTATATATGGACATCTTAGCATGTGCCAGCATAAGGTAATAAATTAGCTATGGTAGGTAAAACATTAAACTGCTTAGCTAATAAATCCCCCAAAGTAACATGATTGTAATTACTGCCTTGTCTACTGCTCTTTCTTACCATATGTATCTAACTTAGATGGTCAATACCAGGAGGGGTGGTGGAATTGATTTGCCTCCTAACCAACACACTCGAAGGATATATAGACAACCTCAGCCACAGCCTGCAGAGATGAATCCTCCTAATCCTCCACCACGCGGAGTTGACCCACTGGTTGCTGCTCAGATGGCGGTGATGCAGCAAATGGCGGACACTATGGCTGATATGCGTGCCCAGATGCAGCAAGAACGCCAAGAAATGCGTCAGGAAAGAGAAGATATACGCCAGGAGTTGCGCTAGGAGAGAGATGAGATACGCCAAGAAATGAGGGCGCAACAACAGCAGCTGCAACAACAACTTCAACAACAGCAACAACAGCAACAAGTACCACTGCCTCCACCACCACCACCAGTTCCACCTCGTGACAAGCACCGGGAATTTATGAGTCATAAGCCACCGACCTTCGCCAGTTCGCCAGATCCACTTGATGCAGACGATTGGTTGAAGTCAATTGAGAAGATGCTGAATATTGCACAATGCACTGACCAGGAGAAGGTTTTATATGCTTCTGGACGTCTGACTAGTCCTGCTGCTGACGGGTGGGATTCATATACTGCTACCCACGATGCTGCTGATACTATTACCTGGGCAGAGTTCAGTACACAATTCAGGAACTACCATATTCCAGCCGGTATGATAAAGATCAAGAAGAAGGAGTTTCTGTCATTGAAGCAAGGTAACATGTCAGTCAGCGAGTACAGAGACAAATTTATTTAGCTGTCGAGATATGCTCCGGAGGAAGTTGCTGAGGATGAGAGGAAGCAGGAACACTTCATTGAAGGACTTAATGGACCCTTGCAGTATGCACTGGTTGCACACACCTTTCCATCATTTCAGAGGCTACTGGATAAGGCTTTTGCTATTGAACACAAGCGTGTTCAACTGGGCGATTTGAAGAGGAAGGCTATCTCACAGGGACAGGGTAGCAGCAGTGTTCGTCCTCGCTACAGTTCACCACAGGGTACACCGACTCGACCAGGAGGACCGCGCCCAGTTCAGCAATCACCACTGAGGACTCCACCTCCTCGACAGGCTACCCCCACTGGCACCCCGACGAGGTCCACAGGACAGAAGACTGGCCCTACATGTTTCAAGTGCAGTCAGATTGGGCATTATGCTAATGCTTGCCCGATGGGGAATTCTGGTACACCGGCTAAGAACAAGCAACAGACCCCTGGCAAGGGATATTCTATAGCCAGGGTGAATCAAGTCAGCGTTGATGATACTCCTGATGGTGGTGACATCGTACTTGGTATGTTTTATGTTAATGCAATTCCTGCAACCATATTATTTGATTCTGGTGCTACACATTCATTCATGTCTGCTAGATATGCCAACACAAATGAAATACCACTGCTAAATATGAGAAAACCCATGATAGTAATTACACCTAAAGGGCCTGTTGAGGCGAAACAAATGACACGTAGATTGACATTGACCATTATGGGTAGAGAATTTGGAGTTACTGCTATAATATTAGAGTCAAGCAGTATAGATCTGATCCTTGGTATGTCATGGCTAAGAAAGGCAAAGGCCGTTATAGCATGTGGTAGAGGTACCGTAGAACTCACTACCACTAAAGGAGAAAGATTTCAAGTTAATATTGCAGTAACCTCCTCATCCATGCGTGCAATGTTCTTTATGCCTGCGGAGTTTGTTGGTGACAACATCCGGGTGGTTAGAGATTTTCCGGATGTCTTTCCAGAGGAGTTACCAGGGATGCCACCTGATAGAGAAGTTGAGTTTGTTATTGATCTCTTACCTGGAACCGCTCCTATTTCTAAACGGCCATATAGGATGTTCGTAGAGGAGTTGAAGGAACTTAAGAAGTAGTTAACTGAGTTACAGGAGGCGGGGTATATTCGTCCGAGTTCCTCACCTTGGGGAGCACCGGTGTTATTTGTGCAGAAGAAGGATGGATCACAACGAATGTGCGTGGACTATAGATCACTTAATGATGTCACGGTGAAGAACAAGTACCCATTACCCCGTATTGAGGATTTATTTGATCAGATGAGAGGGGCCAGGGTATTCTCGAAGGTTGATCTCTGATCGGGATACCATCAGATGAAGATTAGACCCTCAGATATTCCTAAGACGGCTTTCTCAACCCGATATGGATTATACGAGTTCACTGTCATGTCATTTGGATTGACCAATGCACCAGCTTACTTCATGAATTTGATGAATAAGGTGTTTATGGAGTATTTGGACAGATTCGTCGTGGTGTTCATCGACGATATTCTTATCTATTCTAGGAATGAAAGTGATCATGAACAACATCTAAGGTTGGTGCTACAAAAGCTGCGAGATAATCAACTCTACGCTAAGTTCAGCAAGTGCGAGTTTTGGATTGACAAGGTGCCATTCCTTGGTCATATTATTTCAAATGGAGGAATAGCAGTGGATCCTGCTAAAGTGAAGGAGATAATGGAGTGGAGAGTGCCCACTACAGTTACGGAGATTCGGAGTTTCTTGGGACTCGCAAGATATTATCGGAGATTTATTGAAGGATTTTCTAAGATTGCTAAGCCCATGACATCGCTTTTGGAGAAAGGAAGAGAATTCAAGTGGGATGAGAAATGCCAAGAAAGCTTTGATCAATTGAAGGAGAGGCTAATGTCGCCACCAGTATTGATTATGCCAGATCTACAGAAGGGATTTGACATTTATTGTGATGCATGTGGCCAAGGACTTGGATGCGTGCTCATGCAAGAAGGACATGTGATTGCCTATGCTTCTCGTCAGTTGCGGAAACATGAATTGAACTACCCCACTCATGACTTGGAATTGGCAGCCGTTGTGCATGCACTTAAGATTTGGAGACACTACATCATGGGAACTAAGTGCCAAGTATATACGGATCATAAGAGCTTGAAGTACATATTCACTCAGAAGGATCTCAACCTTAGGCAACGCCGTTAGTTGGAGCTCATTAAGGATTATGACTTGGAGATTCATTACCACCCAGGCAAGGCAAATTTGGTTGCAGATGCCTTGAGTAGGAAGGAGCATGTTCACTCCGCTTTCATTGTCCAGCTACCTGATGAATTAGCAAAAGATTTTGAGAGACTCAACCTGGGAATTGTTACACATATGGAAGGAGTTACCATAGAATTGGAACCTACCTTGGAGCAAGAAATTCGTAAAGGTCAGATTGGTGATGCTAAAATCCAGGAGATCAAGGATCTGATAACAGAAGGTAGAGGCCCAGAGTTCACAGAGGATGAGCAAGGCACGATATGGTTCAAGAATCGGATCTGTGTTCCCGATATTGATAGTCTTCGGGAAACTATATTGAAGGAAGCACATGACTCAATTTATTCTATCCATCCTGGAAGTACTAAGATGTATTAGGATTTGAAGCAAAAATATTGGTGGTATGGATTGAAGAGAGATGTGGCCGCACATGTGTCTATGTGCGATGTGTGCCAAAGAGTTAAGGCTGAACACCAGAGGCCAGCCGGACTGCTACACCCACTAAAGATACCTGAGTGGAAATGGGAAGAGATTGGCATGGACTTCATTGTTGGATTACCCCGCACGTCTGCTGGATATGATTCTATATGGGTGATTGTGGACAGGCTAACTAAAGTAGCCCACTTTATTCCAGTGAAGACCACGTATTCAGGAGCCAAGTTGGCAGAGTTGTACATGGCACGGATTGTTTGCCTACATGGTGTGCCAAAGAAGATCGTGTCTGATCGAGGGTCACAGTTTACCTCTCGATATTGGAAGAAGTTGCACGAGTCATTGGATACAAGATTGAATTTTAGTTCGGCTTACCATCCACAGACTGATGGGCAGACTGAGAGGACTAACCAAGTGCTTGAAGATATGTTAAAAGCTTGTGCCCTTAAGCATGGTGGTAGTTGGGATAAGAGTTTGCCTTATGCGGAGTTCTCTTATAATAATAGCTATCAGGCCAGTTTGAAGATGTCACCGTTTGAGGCTTTATATGGCAGAAAGTGCAGGACTCCACTATATTAGGATCAAACTGGTGAAAGGCAGTTGTTTGGACCTGAGATTATACAAGAAGCAGAAGAACAAGTTCAGAAAATAAGGGAGAATTTGAGAACTGCACAATCCAGGCAGAAAAGTTATGCTGATACCCGGAGAAGACTGCTTGAGTTTAAGGAGGGAGATTATGTCTATTTGAAGGTGTCACCGCTCCGGGGTATGAGAAGGTTTAAAGTCAAAGGAAAGTTGTCCCCTCGCTTTATTGGACCCTTCTTAATCTTAAAGCGAGTAAGAGAGGTTGCATATCGATTGGAGTTACCGGATCATCTTGCGGATGTTCATGACGTCTTTCATGTATCTCAGCTGAAGAAATGTCTTAGAGTACCTGAGGAGCAACTACCAATGGAGGACCTTAGTGTTCAAGATGATCTGACCTATGCTGAGTACCCCATCAAGATTCTGGATACTCTGACTCGAGTTACCAGAAATAAAGTTATAAAGATGTGTAAAGTTCAATGGAGTCACCACGGAGAAGATGAAGCTACTTGGGAGCGAGAAGAAGAGCTTCGTATAGATTTTCCCCACCTTTTCCCTAGATCTTCTTAAATCTCGAGGACGAGATTATTTTTAAGGGGGGTAGGATTTGTAATACTCAAAATTGTGTACAAGGAATATATAGTGTTTTCCTTATTTGATGTGCCTCATTTGCATCATAAAAAGAGCATACACAAAATTTGGAGTTTAATTTGATATGAAAAATATAAATAATATATATAAATAAATATATCCAGAAATAATACCCCTAATTCCACAAACATAAATTATAGTGATGAGCTCAAGTTTGAATTCAAATTTGGGTTTGAAAATAGAGAGAAAGGAAAAGGAATAGAAAATAAAAGAATAAAAACAAACTCAGCTAAATGGGCCTCTCACCAGCTATTTAGCCCACCTAACCTAACCCACTCACGCGCGGCCCACACCCTCCGCGCGCACGCCACTGATCGGCCGGACCCACTTGGCGATCTCTGTCCCTCGCGCCCGCGTCTCTCGTCTCCGCTGACGTGCGGGGCCGTGATGACAGATGCTCCCCCCTCCGCGCGCTCACAAGCCTTCTTTCCGCTGCCCTGTGGGCCTAGTCTGTCAGAAATACCGTCTCCACCGAATCCCTCGCGTAACAAACCCCGCCGTCGCCGTATCCGCCGGGATCGGGTTGACCGCGAGGCCATGAACGGATGCCGACCCCAGGATATAAGGTGGGTTACCGCGTCTGTTTCCCCCCCCCCCCCCCCCCCCCGCGTCATCAACCTGCTGCTAGTTTTCCTTGCCACCGCCGTTTGCGGTCGTGAGCGAGAAATCTCCACTGGATAAGCCACTTTCGTAATTCTGCCGCTACCGCCAGTAAAACCTTGGGCAAAGGAGTCGGAAGGGTGCGCGGGTTGGGGAATTGCCGGTTCATCGCTTGTGCAGCGTTGGGGCGGGCAACTTCTCTGCAAACGTACATCGGAACGCCGCTCGGTCTCTGGATCCGCCGCACGCCGCAGCTGCCGTCACCGTGTTGTGATCGCTGGTATGGCCCCCTGAGTATTTGTCGTATTCTATTATGCGTTTTGCACTCTTCGATTTGGTCGTTAGGTGTTTGGTGCGACGGCGGCCTTAGCTCGGGTAGCTGTCCACCGCGGTGGTCGTTTCCCCCGCCGGCCGCGTTCTGGAGGTAGGAGACACGGTTGTGTCGTCAACTGGGTGATGGACGGCCCAGATCAGTCTGGGAAATCCCCAAGCGCTAGGAGATCCGGTCCATTAGATGGAGATCGTGCGGCCGGGGTTTCATGATCGTGTCAACCTAATCGTAGCCGTCCGTTGTTGATCTGGCGGCCAGAGCTCTCCGATACCCCTTCGGCCTGCACCTTTTGCTAAAGAGACCCTAGGGTTAAAGGATATCAACCCGCCGTCCTCACCAGTGGCGCTCAGAGTCTTAGGAATATTTGCACCGTGACCCCTGCGCTTTCTGAAAATCGAGGCCTAGTCCAGAACCTGTATAAAATGAATAAATGAATTAGTAAATGTATTTTTAATGCAAAAACAATTGCTAGAACTTGGAAAATTCATATTTAGTTCATTTTAAATCCAAATTGAACCATTCCAATTTCTAAAATTTTGTAATAATATTCTTTATCATTTAGTATCACTGTTTTGACATGAACTATGTTAGAAAATTTATTTATCATTTAACCCTATTTCAATCACATTAAACCTTAGGAAATTCATAACTTGAATTCTATAACTCCAAATTTAGTGATTCCAGTTCCTATGATCTCATTTTAATATATATATTTTTACTGTATATTTTATTTGCATGTTTGATGTGATGTTAATTTGTGCTATACTATGTATGTATTGTGTTGATGCGAGTAGACGAGCAAGCCACTGTGGAAACTGAGGTTCAACAAGTAGAGATAGCTGAGCAGGAGCTCATTGAAGGCAAGTTGTGCCCTTGATCACTTACTTTTCCCAGTCATGTTCTTATTAATTTTAATGATCTGCATAGGTTAATTTTGATGGGATCCTTTAGGTTACCCCAGTTTTGGTTATCTTTATACCTTGTTCACCCCTGAAATATTTTTGGGTAGTACTTGCTATTGCTTTATGTGGATTGGGTATGGAGATACACTACTCATGATTATTCTGTTATTATCTTGTTATTATTACTGTTCATGTTAAGATCATTAAATTAATGGGAACATGGAGCGACCACCCGGAAAAACAGTGCTACCACAAGGGTTTAATGGGACGCCCTTGGCTGATTAACTAGGAAAGCTAGTGGAGGTCTTCCTTACCCGAAAGGGGCAAGGGTAGTAGGGGAGTGGTCAGTGTAGGGAGGTCCTTGGTTGATTTTGCTGCGATGGCGGTCAGGCAAGAACCCTGCACTGGAGCTTCCTATAAACTGTAGCGGGATTTCTGAAGCTAGTGGAACTTTGTAAAGGCCTCGTAGTGTTACCCTGCCTCGCCTCCTCGGTAGAGGTGTATGGGATTGGCCGTCTCTTGGCAGATGGGTAACATGACTTGTGGGTAAAGATGCGCAACCTCTGCAGAGTGTAAAACTAGTATACTAGCCGTGCTCACGGTCATGATCGGCTCGGACCCTCACATGATTAATTATGGAACTTAAATTTAATTTGACATTTGCATCGCATTTGGGATTATTTTACTATTACTTTCCTTTATTATTATTAAGGTTTGGTATTTACTTACACTTAGTAATTGCTAATAAAATTTTGACCAACTTATAAAAGCAATGCTTAGCTTCAGCCTTTATTTCATTGATCAACCTTACACTTCATGAACTCCCACCTTTGGTGAGTTCATGCCACATTATTCCCCACGACTTGTTGAGCTATGAACGTATGTGAGCTCACTCTTGCTGTCTCACACCCCCCCACAGGAGAAGAACAGGTGGTCGAAGAGGAGCCGCCTAACACTGAGGCATTCGACTTGATCTAGGTGGCGTTTCTCAGTTGACATTGGCGCCGTCGATCCTTAGTTCGTTTTATGTTTATTCTTTTATTTTATAATAAGTCTTTCGTTATGTAATAAATACTCTGATGTTATTGACATTTATCTCTATACAATCTGTTATTATATGTGTTGTCTTCTTGGCGCATGTATGAGATGCACCCGACTTTGTCCTTTAAAACCGGGTGTGACATTCTCGGGCTGGTATGTTGACGCTGTCAACGGTTTGGCCAGAGCCGGGTTTGCGAGAGTAGCCCCCGAGCCTCTGCACAGGGCGAGAGGACGGTCAAGGACAGACTCGACTTTTTTACACACGCCCCTGCGTCGCCTTTCCGCAAGGAGGGGGGGAAAGCGCCATGTTGCCATCGGAGGGCGCCGAACATGGTGTCTCCGGTGAGCTGCTGGCGGGTAATCCGAGTGGACGCCCGTGCCCCATTTGTTAGGGGTCGGCTAGGGGCCCAGAGGCGCGCTCCAAAAGTACCTGCGGGTGATCTGCCGGAACCGGTCCCCTTTTGACGGGGTCCGAGGGCTCGATGCCTCCCTCTGATGGGACTCCGTTACAAGATCGTTCTCGCTGGTCTCGGAAATGTCCTAGGGTACCTCGAGAGCGTTGCCCGAGCCTTGGTTATGTATCGAACGTACCCAGGGTCATCTGTAACACCTCAAAATCCCATTTTGAGAATCAAGTAGAATTCTCCAAAGTTTTCGAGTTAGAATATCTTTGAAGTCATGTCCCCTAAAATAAATATCACGCATAATAAAGAGTTAATTAAAAAGGTACCCATATGAAACTAGTCATCCCATTATCGAATTATAAGTACTCTCATGAAAGATTTAAGCTAATATCATAGCTTGGTGTAGTTATACATTAGAACATATTTCCCTAAATTAAATAACCATTTATTGGTTTATCATTATATCAAGAAGCATTTATTCGAAGGAAAGATGAAATACTATATAATACAAAAATAAATTTATAAGTATATAAACTTATTCCATAATAATTTTCAAATCACATACTCAGAAATTGAGTACAAGTTCACCATAAATTTGAAGTTCAAATTGAGACTCAAAAAAAAAGAGAGAAAAGAGAATAAAAGAAAAAAAAGAAAAGAGGAAACATTCCTGGGCCGCTCGGGTGCAATTTGGCCCAGCTTCCGCGCCAACCCTAATCCTCCTCACCCGCATGGGCTGGGAGGCGGCCCAACCGCTCTCTCACGCGTTTCCGTTTCACTTCCACATTGGCCCCGCGTGTAAGAATCCTCAACCTTGGGACAAAACAAACCCGACCTCCTCGCATGGCCATCGGAACGGACTCCGCGCAGACCCCCCTCGCCGTTAAGCTTGCTGCTGGCCTGAAATCGCGGGCAATCGGTTGGGGTGGCGGCTAATTCGCTCCTCCTGTGCTTATAAGCCTGGGCCGCCACACATCTTGACCTTAATCGGGAGTTGCACGTCAAGCAAGCCATGGGCATGGAGCACCTCCATCGAGCAGTGCGGTGAGGGAGAGAGATTAAGAAGGTCCTGTGCGGGTCTTCCTCGGGCGCAAGAAGTAGGGAGGGATGGCCTAAAATCGTTGCTAGCCAGGGGAGACTTCGCCGTGGAGCCATGGAACTGCTGCGGGTCTGGCGGGGTGGGGATCCCACGGGGGCGTGCTTCTCCGCCATCACGCCGCCATGGCCCTTGTGCCGTGCCGTGAAGCTCCACCTGTCCGTGGAGAAGTTGTTGTGGCTTCGCCGCGTAGAACCAACGCTCGGGAGCTCGGGATTTCTTCACCGGTGAGGGTCCTCCGCCGCAGCACCACTCATCTCTGTGGCCAGGGAATCCTGCTAACCGAATCACGGTAATGAGCTCTCCATCACTCCGCCTTCCTTCCCTCAGTGTATAGCGCCGTCCACGTTTAGGATTTAGGGTCTCTGTGTTCTGGGCGGGGAGGAACTCCGGCGAACTCCCTAGGTGGAGCTCGGTCTCGCCGCCGCCGCTACCTGGAGATGGGCTGGTGAAGGTGATGTGGGAGGGGGACACTGGCCGTCGGATCTCCTGATGGGCGCGCTAGATTCAATTTTACATTTTATAATCCTGAGCGTCGGATCAGATCGGATGGCCCATATTGGATCACGTTACATTAAATACTGGCCGTCGATCTCCGATCTTGCGGCCGTTAACGCGTACCGGTTCAGACTTATGTGGATCTAATCGTGGCCCTTAGAGTGGGATCCAACGGCTCAGATTCACCGATACCCTTTCGTCGTGCCCATATTGCTAAAGAGCCCCTCTGTTTATTTAAAAACAACCCGCAGTCCTCGGGTGCTGTTCTTTGAGTCTAGGAAACATTGCGCAGAGCCCCCTGCAGTCCTCTGGTTTTGTGCGCCCAGTCCAAGGAGTTAAGAAATCAGATAAAAGGAATTAGAAAATGATTTTTATGCAAAAATAAATGCTAGAATTTGTTTAATTCATAGAAAATGCATACTAAGTCCAAATTAATCCATTTCAGTTTCTATAATTTTGTAATAATGTTGTTTATCACCCTGTGTCTCTGTTTTAACATGAAAATGGTATTAAAATTTATTTCTTAATTAACCTCGTATCAAATACATAAAACCTTAGGAAATTCGTATCTCCTCCGTTTTAACTCCGATTTGATCCGTTCAAGTTCCGTTAGTCTCGTAGCAACGCATAGATTATTATTATTTAGTTGTTCTTATGTTTGGTGTGATGTTAATTTTGCCTATACCATGTATGTTTGTATTACTACGACTAGCAGTGAGGTCACGAGAATCTGAAGATCATCCTGGTACCTGGAATCTCAAGTCCCAGGCAAGTTGTGCCCTTGATCACTTCTTTTTACCCAGCCATGTTCTGATTAATCATAATGATCTGCATAGGTTAATTTTGATGGGACCCAATAGGTTACCCTAGTTTGTC
Source organism: Zea luxurians (assembly GCA_029449295.1). Taxonomy (NCBI): domain Eukaryota; kingdom Viridiplantae; phylum Streptophyta; class Magnoliopsida; order Poales; family Poaceae; genus Zea; species Zea luxurians. The sequence goes on from JAOPSE010000004.1 coordinate 158,439,217, forward strand.
TATCTTTATACCTTGTTTACCACTGAACCTTTTGGGTAGTACTTGCTAGTGCTTTATGTGGTTTTGGGTATGAAGGTACATTATTCATGATCACACTTTTATTATATGTTTATTATTACTGTTCATGATAAGATCATTATGTTAATTGGAACATGGAGCGACCACCCGGGAAAACAGTGCTACCACAAGGGAGGAATGGGACCCCTTGGCTGATTAATTAGGAAAGCTAGTGGAAGACTACCTTACCCGAAAGGGGCAAGGGCAGTAGGGGACGTGGTCAGTGTAGGGAGGCCCTCGGGAGGATTTTGCTGCGATGGCGGTCCTGCAAGGGATTCCTGCATTGGAGCTTCCTATAAACTGTAGCGGGTTTTCTGAAGCTAGTGGAACTTTGTAAAGGCCTCGTAGTGTTACCCTGCCTCGCCTCCTCGGTAGAGGTGTATGGGAAGTCGCGATCCTTTGGCAGATGGGTAACATGACTTGTGGGTAAAGATGCGCAACCTCTGCAGAGTGTAAAACTGGTATACTAGCCGTGCTCACGGTCAGGAGCAGCTCGGACCCTCACATGATTAAATTATGGAACTTAAACTCAATTTGTCATATGCATTGCATCGCAGGTGAAGTTGTTACTTTTGTTCTACTATTTAATTGGGCTGGTATTTACTTATACTTAGTAACTGCTAATAAAATTTTGACCAACTTTAAAAGCAATGCTCAGCTCTAACCATCTTCTTTGGTAAGCCTTACGCTTCACGTGAGCTCCCACCTTTGGCGAGTTCATGCACATTATTCCCCACAACTTGTTGAGCGATGAACGTATGTGAGCTCACTCTTGCTGTCTCACACACCCCACAGGTCAAGATCAGGTACCGCAGGATGAAGCGCATGGAGGATGCTGTGATGTGTTCGTGAGAGATCTAGGCCGTCGTCTCCCAGTCAACTTTGGGTTGCTGGACCGTTGTCTCCTTATAATGTAATCATTTATTTTGTATAGAACTACTGTTATATATAAAGATGTGACATTCGATCCTGTGCCATGAATCATCATATGTGTGAGACTTGGTCCCAGCACACCTGGTGATTATGTTCGCGCCCGGGTTTTGGATGCGCAACCTCTGCAGAGTGTAAAACTGGTATACTAGCCGTGCTCACGGTCAGGAGCAGCTCGGACCCTCACATGATTAAATTATGGAACTTAAACTCAATTTGTCATATGCATTGCATCGCAGGTGAAGTTGTTACTTTTGTTCTACTATTTAATTGGGCTGGTATTTACTTATACTTAGTAACTGCTAATAAAATTTTGACCAACTTTAAAAGCAATGCTCAGCTCTAACCATCTTCTTTGGTAAGCCTTACGCTTCACGTGAGCTCCCACCTTTGGCGAGTTCATGCACATTATTCCCCACAACTTGTTGAGCGATGAACGTATGTGAGCTCACTCTTGCTGTCTCACACACCCCACAGGTCAAGATCAGGTACCGCAGGATGAAGCGCATGGAGGATGCTGTGATGTGTTCGTGAGAGATCTAGGCCGTCGTCTCCCAGTCAACTTTGGGTTGCTGGACCGTTGTCTCCTTATAATGTAATCATTTATTTTGTATAGAACTCCTGTTATATATAAAGATGTGACATTCGATCCTGTGCCATGAATCATCATATGTGTGAGACTTGGTCCCAGCACACCTGGTGATTATGTTCGCGCCCGGGTTTTGGACCCCTAAAATCCGGGTGTGACAGAAGTGGTATCAGAGGAATGTTGACTGTAAGACGAAACCTAGATAGAACTGGACAACCAATACTTACTTACCCTTGCTACTCTGATTCTTTTCTAAACTTATCTTAATCTTTTTCTTATCTATTTCCACTTTACTCTAATTATTCTTACCTTTTCCTTCTAAAATACAAATGTGGATTTCACACTTTGAAATCCCGTACCTAAAGTGACCTTTAGGAATAGGAGACCTAATCTTAGGAACAAAAACAAAACTATTTTTTTTAAGTATCTATGCTCTTGAATGCTTGTTCTTATGATATTTATCTGATTTGGATCTTTGATTGAGTGTGATGGGTTGTGGAGTAATGTCCACAATTACATCTGCATATACATATAGGAAAAAAAAATTTTGCTTATAAAAATAACTAGACAAACTAGATTATCCCTCATTAAAGGATCTAGCCTAACAATATCCATCTCATCTTAAAAGATTCTATCCTACACTCATAGATTTATCTTATCTCAAAAGATCCTAACTTATCCTAATGTATCTAGATCCATCTTATCTTGAAATGATTTTATCTTATCTTAATAGATCTAACTAACCTCAAAGGATTCTACCTTATCCTTATGGATTCATCTTGTCCTAATAAGCATATTTACCCCACCCTAGTAACAACCATGATCTAATCCAAAGTAATTAGATATTATCTAGTCTAATCTAGTTATATCCAACCTAATCCAGATTCTATCTAATCTAAATATGACCCAATCTAAAGTGTGTTATTAACAGGTCAGATAATTTGGTGATATAGGTTAGACACTGTCTCTACAAACATATCTTAACCTAAATTAATGTCTCCCACCAACTCATCCGTGAACAATGACCTAACCTACATCACAGGTTGCCTAGTTCATCTACTCCAAAAGCAAAACTCTATTAAAACCTACCTACCTCGTGTACCCCGACTATCCTAACTATATATCCTTAGCCATATGTCCTTAACTCGGATGACAACCCCAAGAATAAAGGACAAAGGAGACCAACCACGTCAAAGAAGGATAAGCATCAACTCAAGACTTCAAAGATCAAGTTGAATCACTAGCGGAATCAAGATCCATAGTTCAGGATGAAGTCTTTCCTTATTATACTCTTCCTTGCCACAACCTATACTTGCCATAATCGTACCTCATCTGACATAATAGATATATTTTCCAAATCACCTACTAGCTAGTATAAAAAAAACTTGAAACAAAAACTTTTGATTTCTAAACCAAACTGGTTGCATCCCTTTTCTACAAATCTCGAGGACGAGATTTCTGTTAAGGGGGGTAGGATTTGTAACACCTCAAAATCCCATTTTGAGAATCAAGTAGAATTCTCCTAAGTTTTCGAGTTAGAATATCTTTGAAGTCATGTCCCCTAAAATAAATATCACGCATAATAAAGAGTTAATTAAAAAGGTACCCATATGAAACTAGTCATCCCATTATCGAATTATAAGTACTCTCATGAAAGATTTAAGCTAATATCATAGCTTGGTGTAGTTATACATTAGAACATATTTCCCTAAATTAAATAACCATTTATTGGTTTATCATTATATCAAGAAGCATTTATTCGAAGGAAAGATGAAATACTATATAATACAAAAATAAATTTATAAGTATATAAACTTATTCCATAATAATTTTCAAATCACATACTCAGAAATTGAGTACAAGTTCACCATAAATTTGAAGTTCAAATTGAGACTCAAAAAAAAAGAGAGAAAAGAGAATAAAAGAAAAAAAAAGAAAAGAGGAAACATTCCTGGGCCGCTCGGGTGCAATTTGGCCCAGCTTCCGCGCCAACCCTAATCCTCCTCACCCGCATGGGCTGGGAGGCGGCCCAACCGCTCTCTCACGCGTTTCCGTTTCACTTCCACATTGGCCCCGCGTGTAAGAATCCTCAACCTTGGGACAAAACAAACCCGACCTCCTCGCATGGCCATCGGAACGGACTCCGCGCAGACCCCCCTCGCCGTTAAGCTTGCTGCTGGCCTGAAATCGCGGGCAATCGGTTGGGGTGGCGGCTAATTCGCTCCTCCTGTGCTTATAAGCCTGGGCCGCCACACATCTTGACCTTAATCGGGAGTTGCACGTCAAGCAAGCCATGGGCATGGAGCACCTCCATCGAGCAGTACGGTGAGGGAGAGAGATTAAGAAGGTCCTGTGCGGGTCTTCCTCGGGCGCAAGAAGTAGGGAGGGATGGCCTAAAATCGTTGCTAGCCAGGGGAGACTTCGCCATGGAGCCATGGAACTGCTGCGGGTCTGGCGGGGTGGGGATCCCACGGGGGCGTGCTTCTCCGCCATCACGCCGCCATGGCCCTTGTGCCGTGCCGTGAAGCTCCACCTGTCCGTGGAGAAGTTGTTGTGGCTTCGCCGCGTAGAACCGACGCTCGGGAGCTCGGGATTTCTTCACCGGTGAGGGTCCTCCGCCGCAGCACCACTCATCTCTGTGGCCAGGGAATCCTGCTAACCGAATCACGGTAATGAGCTCTCCATCACTCCGCCTTCCTTCCCTCAGTGTATAGCGCCGTCCACGTTTAGGATTTAGGGTCTCTGTGTTCTGGGCGGGGAGGAACTCCGGCGAACTCCCTAGGTGGAGCTCGGTCTCACCGCCGCCGCTACCTGGAGATGGGCTGGTGAAGGTGATGTGGGAGGGGGACACTGGCCGTCGGATCTCCTGATGGGCGCGCTAGATTCAATTTTACATTTTATAATCCTGAGCGTCGGATCAGATCGGATGGCCCATATTGGATCACGTTACATTAAATACTGGCCGTCGATCTCCGATCTTGCGGCCGTTAACGCGTACCGGTTCAGACTTATGTGGATCTAATCGTGGCCCTTAGAGTGGGATCCAACGGCTCAGATTCACCGATACCCTTTCGTCGTGCCCATATTGCTAAAGAGCCCCTCTGTTTATTTAAAAACAACCCGCAGTCCTCGGGTGCTGTTCTTTGAGTCTAGGAAACATTGCGCAGAGCCCCCTGCAGTCCTCTGGTTTTGTGCGCCCAGTCCAAGGAGTTAAGAAATCAGATAAAAGGAATTAGAAAATGATTTTTATGCAAAAATAAATGCTAGAATTTGTTTAATTCATAGAAAATGCATACTAAGTCCAAATTAATCCATTTCAGTTTCTATAATTTTGTAATAATGTTGTTTATCACCCTGTGTCTCTGTTTTAACATGAAAATGGTATTAAAATTTATTTCTTAATTAACCTCGTATCAAATACATAAAACCTTAGGAAATTCGTATCTCCTCCGTTTTAACTCCGATTTGATCCGTTCAAGTTCCGTTAGTCTCGTAGCAACGCATAGATTATTATTATTTAGTTGTTCTTATGTTTGGTGTGATGTTAATTTTGCCTATACCATGTATGTTTGTATTACTACGACTAGCAGTGAGGTCACGAGAATCTGAAGATCATCCTGGTACCTGGAATCTCAAGTCCCAGGCAAGTTGTGCCCTTGATCACTTCTTTTTACCCAGCCATGTTCTGATTAATCATAATGATCTGCATAGGTTAATTTTGATGGGACCCAATAGGTTACCCTAGTTTGTCTATCTTTATACCTTGTTTACCACTGAACCTTTTGGGTAGTACTTGCTAGTGCTTTATGTGGTTTTGGGTATGAAGGTACATTATTCATGATCACACTTTTATTATATGTTTATTATTACTGTTCATGATAAGATCATTATGTTAATTGGAACATGGAGCGACCACCCGGGAAAACAGTGCTACCACAAGGGAGGAATGGGACCCCTTGGCTGATTAATTAGGAAAGCTAGTGGAAGACTACCTTACCCGAAAGGGGCAAGGGCAGTAGGGGAGTGGTCAGTGTAGGGAGGCCCTCGGGAGGATTTTGCTGCGATGGCGGTCCTGCAAGGGATTCCTGCATTTGAGCTTCCTATAAACTGTAGCGGGTTTTCTGAAGCTAGTGGAACTTTGTAAAGGCCTCGTAGTGTTACCCTGCCTCGCCTCCTCGGTAGAGGTGTATGGGAAGTCGCGATCCCTTGGCAGATGGGTAACATGACTTGTGGGTAAAGATGCGCAACCTCTGTAGAGTGTAAAACTGGTATACTAGCCGTGCTCACGGTCAGGAGCAGCTCGGACCCTCACATGATTAAATTATGGAACTTAAACTCAATTTGTCATATGCATTGCATCGCAGGTGAAGTTGTTACTTTTGTTCTACTATTTAATTGGGCTGGTATTTACTTATACTTAGTAACTGCTAATAAAATTTTGACCAACTTTAAAAGCAATGCTCAGCTCTAACCATCTTCTTTGGTAAGCCTTACGCTTCACGTGAGCTCCCACCTTTGGCGAGTTCATGCACATTATTCCCCACAACTTGTTGAGCGATGAACGTATGTGAGCTCACTCTTGCTGTCTCACACACCCCACAGGTCAAGATCAGGTACCGCAGGATGAAGCGCATGGAGGATGTTGTGATGTGTTCGTGAGAGATCTAGGCCGTCGTCTCCCAGTCAACTTTGGGTTGCTGGACCGTTGTCTCCTTATAATGTAATCATTTATTTTGTATAGAACTCCTGTTATATATAAAGATGTGACATTCGATCCTGTGCCATGAATCATCATATGTGTGAGACTTGGTCCCAGCACACCTGGTGATTATGTTCGCGCCCGGGTTTTGGACCCCTAAAATCCGGGTGTGACATCATCCCTCGCTCTGTGTCTAAGGCGACTGTGAACCCTTCAAGGGCCAGCCTACGAACCCCTGATCAGTAGTGGGCGCGGAGCCCGAGTGGCCTGAGGTGGCCGTTGAACCCTTTCGAGGGGCCGACCATCAAACCTCTGACCAGTAGTGGGCGCAGAACCCAAGCACTCTGAGGCGGCCGTTGAACCCCTCCGAGGGGCCAGCCTTTGAACCTCTGATCAGTAGGGAGGCTTGGGGCCTGTTTCCTTCACGGAGAAGGATCCTTTTCGGGGTATCCCCCTTTCCCGGTCCCTGTTGTAAGAGAGAGAAAGAGGAAAAGGATACGAAATCGAATGACGTGGCGTACCTTTTTCGACGCAATCATTATGGCGAAGGCGAAGCGTTGCTTGCTTCTCCTGCCCGAGGCGCCGCCTGTCCCGCCGCGGAGTTAATGCGACGGGGCGAGTGGTTCGCGAGGCGGTCGTTGCACGTGCGCGAGCCATTCGAGGAACGGAACACGGGCGCGTCGTCTTCACGCCGTGAGAGAGGGTTCTCTCGCTACTCCTGGATGGGACGTAAGCTTGGCTGATGACGTGACCGCTGCTCCTGCCCGCCTGCCACCGCCATCACTGCCGGCCCATTTTTGGCCGTATTGGCCGTCGTGCCTGGCTAGCACTGCTGGGTCATACGCAGGGTTGCCTCGAGTCACGGTACTGGTTCCGCAGTCGAGGAGGCGCGGTAGTGGTGCGAGTGGCGGTGCAGTTGCTCGCACATAGCAACCGGCGCGCCGGTTGCATGACGCGTGGGCCTGGACCTCCATGCTGGGCGCGTTGGAGTCGAAGGGGCGCACCCACTTGGCGCGGTTTGCATGCCGACTGCACGGCTGTCCACCCTTTCACCCGTTGGTCTGGGCGAAAGTGGAGGAATGCTTGTAACCATTGGGCAGTTGCATGCCCTGCGCGCGGCGGTTTGGCTCCTTCTGCCCTGGACCAGCTTGCATGACGCGTGGGGCCCAGCCCCCGTGTCGTAGGGGGAGGACCTTGGAGCGTGTTGGAGAAGACTCAGCCCGCGATGGCTGAGGACGCAAGTGGGGAGAGTCGCCTTTAAAAGGAGGGTGACCTCCTTGAAAGGCGGCCATGTCTTCGCGCTCCCTTATGCACCGTGTCTTTCCACCTTCCGAGCCCCCGGATGGGGGACGCCCGCAATCCTTCCGCCTTGTCGTCGGAGGAACGCAAGTTCATGGAAGTTGGTATCTTTCAGCCATCGTTCGGCTTCAAGGATTTTCATCATGCAGCCCGGCTGCATCCCCTCGCCGGTGGTCACCCAAGACGGTGACCTCCAGCTTGATGGCGGGGAGAAGCGAACCGGGCTGCAACCTCTGCCCCGCCCTCAGCTCTAAGGATCTTAATCATCCTTGCTGGGGCGGAGGGTGAGGCGAGCCGGGGGGCTGCCTCCGCGTGGGTCGGTAACCCTTTTCTTCCCCCGGCGCCTGGGGGAGAAAGGCATCTTCCAGCCCCACGGAGGCTTCCCTCAGCCACACCGGGGAAGGCGGACTGCCGCTGCCCAGCCAGGGTGCAGCATTTCGTCCTTCGTCCGGACGATGGTCGTGCCACGTATGGGCCGGCCACGTCCAGGTCTTCCTCACGCCGACAGCCGCGTCAGAGGGTCGCCCAGCACGTCGTGCGCCGCGAGGGCGGCGCTCATGTTCTGGGTGGCTCCGGCGAGGGCGAGGACTTGCCAGTGCGCTTTGAGGCGCCCGGCGCCCGCTGGCGCGGTGTTGAGGTGGTGGCAGCTGGAGAAGGCTTCTCTGCCGACGAGATTGCCAACTCCGCCTGCACCCCCGGACCTCCGTCCCCCGGCTTGAATGGCTGGTTCTCGTCCTTTGTGGGTGAGAGCCCTCCTGCCGTAGCACCCGCCTGGAAGCCGTTGCTGAAGCTGCTTCGCCGCCCGGGGCGGAGGTCGTCATCGCTGCTACCGGAATGGGCAACGGCGAGCCACCTGTCGGCCTTCTGTTGCTCCGCAGGCCCCCCAATCGTGTGGGGTTGTTCGTACCTGCGGAGGTGGAACCGGAGTTCCGTTTGTAATGGCACTTTGAGTGCCGGTGTCTTGTTCATTGCGGCCGTCGGGGCCTGAACATGTATGCATTTTTGGCACGGGGCCGTGTTTTTCCTTCATTTCAAGCACTAAGACTCGCCTGTCGACTATCTGAACCGCTTCACCGAGCGTGAGTCGCCTCGTGCAAAGGTGACGAGTGAGGTATCCGTATCCCGGAGGCGTAGGAGTCCCTCGGCTCGGTCGGCCTTGTTGTCCGAGGCTTCTCCTGCTTAGTTAAAGGAACCCTCGGCCGCTATTCGATGAGCCAAAGCCGGAGGTAGCGGTGTCAGCACGGACAGAGGCAGAGTTGGCTTGAAAAGAAGATTTGGTCGGCCGGAGCCTGGCCGGGTCGTCCGCTGGCGGGATTGTCACACCCGGTTTTGGAAGGCAAACCAAGTGCGAACTATGTACGTGCTAGGATCAGAACTCACGTACACAGCGGTTACATAAATGAACATCAACGCACATTGCTCGAATAATAACATAAGAGAGTATTAACTTGTTACATCACAGAGTCATAGACATCCACATAGTCATCAACTTAACAGTTAAATCAAAGTGCTAGCGAAACGCAGTAAAGAAAAGGCCTTCACAGGCAGCTGACTGGGGGTTGCCGCCAACCCACACCTAGAATTCGTCGTAGTCTTGGAACTCCTGGAAGTCTCCTTCCATGACTTCGCCTTCTCCGGAGCAGTGGTTACAATGCGGACAACCTGGGGTTTTGTGGTAAAGCAAGGATGAGTACACATCAACGTACTCAGCAAATGTCCCGTTTGGCTGAAGTGGACTAGCTTTATGTGGGGTTAGGCTCAAGCAGTTGCTTTTAGTTGGTCAGGTATTTATCATTAGTAGAAGCCAGATTTTAGCATTAACCAACCCATAAACCATTTCCTCATCGAGGAACTACATCATCATATTCGAACCAAAACCATAACATAATCCTTGTATCTCGAACCATCTGTATCTCTAATCAAAGAGGATCCCAAGGCTGCTCTTAACCGTGAGCACGGCTGACATATCAGTTTCACTACCCTCTGCAGAGGTCGCACACTTTACCCATGAGTCATGATGCCCTTTCTGCCCGGGGAGAGCTAATCCCCATTGACCACTACCTAGGTGGTCCGGCAGGGTATCACTACGTAGCTTTTACAAAGATTCCCTAGAGATCATAGCTGCCCGTTAGGTTTCTCCAGTTTGATAAACACAGTACTCCTCCCCGCAGGAGAGTGACTAACAAAAGCAAAACGAAAGAACCTCGGCACTCAGCCTCGGCAGAGCAAGCACTGTGCCTGGACCCCATTGACGGCACGACGGCGAAGCAACTACACCTCTAGTTCCTCTAATTAATTAGCTAAGGGCGTCCCATTTCACCCTCATGGTTGCACTGTTATCCCGGGTGGTCTCTCAATGAACAGGTCCTTACGGAGAGGTACTCAGGAAACAGCCTGAGCCCCCTAGAGTATCACAAGATCATCAACATCATCAGGATAACGGTATCATAAATATTCACATCATGTTCATTGATTAAGTTAAGGCAGTAGCAGAATGCTAACCATAATAGCCCATAAGGTCATCAAGGATAAAGTAAAGAGTAAAGCTAGTCAATCCTTAGGTTTCAAGTAAGTAATGCGGGATAGTAAGTTATAAATGAATAGGACATAATGGGTCAGAGGACACTTGCCTTCACCAAACAGATGCTCAGGATTTTCAACTTTGTAGAACTCGAAAAGCTTGATCACTTGGTCGCTAAAGCTTGACAGTCGATTCCTCGAAGCTCGGAAATGGACCGCGATCTATTCGCAACGCACAGTGAATACAAACAGGCACAAACAAACAAACACATATACATATACATGAGAACATCACACCATTCAGATAAAAACATAATAAAACATGTAAAATGAAATAGAGAACGTTACTACGGTCACGCGAGGAAAATGAAACATCGAACTCGAAGCTACGGTCGAGAAGATATTGCATTTACGCTAAACAAATATTAACTATAACGTTTAATTCGACCTGATTATATTAATCGATATTTATTTAAAATGAAATTAGAGCTATCTAACCATTTTAATTAGCTGACCACACTAACAATTCTTAGTTAAATAAGTAATTTAAATAACATCAGCGACTCTAAGTGGGACGAATTAGCGGAGCGAGACGAAACTCGCAACGCATGAAACAGCATAACCGCATGCGACCTAGCGCGCGCACCACGCGCGATACGTGCAGACAACGTGACGATGGCGAACCCAACACAGCAGCGTGCAAACAACGCGCTGACACACGTGAAATAGCACGCGACGACACACGAAACAGCACACTCGACCAGTGCGAACGAGAACGCCACCACGTGCGAAATAGCACGCGCGACAAATGAGAAAACTGAACAGGTGACATATATAAAAAATAAGTTAAGCTAAAATTAGCCAGGTTAATGTTTATTATAAAAGAGCGAGATAAACACTACACATTTAATCTAATTAAAATATTAGTCTAATAAATATTAGTCGAGCGAACCTTAAGCTAATTATCCAACATATATGACTTGACGAATTAACGTCGCTAACATGAGTCTTTACAAGCGAAAACAAATTATTATCACGCGTAGACGTCGCGCGACACACGACAACACTACGACGAGGCTATGTGCACGCAAGAGAAAAACAAAAGGGGGGGTAGACGGGGGTAGACAGGAGTCGTTTAGGGGTAGACGAACGTCGTCTAGGGGGTAGACGGATGTCGTCGGGACCTTGACGACGCGCTGCGCACAAGACACGCAACCCGCTAAACAAGGTGTGCGGAATGGCGCACGCGACAGCGTGCGTCGACACGTGTGAACGACACGCACGATGCGTGCGAACGGCACGCGCTGACTTAAAACGTGCCACACGAATATTGATTATAATATTGTATTCGACTTAGCCATAATAGCGAGCAATTGTTGTAAGCATCAATAAAATCATTACTTAACTTTGATTGTGTTGGTACTCGAATAATCGTTGTTTTAATATGTAGTTAATTAGCACAAGCGATTCTAGGTGGGATGGTTTAGTGAAGTGCGACGGGACGTGCAACGCACGAGAGCGATGAGCATGCTGCGTGCGAGATAGCACGCGCACCACGCATGTACCTAGAAATTACTTAAACAAACACTTAGCATCCTTGCATTTTACTCTAATTCTTACGTCACACAAATGAAGAGCCACCTAAATTACACTATGCGTATATCCTAGTTAATTTCATTTCTTTTGACATATTCATTTACCAATCACATGACATACCATATTAGCAACACAAAGATAAGGAAAATAGGGGAAATATACCTTCCTATTGTCACGACGACGGCGAGACGAGGCGGGGTATGACACACCGCACGAGCGACGACGAGGACACGAGCATGACGATGGCGGGGCTGGCTGGTCGTGCAAAGGGTTGGGTTGAACTACGCAGGCCACGCGGGCTGCGCCAGGGTTGCGCGGATGAGTTACGCCGGGTGTGACAACCATGGCGAGGTGCGACTCCCAGCTTGACGGTCACACAACGACGAGGTGAGGACTGCTGACGACTGGCTGGCACCCTCGGCCCGACCAAAGCAGGCGCTCGGCGCGGGGGTACCGCGACGTCGGGCCTGGCTTGGACGCATCACGGCGTGAAGGCCGGCCGGACTTGCTAGGGCGCGCGACGGCTGGGGGAGCGGTTGCGCACGCGGCTGGGCGGGCAAGCTAGGGCAAGCGCGCATGCGCGCGTTGGGCAGCGCCAGCGAGCACGGGCTGGTGCGCGGGGCGAGCGACGCGGCCGGGCGCCTGTGCATCTACGCGGTCGAGCAGTCATGGCTGGCTGCGCGAGGAGGAAAACGCGCCTACGTGGGCCAGCTCACAGTTGGTTGAAGAAGACATGGGCGCGGTTGAGGAAGATGAGCAGGGGACCGGCTGACCGGTGGGCCCGGCGGCTGGGTGGCCGAATCGTGGGCGCGGTTGGGCGCCTGCGCTCCCGCGCGTGCAGGCAGATGGCGGCTGGGATTGGGGCGACGCTAGGGTTGGGGCGCGCTGGGCCTCGGGTGGGCCGCGTGCGGCTGGTGGTCCGAGCGGGAGGGAAGGAGGTGGACCAAGAAGCTGAGCCGCGGGAGGGGCTGAGCGCGCTGCTGGCCTGGGCACGCGGCAGGCTGGGCGAGCAGGTGCGTGGGCCTAGAGGCTGAGCGGCCCAGGAAGGGGGCATGGCGCTGGGCCGGCCAGGGGAAAGGGAGGGGGAAGAAGGAGGGTTGGGCTAGCTAGGGTCTTGGGCTTCTTTCTCTCTTCTCCTTTCTTCTATATAACACTCATCCAATTTATATAAGAAAGAACCACATAACAAATGGATACACTCCTAAGCAAAACATCAGACCAAAACAAACATATTCCAATAGCACGCACCAATCATTATTTCCCATAGGGTTTTATTAACAACTATATTTTGACATAAAATTCTCTATTGTCGGGAAGGAAATGAATAAAGGAGCGAAAAGAAAGAGGAACAAGGTGGTAACACCTGAATTTGCTGGATATTTAGAAGAGAAAATTTATACCCCCAAATTCAGGGTGTTACAGACCAAACCCCCTTAACAGAATCTCGCCCTCGAGATTCAAGAAGAGGCTAGCAAGAAAATGAGATTGGTTGATTGGTCTTTCATAGCTTCTTCTGACTCAACTTTGACTCTGGCAACTTTAACTTGTGGACTGGTTGCTTTGACCTTCAGGTGCTTGAGACCGACTGGTGCAATTCTTGAGGCTCTCCTGGACCTGTGGGTTAGGACCTACACACGCTTTCGCTACGCCACTCTGATCTTGTTGGTTGATGTTGATCGCATTCATTGGGGTTAGCGGCTAACCCCCTTAACAGGAGCGTTGATATGCATTTTGTGAAGTTGTTGCCGACTCTGATCTTGACTGATTAAGAGAAGTTGAAGAATGCCAACCGAACAGGTGCAAGAGGGAAGGGTATAGATAGAAAAGGTAAGCATATATAGATTAAAGAGAGAAAAGGGAGAGCACCCAGCTACCTAACCCTATGACACTTAGCTAGTAAACTGATGTCATTGCGGACCAAGGGCCACAACCCATCAACACTCATTTCAAAGAAGCAAATCAGTCATAGCAGAAGGACAAACATCATGAGCACACATCAACAAACATCTCGTTGCTACACGTTAATGTTAAATTGATGGTGGTCTTTCCTTAAAAAGGGAAAATACTCTAATGCCAACAAAGGCAAGGGGAATAATAAGACATGGAGGGTAGGGGCATGGGCATAATAAAGGATGGAGCTAAAGCAATGATTGTAACCGACAAGGGAGAGAATGCGACCAAGGTCAGGATAGGTAAAACACCATTCTCAAATTGAGATGGAAAAGATGATATTTCAAAAGGTAGGCATAAGATAACATCATGGAAAGATCTAGAGATTACAAAGGTAAGGGAGGTGAAAGGCAGAAACACACCAAAAGATAGAGTTAGGACAAGACTTGCAGCACGACAAAGGAAAAAGGGAACGAGCAAGAGTGGGGTAGGTAAGACACCACTCTTGAAAGAAAATGGGGGAGGCGGCTTTAGAATGCAGGTACAGGATAAGCACCAAAGTAAAGATCGAGGGATGACAAGGGTTAAGGTGATAACGGACGAACACACAACAAAGGATGTACTTTAGACAAAACGTGCGAGGTATCAAAGAATGGGAAGCAATCAATGGTGAAGTAGGTGAGGCATTATCCTCAAACAGCGATGGAAAAGAGCAGGCTTTAAAGGGTGGGTTCAAGATAAGCATGTGGGCAAGGGCATCGGTATCACGAGGGTTTAAAGGTAATAATGGACAAGGATGTAGAAGATGAGGTAAATGGGTATAAGAACCAAGGGTATAAATACCACAGAGGGTGGAGTTAAGACAGGACGTGCAAGTGAAAAAAGAGGGTACGTCCAAGGGCCAGATAGGTAAACTGCCACTCTCAATTTGAGGTGGAAGAGCAGAGATTTTTTTGAGTATGAATAAAGATGAGTATCAAGGCAAGATCTACGGATTACAAAGGTAAGGATGATATCAAACAAAAGCTCAACAAAGGATGAAGTTAAGGTAAGACAAGACTTGCAAAGCGACAAAGGGAAAGGAAATGAACAAGAGCAGGACAGGGAAAATAACACTCTCGGATTGAAATGGAATAAGTGAGGCTAAGAAATAGGTAAACATCATGGTAAATATGGAGATAGGCCAATGGTCAAGGTGATAGTAGGCAAGGATATAAAGGAAGAGGTAAATGTGCATTAAAAAAAGAATCTAGGTACAATCAAGAATAGAAATAAGATAAGTCTTGCAAGAGGTAAAGTATAGGATATAACCACGGGTGAGATAAGTAAGAGACCACGCTTGAACTAAGGTGGGAGATTGGAGGTTTTAGATAACGAACATAGCGTAATCACCAAGGTAAGATTGAGAGATGAGAAGGGTAAAGGCAATAAGAAACAAAAGCACAACAAAGGATGAGGTTACAAACTCGCGAGCCAAAGAAGAGGATACGGCCAAGAGAAAGAAGGTATGAGACAGAAGAGGGGCGATTTTAAAGGGCAGGTATGAGACAAACATCAATGTAGGATATAGAGGTGTCAAGGGTGCATATGATAATAATTAAAAGCATAACAAAGGATATAGTTAAGGCAAGACTCGCGAAACGACAAAGTGGAGCAAACAATCAAGGGTCAGATAGGTAAGGTTCCAACAAAAGGGTTGAAGTAAAGATTCATTACCGAGTGGAGTTACAAGGAGACAACGGGATCACCAAGGATATGCAAAGTAGAATGACCGCTCATGGATCATCGAGAAACAAGGGTGGTCAAGGGCATGTAAACTGAAATATCTCAAACAGATATTGGGATATAAAGGTAAGCATATATAAAAATAAGGGTATGCAAGATTCCAATGGTACGAGCATACCAAGACCAAGAGAGTACAAATTGCCAAAAAGATAGCGACTTAACAATAGAATAGGAAAGGGTCTCAAAAGACAGTAAGATCATGGACATATAAACTGAAATGTTTAAATAGGCAGCAGAGTTTTTATTAGAGGTAGGTATTGAAACAAGAGTATTAAAGAATCCAGGGATACGAGCATGCTAAGACCAAGGGCATAGAACTTGCCGAAAGATAGCGACTTAACAACAGAATAAGAAATGATCTCAGAAGACAAGAAGGTCATGGACACATAAATTGAACTGTTTAAATAGGCAATAGAGGTACAAGGGTAAGTACTTTAGATTAAGGGATAAGGGTATTAAAAATGCAAGGATAAGAGCATGCCAATAACAAAATGGAATGGAGATGGTCAAATGGTAGCAATTTAATAATGGGCGAGGAAAGAGTCCCAAAGGACTAAATGCTATGGTCAGGGGGCATCTACAAAGATGTCGCAAGCACAAGATGAGATTAGATCTAATAAATTGAGATAAGTGTAGACCATACTAGAATAAAATACTTTTTGGCAAGGGGGCATATAGGAGCACAACATAGAATTAGTCGAGGTGACTAATATTTTGAAGCAGAATCAAGGATGAGATGAAGTAATAATCGATAAGTCCTTAAAACGACCAATGCTACTCTAGGTCAGCGGTCCTACAGTCAGCACGGCTTTGATACCACTTATGTCACACCCGGTTTTGGAAGGCAAACCAAGTGCGAACTATGTACGTGCCAGGATCAGAACTCACGTACACAGCGGTTACATAAATGAACATCAACGCACATTGCTCGAATAATAACATAAGAGAGTATTAACTTGTTACATCACAGAGTCATAGACATCCACATAGTCATCAACTTAACAGTTAAATCAAAGTGCTAGCGAAACGCAGTAAAGAAAAGGCCTTCATAGGCAGCTGACTGGGGGTTGCCGCCAACCCACACCTAGAATTCGTCGTAGTCTTGGAACTCCTGGAAGTCTCCTTCCACGACTTCGCCTTCTCCGAAGCAGTGGTTACAATGCGGACAACCTGGGGTTTTGTGGTAAAGCAAGGATGAGTACACATCAACGTACTCAGCAAATGTCCCGTTTGGCTGAAGTGGACTAGCTTTATGTGGGGTTAGGCTCAAGCAGTTGCTTTTAGTTGGTCAGGTATTTATCATTAGTAGAAGCCAGATTTTAGCATTAACCAACCCATAAACCATTTCCTCATCGAGGAACTACATCATCATATTCGAACCAAAACCATAACATAATCCCTGTATCTCGAACCATCTGTATCTCTAATCAAAGAGGATCCCAAGGCTGCTCTTAACCGTGAGCACGGCTGTCATATCAGTTTCACTACCCTCTGCAGAGGTCGCACACTTTACCCATGAGTCATGATGCCCTTTCTGCCCGGGGAGAGCTAATCCCCATTGACCACTACCTAGGTGGTCCGGCAGGGTATCACTACGTAGCTTTTACAAAGATTCCCTAGAGATCATAGCTGCCCGTTAGGTTTCTCCAGTTTGATAAACACAGTACTCCTCCCCGCAGGAGAGTGACTAACAAAAGCAAAACGAAAGAACCTCGGCACTCAGCCTCGGCAGAGCAAGCACTGTGCCTGGACCCCATTGACGGCACGACGGCGAAGCAACTACACCTCTAGTTCCTCTAATTAATTAGCTAAGGGCGTCCCATTTCACCCTCATGGTTGCACTGTTATCCCGGGTGGTCTCTCAACGAACAGGTCCTTACGGAGAGGTACTCAGGAAACAGCCTGAGCCCCCTAGAGTATCACAAGATCATCAACATCATCAGGATAACGGTATCATAAATATTCACATCATGTTCATTGATTAAGTTAAGGCAGTAGCAGAATGCTAACCATAATAGCCCATAAGGTCATCAAGGATAAAGTAAAGAGTAAAGCTAGTCAATCCTTAGGTTTCAAGTAAGTAATGCGGGATAGTAAGTTATAAATGAATAGGACATAATGGGTCAGAGGACACTTGCCTTCACCAAACAGATGCTCAGGATCTTCAACTTTGTAGAACTCGAAAAGCTTGATCACTTGGTCGCTAAAGCTTGACAGTCGATTCCTCGAAGCTCGGAAATGGACCGCGATCTATTCGCAACGCACAGTGAATACAAACAGGCACAAACAAACAAACACATATACATATACATGAGAACATCACACCATTCAGATAAAAACATAATAAAACATGTAAAATGAAATAGAGAACGTTACTACGGTCACACGAGGAAAATGAAACATCGAACTCGAAGCTACGGTCGAGAAGATATTGCATTTACGCTAAACAAATATTAACTATAACGTTTAATTCGACCTGATTATATTAATCGATATTTATTTAAAATGAAATTAGAGCTATCTAACCATTTTAATTAGCTGACCACACTAACAATTCTTAGTTAAATAAGTAATTTAAATAACATCAGCGACTCTAAGTGGGACGAATTAGCGGAGCGAGACGAAACTCGCAACGCATGAAACAGCATAACCGCACGCGACCTAGCGCGCGCACCACGCGCGATACGTGCAGACAACGTGACGATGGCGAACCCAACACAGCAGCGTGCAAACAACGCGCTGACACACGCGAAATAGCACGCGACGACACACGAAACAGCACACTCGACCAGTGCGAACGAGAACGCCACCACGTGCGAAATAGCACGCGCGACAAATGAGAAAACTGAACAGGTGACATATAAAAAATAAGTTAAGCTAAAATTAGCCAGGTTAATGTTTATTATAAAAGAGCGAGATAAACACTACACATTTAATCTAATTAAAATATTAGTCTAATAAATATTAGTCGAGCGAACCTTAAGCTAATTATCCAACATATATGACTTGACGAATTAACGTCGCTAACATGAGTCTTTACAAGCGAAAACAAATTATTATCACGCGTAGACGTCGCGCGACACACGACAACACTACGACGAGGCTATATGCACGCAAGAGAAAAACAAAAGGGGGGGTAGACGGGGGTAGACAGGAGTCGTTTAGGGGTAGACGAACGTCGTCTAGGGGGGTAGACGGATGTCGTCGGGACCTTGACGACGCGCTGCGCACAAGACACGCAACCCGCTAAACAAGGTGTGCGGAATGGCGCACGCGACAGCGCGCGTCGACACGTGTGAACGACACGCATGATGCGTGCGAACGGCACGCGCTGACTTAAAACGCGCCACACGAATATTGATTATAATATTGTATTCGACTTAGCCATAATAGCGAGCAATTGTTGTAAGCATCAATAAAATCATTACTTAACTTTGATTGTGTTGGTACTCGAATAATCATTGTTTTAATATGTAGTTAATTAGCACAAGCGATTCTAGGTGGGATGGTTTAGTGAAGTGCGACGGGACGTGCAACGCACGAGAGCGATGAGCATGCTGTGTGCGAGATAGCACGCGCACCACGCATATACCTAGAAATTACTTAAACAAACACTTAGCATCCTTGCATTTTACTCTAATTCTTACGTCACACAAATGAACAGCCACCTAAATTACACTATGCGTATATCCTAGTTAATTTCATTTCTTTTGACATATTCATTTACCAATCACATGACATACCATATTAGCAACACAAAGATAAGGAAAATAGGGGAAATATACCTTCCTATTGTCACGACGACGGCGAGACGAGGCGGGGTACGACACACCGCACAAGCGACGACGAGGACACGAGCATGATGATGGCGGGGCTGGCTGGTCGCGCAAAGGGTTGGGTTGAACTACGCAGGCCACGCGGGCTGCGCCAGGGTTGCGCGGATGAGTTACGCCGGGTGTGACGACCATGGCGAGGTGCGACTCCCAGCTCGACGGTCACACAACGACGAGGTGAGGACTGCTGACGACTGGCTGGCACCCTCGGCCCGACCAAAGCAGGCGCTCGGCGCGGGGTACCGCGACGTCGGGCCTGGCTTGGACGCATCACGGCGTGAAGGCCGGCCGGACTTGCTAGGGCGCGCGACGGCTGGGGGAGCGGTTGCGCACGCGGCTGGGCGGGCAAGCTAGGGCAAGCGCGCATGCGCGCGTTGGGCAGCGCCAGCGAGCACGGGCTGGTGCGCGGGGCGAGCGACGCGGCCGGGCGCCTGTGCATCTACGCGGTCGAGCAGTCATGGCTGGCTGCGCGAGGAGGAAAACGCGCCTACGTGGGCCAGCTCACAGTTGGTTGAAGAAGACATGGGCGCAGTTGAGGAAGATGAGCAGGGGACCGGCTGACCGGTGGGCCCGGCGGCTGGGTGGCCGAATCGTGGGCGCGGTTGGGCGCCTGCGCTCCCGCGCGTGCAGGCAGATGGCGGCTGGGATTGGGGCGGCGCTAGGGTTGGGGCGCGCTGGGCCTCGGGTGGGCCGCGTGCGGCTGGTGGTCCGAGCGGGAGGGAAGGAGGTGGACCAAGAAGCTGAGCCGCGGGAGGGGCTGAGCGCGCTGCTGGCCTGGGCACGCGGCAGGCTGGGCGAGCAGGTGCGTGGGCCTGGAGGCTGAGCGGCCCAGGAAGGGGGCATGGCGCTGGGCCGGCCAGGGGAAAGGGAGGGGGAAGAAGGAGGGTTGGGCTAGCTAGGGTCTTGGGCTTCTTTCTCTCTTCTCCTTTCTTCTATATAACACTCATCCAATTTATATAAGAAAGAACCACATAACAAATGGATACACTCCCAAGCAAAACATCAGACCAAAACAAACATATTCCAATAGCACGCACCAATCATTATTTCCCATAGGGTTTTATTAACAACTATATTTTGACATAAAATTCTCTATTGTCGGGAAGGAAATGAATAAAGGAGCGAAAAGAAAGAGGAACAAGGTGGTAACACCTGAATTTGCTGGATATTTAGAAGAGAAAATTTATACCCCCAAATTCAGGGTGTTACAGGGATCGACGCCAGAGTTGAGCTGCCGAGGCCACAAGCCGGGCTGATGTCTTCGGGGGACAGCTGGCCGAGGCCTCGGGGTGGCCGGCCGAGCCGTCTGGTCGAGCTGGATTCCTGGAGAAGACCCTGGCGGCAATGGCCTGGGTGTGGTGCTGATGTCATCCTTCAGAGTGGAGATCCTCCGACCGCGTCGCCGTCCGAGGCTAGGTCGGACCTCACCGAAGGTGTAGTTGACGCCGAGGGTGCTGCTGCCCCCTTCAACTGTCGACGTCCGAGCCTGCAGGATCGGGTTGTCTTGTAGTGTGTGTATGCTTTCTGCGGCCGCCGAGGCCCAAACACACTGTTGTCGTGTTGTGAAGCTGTGTCCCTTTTCCTCTTGTTTCGATTATCCGGACTTATTTGTCGGTAACAGAATTGTTTGTGCAGGCGAGAGTTGCTTTTCACGGAAGGTGATGAGTGAGGTATCCATATCCCGGAGGCGTAGGAATCCCTCGGCTCGGTCGGCCTTGCCGCTTACGCGCACTCTTACTCGTCCATAGGGTTCTGTCACCGACGGAGTCGAGAAGGCCCAAAAAACCGTTCCGGCAGAGGAGCTTTCGAGTGTGAAGACTTGTTCGGTCCGCGAAATCACTTATCCGAGCGTGAGTTACTTATCGCAGAAGGTGATGAGTGAGGTATCCGTATCCCGGAGGCATAGGAGTCCCTCAGCTCGGTCAGCCTTGGCTGCTTACGTGTACTCCGTCGTTTTCAGGATCCACTTTCAAAGTAGTCGAAAAGCACGAAAGGCATTCTGGCCGAAAATATTTTTTTTCTTTTTTCGAGGAAAATTTCGATGCAGAGGGGGTTCCCCCCTTCTAGCCCCCGAGGGAGGGTCGGGCTTTGCCGAGGCAAGGCTGACCCTTCCTTGACGACCAGACTTTGTGTGTGAACGGGGTGTACGAATAACTTGGAAGCATCTTAAGGGTAGAAGCGACGTAGCTGTTGGATGTTCCAAGCGTTGCTGTAGACCTCGCCTTGACTGTTGGCCAGCTTGTATGTTCCGGGCTTCAGAACCTTGGCGATGACGAACGGCCCTTCCCAGGGAGGCGTGAGTTTGTGCCGCCCTCGGGCGTCTTGTCGCAGTCGAAGCACCAGGTCGCCCGCCTGGAGGTCTCGGGACTGAACCCCTCGGGCGTGGTAGCGTCGCAGGGACTGCTAGTACCGCGCCGAGTGTAGTAAGGCCATGTCCCGAGCCTCTTCCAGCTGGTCCAATGAGTATTCTCGATTGGCTCGATTGCTTTGGTCGGCGTAAGCCCTCGTCCTCGGGGAACCGTATTCTAAGTCTGTGGGCAAGATGGCCTCGGCCCCATAGACTAGAAAGAACGGTGTGAAGCCCGTGGCTCGGCTCGGCGTTGTCCTCAGACTCCAGACTACCGAGGGGAGCTCCTTCATCCATCGCTTGCCGAACTTGTTGAGGTCGTTGTAGATCCGCGGCTTGAGTCCTTGTAGGATCATGCCGTTAGCCCGCTCTACTTGCCCATTCGTCATGGGGTGAGCCACGGCGGCCCAGTCCACCCGGATGTGGTGATCCTCGCAGAAGTCCAGGAACTTTCTGCCGGTGAACTAGGTGCCGTTGTCGGTGATGATGGAGTTCGGGACCCCAAAGCGATGGATGATGTTGGTGAAGAACGCCACCACCTGTTCGGACCTGATGCTGTTTAGGGGTCGGACCTCGATCCACTTGGAGAATTTGTCGATGGCGACCAACAGGTGCGTGTAGCCCCCGGGTGCCTTCTGCAAGGGGCCAACGAGGTCCAGACCCCACACAACAAACGGCCAGGTGATGGGTATGATCTACAGAGTTTGAGTGGGCAGGTGGGTCTGCCTCGCGTAGAACTGACAACCTTCGCAGGTGCGGACAATTCTAGTGGCGTCGGCCACCGCCGTCGGCCAGTAGAAACCTTGTCGGAAGGCGTTTCCAACAAGGGTTCGAGGTGCTGCATGATGGCCGCAAGCCCCCGAGTGTATCTCTTGTAGGAGCTCCTGACCTTCGGCGACGGAAATGCATCGCTGGAGGATGCCCGAGGGGCTGCGGTGGTAGAGCTCCTTCCCATCTCCCACCAAGACGAAAGACTTGGCGCGCCGCGCCAACCGCCGAGCTTCGGCTTGGTCGAGGGGTAGCTCTCCTCGGTGGAGATATTGCAGGTACGGGGTCTGCCAGTTTTGATTAGGCGTGACCTCGCTCCGCTCCCCCTCGATGCGCAGTGCCTCACCCTCGGGGGCCGAGGGTACCTCGGGCTAAGCCAAGGGTGCCTCGGGCCGAGCCGAGGGTACCTCGGACTGAGCCGAGGGTGCCTAAGGCTGGGCCGAGGCCTTCTCGGGCTCGGGCGTGTCGTCGGTCTTGACGGAGGGTTGATGCAGGTCTCGGGAGAATATGTCCGGGGGAACCGTTGTTCGCCCCGAGGCTATTTTAGCCAGCTCGTCCGCAGTCTCGTTGTAGAGTCGGGCAATGTGGTTGAGCTCGAGCCCGTAGAACTTGTCTTCCAGGCGCCGAACCTCATCGCAGTAGGCTTCCATCTTTGGGTCGTGGCAGTGGGAGTTCTTCATGACTTGGTCGATGACGAGCTACGAGTCACCGCGAGCGTCGAGGCGTCGGACCCCTAGCTCAATGGCGATTCGCAACCCGTTTACCAGAGCCTCGTACTCAGCCACGTTGTTGGACGCCGGGAAGTGGAGGCATAGCACGTAGCGTAGGTGCTTCCCGAGGGGCGAGATGAAGAGCAGGCCCGCGCCGGCCCCCGTCTTCATCAGCGACCCATCGAAAAACATGGTCTAGAGCTCCGGTTGGATCGGAGCTGTCGGGAGCTGGGTGTCGACCCATTCAGCCACGAAGTCCGCCAAGACCTGGGACTTGATGGCCTTCCGGGGGGCGAACGAGATCATCTCGCCCATGATCTCCACCGCCCACTTTGCAATTCTACCCGAGGACTCTCGGGACTGGATGATCTCCCCCAGGGGGAAGGATGACAACACAGTTACCGGATGAGACTCGAAGTAGTGTCGCAACTTCCGCCGTGTTAGGATCACTACGTACAGCAGCTTCTGAATTTGTGGGTAGCGGATCTTGGTCTCGGACAGTACCTCACTGATGGAGTAGACTGGCCTCTGGCCGGGCAATGCATGCCCCTCTTCTCGTCTCTCAACCACAATCGCGGCGCTAACCACCTGAGTGGTTGCGGCGACGTAGATCAAGAGGGCTTCTCCGGCAGCGGGGGGCACCAAGATGGGCGCCTTCATGAGGAGCGCCTTCAGGTTCCCGAGGGCTTCCTCGGCCTTAGGGGTCCAGGCGAAGCACTCGGCCTTCCTTAAGAGGCGGTACAGAGGTAGGCCTCTTTCGCCGAGGCGCGAGATGAAACGGCTCAGAGCCGCGAGGCATCCCATGACCCTCTGTACGCCTTTCAAGTCCTTGATGGGCCCCATGCTGGTGATGGCTACGATCTTCTCCGGGTTGGCCTCGATGCCCCGCTCGGAGACGATGAACCCCAAGAGCATGCCTCGGGGAACCCCGAAGACACACTTTTCGGGATTGAGCTTCACGCCTTTCGCCTTGAGACATCGGAATGTCACTTCAAGGTCAGAAAGGAGGTCGGAGGCTTTCCTCGTCTTGACTACAATGTCATCGATGTAGGCCTCGACCGTTTGGCCGATGTGTTCACCGAACACATGGTTCATGCATCGCTGGTACGTTGCACCCACATTCCTCAAGCCGAACGGCATGGTAACATAGCAGTACATGCCGAAGGGTGTGATGAAAGAGGTCGCGAACTGGTCGGACTCTTTCATCCTGATCTGGTGATACCCTGAGTAGGCATCGAGGAAAGACAGGGTTTCGCACCCAGCAGTGGAATCCATGATTTGATCGTTGCGAGGCAGAGGGTAGGGAACTTTCGGACATGCTTTGTTTAGACCAGTGTAGTCTACACACATCCGCCATTTCCCCCCTTTCTTTCTCACAAGCACAGGGTTGGCAAGCCATTCGGGATGGAATACCTCTTTGATGAACCCTGCCGCCATTAGCTTGTGGATCTCCTCGCCTATGGCTCTGCACTTTTCTTCGTCGAATCGGCGCAGAGGCTGCTTCATGGGTCGGGCTCCAGCTCGGATATCCAGCGAGTGCTCGGCGACTTCCCTCGGTATGCCGGGCATGTCCGAGGGACTCCACGCGAAAACGTCAGCGTTTGCGCGGAGAAAGTCGACGAGCACTGCTCCCTATTTGGGGTCGAGCTTGGAGACAATCCGGATCTGCTTGGAGGCGTCGTTGCAGGGGTCGAGAGGGACGGACTTAACCGTCTCCGCTGGCTCGAAGTTGCCGGCATGGCGCTTCACGTCTGGCGCCTCCCTAGAGAGGTTCTCTAGGTCGGCGATGAGGGCCTCGGACTCGGCGAGGGCCTCGGCGTACTCCACGCACTCCACGTCGCATTCGTACATGTGTCGGTACGTGGGCCCGACGGTGATGACCCTGTTGGGGCCCGACATCTTGAGCTTGAGGTAGGTGTAGTTGGGGACGGCCATGAACTTGGCGTAGCATCGCCTCCCCAGCACTGCGTGGTAGGTTCCTCAAAACCCCTACCTAGCACGCCAACTGTCGGCGTTTCGAAACCCGGGGGGTCCCTGGACCGACGAGTGAATTGTCGCTGCGTGCCCCAGCCCAGATGGGTCGGCGTAAGGCGGAACGCGAAGGGGGGAGAGAGCAGCCGGAGGGAGACAGGCGTGGGAGGTGGCACCCGCGGCCTTCGTGTTAGCCCCGTGCCCAGGTCGGGTGCGCTTGTAGTAGGGGGTTACAAGCGTCCACGCGGGAGGGAGCGAGCGGCCTTGCGCGAGCGCCGTCCCGTCCTTCCCCGCGTGGCCAACCCTCTGTAAGAGGGCCCTGGTCCTCCCTTTTATAGGCATAAGGAGAGGATCCAGGTGTACAATGGGGGGTGTAGCAGTGTGCTAACGTGTCTAGCGGAGGAGAGCTAGCGCCCTAAGTACATGCCATCGTGGCAGCCGGAGAGGTTTTGGCACCCAGTTCGTGCGGTGTCATGGTCATTGGAGGAGCGCTGGAGCCTGGCGGAAGGACAGCTGTCGGGGCTGTCGAGTCCTTGCTGATGTCCTCTTGCTTCCGTAAGGGGGTTGAGAGCCGCCGTCGTCACAGGGCATGCGGGGCGCCATCATTACTCGTATATTAGAGCGAGCCAGATGGGACGCCGGTCTTGTTCCCCGTAGCCTGAGTCAGCTCGGGGTAGGGTAATGATGGCGCTTCCTATTGACGTGGTTGGTCCGTGCCCTAGGTTGGGCGAGGTGGAGGCTCCTCCGCGGTCGAGGTCGAGTCTGTCTTCTAAGGTCGAGGTCGAGTCCGAGCCCCCGGGTCGGACGAGGCGGAGACCGTCGGCTGAGGCCAGAGCTGAGTCCGAGCCCTGGGGTCGGGCGAGGCAGACTTCGTCGTCCTTCAGGGCTGAGCCCAAGTCCGAGCCCTGGGGTCGGGCGAAGTGGAGTTCATCGTCTTCTGGGGCTGAGCCCGAGTCCGAGCCCTGGGGTCGGGCGAAGCGGAGTTCGTCGTCTTCCGGGGCTGAGCCCGAGTCCGAGCCCTGGGGTCGGGCGGAGCGGAGTTCGTCGTCTTCCGGGGCTGAGCTCGAGTCCGAGCCCTGAGGTCGGGCGGAGTTCGTCGTCTTCTAGGGCTGAGCCCGAGTCTGAGCCCTGGGGTCGGGCGAAGCGGAGTTCGTCGTCTTCCGGGGCTGAGCCCGAGTCCGAGCCCTGGGGTCGGGCGGAGCGGAGTTTCCCACGGCGCCTAGGGCCGGACTTGGCTGCTGTCAGTCTCATCCTGTCGAGTGGCTCAGTAGTCGTAGCGGCGCAGGCGGCGCTGTCCTCTTGTCAGACCGGCCAGTGGAGCGGCGAAGTGACTGCGGTGACTTCGGCTCTGTCGACTGGAGGGCGTGCGTCAGGATAAAGGTGTCAGGCCACCTTTGCATTAAATGCCCCTGCGATTTGGTCGGTTGGCATGGCGATATGGCCAAGGTTGCTTCTTGGTGAAGGCTGGGCCTCGGGCGAGACGAAGGTGTATCCGTCGCTGGAGGGGGTCCTCGGGCGAGACGTAGATCCTCCGGGGTCGGCTGCCCTTGCCCGAGGCTGGGCTCGGGCGAGGCGTGATCGCGTCCCCCGAATGGACCGATCCTTGACTTAATCGCACCCATCAGGCCTTTGCAGCTTTGTGCTGATGGGGGTTACCAGCTGAGATTTAGGAACCTTGAGGGTACCCCTAATTATGGTCCCTGACAGATGCATATCCATCGTTGAAGGTCAAGAGTTATTGCAAGAAATACACTCGGGGGCTTGCGGTCACCACGTAGCACCTCGGGCCCTCGTGGGAAACGCGTTCCGATAGGGTTTCTACTGGTCGACCGCGGTGGCCGACGCCACTAGGATTGTACGCACCTGCCAAGGGTGTCAATTCTACGCAAAGCAGACCCACCTGCCCGCTCAGGCTCTACAAACAATAACCATCACCTGGCCATTTGCTGTGTGGGGTCTGGACCTCGTCGGTCCCTTGCAGAAGGCACCCGGGGGCACCTGCTGGTCACCATCGACAAATTCTCCAAGTGGATTGAGGTCCGACCCCTAAACATCATCAGGTCCGAACAGGCGGTGGCGTTCTTCACCAACATCATCCATCGCTTCGGGGTCCCGAACTCTACCATCACCGACAACGGCACCCAGTTCACTGGCAGAAAGTTCCTGGACTTCTGTGAGGACCACCACATCCGGGTGGACTGGGCCACCGTAGCTCACCCCATGACGAATGGGCAGGTAGAGCGTGCCAACGGCATGATTCTACAGGGGCTCAAGCCGAGGATCTACAACGACCTCAACAAGTTCGGCAGGCAGTGGGTGAAGGAACTCCCCTCGGTGGTCTGGAGTCTGAGGACGACGCCAAGCCAAGCCACGGGCTTCACGCCGTTTTTTCTAGTCTATGGGGCTGAGGCTATCTTGCCCACAGACTTAGAACACGGCTCCCCGAGGACGAGGGCATATGATGCCCGAAGCAACCGGACAAACCGAGAAGACTCACTAGACCAGCTAGAAGAGGCTCGGGACATGGCCTTACTACACTCGGTGTGGTATCAGCAGTCCCTGCGACGCTACCACGCCCGAGGAGTTCGGTCCTGAGACCTCCAGGTGGGCGACTTGGTGCTTCAGCTACGACAAGACGCCCGAGGGCGCCACAAGCTCATGCCTCCCTGGGAAGGGCCATTCATCATCGCCAAGATTCTGAAGCCCGGAACATACAAGCTGGCCAACAGTCAAGGCGAGGTCTACAGCAACGCTTGGAACATCCAACAGCTACGTCGCTTCTACCCTTAAGATGTTTTCAAGTCGTTCATGTACCTCGTTTACATACACAAGCAAAGTCTAACCTTCAAGGAAGGGTCAGCCTTGCCTCGGCAAAGCCCGACCCTCCCTCGGGGGCTAGAAGGGGGGAACCCCCTCTGCGTCAAAATTTTCTTCGGAAAAAGTCTTTCTGCCAGAACATCTTTCGTGCTTTTCGACTACTTTGATAGTGGAGTCCTGAAAACGACGGAGTACACGTAAGCAGGCAAGGCCGACCGAGCCGAGGGACTCCTACGCCTCCGGGATACGGATACCTCACTCATCACCTTCTGCGATAAGTAACTCATGCTCGGATAAGGGATTTCGCTGTCCGAACAAGTCTTAACGCTCGAAAACTTCTTCTGCCGAAGCGATTTTTCGTGCTGTATCGACTATATCGATAACAGAATCCTACGGACGAGTAAGAGTACACGTAAGCAGGCAAGGCCGACCAAGCCGAGGGACTCCTACGCCTCCGGGATATGGATACCTCACTCATCACCTTCTGCGATAAGTAACTCACGCTCGGATAAACAATTCTGTTACCGACGAACAAGTCCTGGTACTCGAAACAAGGGGAAAAGAAACACAGCTTTACAATACGACGACGGTATGTTTTGGCCTCGGCGATCGCAAAAAACATACGCACACTACAGAGAAACTGTTCCTGCAGGTTCAGACGTCAGCAGGGGGAGCAGCAGCACCATTGCATCGACTCCACCCTCGGCGGAATCCGGCTCGGCCTCGAACAGCGACATGGTCGAAGGATCTCCACCTCGAAGGAAGATGTCAGCACCACGCCTGGGCCATCGCCGCCAGGGTCTCCTCCACGAACCCGGCCCAAGCAGACGGCCGGACCGGCCACTCCATAGCCTCAGCTAGCTGTCCCCCGAGGACACCAGCCCAGCTCATGGCCTGGGCAGCCCGACTCTGGGGTTGGTCCCGCCAGCGGACGACCTGGCCAGGTCCCAGCCGCCATCGCGATGCCTCATCGGCCTGGGAAGTCCCCTACTCCTGGGCCGACGAAGTTTCTTCTCCAGCCAACTCCGCCTCTGTCCATGCTGGCGTCGCTGCCTCCGGCTTCAGCTCATCATAGAGTAGCCGAGGTTTCCTTCGCTAAGCAAGAGGAGCCTCGAGCGGCAAGGCCGACCGAGCCGAGGGACTCCTACGCCTCCGGGATACGGATACCTCACTCGTCACCTCCCGCACAGGGCAACTCACGCTTGGTTAAGCGGTCCAGCTAGCCGACAGGCGAGTTCTGGTGCGCTAAATGGAGAAGAAACACAGCTTTACGCCCAAATACACAAATGTTCAGGCCCCGACAGCCACAATGAACATACGCCAGCACTCAAGGTGCCATTACAAACGGGACTCCGGTTCCGTTCCTGCGGGTATGAATAACCTCCATACCAGGAGGCCCACGGGACGACGAACTCCAAGCGGCTCACTGTCGCCCGCTCTGACAGCAGCGGCAACGACCTCCGTCCTGGGCGGCAAGACAGCTGCAGCAACGACTTCCGGGCAGACGCTGCGGCAGAAAGGCTCTCGCCCACAAAGGACGAGAACCAGCCATTCAAGTCAGGGGAACGGAGGTCCAGGGGTGCAGGCGGAGTTGGCGATCTCGTCGGCAAAGAAACCTTCTCCGGCTGCTGCCACCTCAACACCGCACAAGCGGGCGCCGGCCGCCCCAAAGCGCACCGGCAGGTCCTCGCTCCCGCCCTCGCCGAGGCCGCCCCAGAACATGAGCACCGCCCTCGCAGCGCATGATGTGCTGGGCAACCCTCTGGCGCGGCTGTCGGCGCGAGGAAGACCTGGACGTGGTCGGCCCGTACGCGGCGCGACCATCGCCCGGACAGAGGACGGAATGCTGCACCTTGGCTGGGCAGCAGCAGTTCGCCTTCCCCGGCATGGCTGAAGGAAGCCTCCGCGGGGCTGGAGGATGCCTTTCTCCCCCAAACGTCGGGGGAAGAAAAGGGTTACCGACCCACGCGGAGGCAACCCCCACTCGGTGCGCTCCTCCGCCTCAGCCCGGATGACGAAAATCCTTGAAGCTGAGGGCGGGGCGGAGGCCGCAGCCCGGCTCGCTTCTCTCCACCAAATTGCCCATTGGTGGGGGAAGGCGGCCGGGCTGCCTGACAAAAATCCTTAAAGCCGAGCGATGGCTGAAAGGTACCAACCTCTACAAGGTTGCGCTCCTTCCACAACAAGACGAAGACAACGCGGATGCTCCCCATCTGGGGGCTCGGAAGGCGGAAGGATGCGACGCATGAGGAAAGTGTGAAGGCATGGCTACCACCCAGGAGGTCGATCCCTTTTTAAAGGCAACTCTCCCTGCTCGCGTCCTTAAGCCGTCATGGACTAAGTCTTCACCAACACGCTTCAAGGTCCTCCCCCTACGACACGGGGGCTAGGCCCCACGCGTCAGGCGAGCTGCCCCAGGACAGAAGAAGCCAAACCGCTGCGCGCGGAGCATGTAACCGCCCAGCGGTTACAAGCATTCCTCCGTCTTCGCCCAAACCAGCGGGTGAAAGGGTGGACCGCCATGCAGGCGGCATGCAACTGCACCAAGGGGGCGCACCTTTTCGACTTCGACGCATCTAGCATGGAGGCCCAGGCCCACACGTCATGAAACCGGCGCACCGGTTACTACGTTCAAAAAAACTGCAGCGCCACTTACGCCAGCGCCGCGCCTTCTTGACTACGGAACTGGTGCAGCGACTCGAGGCAACCCTGCGCACGGCCCAGCAGTGCCTACCAGGCACGCCGGTCAAGGTTCAGTCAGCCGCGGGAGAAGGCGCGACGGTCAACATGGCCAAAAGTGGGCTGGCAGTAATGGCGGTGGCAGGTGGGCGGAAGCAGCAGTCAAATCGTCTGCAGGCTCACGTCCCCTCCTGGAACAGCGAGAGAGCTCTCTCCCACGGCGTGAAGACGACACGCCCGTGTTCCGTTCCTCGAACGGCTCGCGCTTGCACAACGGCTGCCCCGCGAATCACTCGTCCCGTCGCATTAACTCTGCGGCAGGACAGGCGACACCTTTGGCAGGCGAAGCGGGCGAAGCGGGCGACGCTTCACCCCCGCCATAATGACCGTGTCAAAAAAGGTGCGCCACGTCGTTCAATTTTGTATCCTTTTCCTCTTCCCCTTTCTCTCTCTTGCTACAAGGACCGGGAAAGGGGATACTATGAAAGGGATCCTTCTCCGCGAAGGAAGCGGGCCCCAAGCCCCCCTACTGATCAGAGATTCGAAGACTGGCCCCTCGGAAGGGTTCGACAGCCGCCTTAGGGCACTCAGGCTCTGCGCCTACTACTGGTCAGAGGTTCGAAGGCTGGCCCCTCGGAAGGGTTCGACAGCCGCCTCAGGCCACTCGGGCTCCGCGCCCACTATTGATCCGGGGTTCGTAGGCTGGCCCCCCGATGGGTTCGACAGTCGCCACAGAGCACGCAGAGTGAGGGATGACTCTGGGTACGTTCGATACATAACCAAGGCTCGGGCTATGCTCCCAAGGTACCCTAGGACATTTCCGAGACCAGCAGGAACGATTCTATAATGGAATCCCATCGGAGGGAGGCATCGAGCCCTCGGACCCTATCGAACGGGACCAGGTCCAGCAAATCACCTGCAGGTACTTTTGGAGCGCGCCTCTGGGCCACTAGCCGACCCTTATCAAACGGGGCACGGGCGTCCACTCGGATCACCCGTTAGCAACTCACTGGAGACACCATGTTTGGCGCCCACCGAGGGCAACATGGCGCTTTCCCCCCTCCTCCTTGCGGAAAGGCGACGCAGGGGCGTATGAAAAAAAGCCGAGTCTGCCCTTGACCGTCCTCTCGCCCTGTGCAGAGGCTCGGGGGCTGCTCTTGCAAACCTGGCTCCGGCCAAACCGTTGACAGCGTTAACATACCAGCCCGAGAACTCGGAACCTTAATATGCACCCGGGCAATGACCAGTTCGCATGAGGGAACAACCAGGCCGGCCGAGCCATCACGAAAGGCATTAAGACCTCGAAGGAGTCAAACCACTCCTCCGAGGCCTCGGGGGCTACACCCGGCGGGTGCGCTCGCGCGCACCCACCAGAACAAAATGCAACCGAGAAAGGCCGGCCCCCTTGCAAAAAAGTGCGACAAAGCCTCCAAGCGAGTACCCACACTCCCTTTGAGGCTCGAGGGCTACTGTTGGGGACCGTAATTAGGGGTACCCCCAAGGCTCCTAATCTCAGCTGGTAACCCCCATCATCACAAAGCTGCAAAGGCCTGATGGGCGCAATTCCGGTTAAGGCTCCGTCCACTCAAGGGACACGATCTCGCCTCGCCCGAGCCTAGCCTCGGGCAGGAACGGCAGACCAAGGCAGATTCACGCCTCGCCCGAGGGTCTCCTCAAGCAACGGGCGCACCTTCGGCTCGCCCGAGGCCTAGCTCTGGAAGGCTTCACGGAGAAGCAACCTTGGCCAGATCGCCTCGCCAGCCGACCGAATCGCAGGAGCATTCAATGCAAGGATCGCCTGACACCTTATCCTGACACGCGCTTTCCAGTCGACAAGACCGAAGTGACCGAAGTCACTTCGCCCCTCCACTGACTGACCTGACAGGAAAACAGCGCCGCCTGCGCTGCTCCGACTGCTGTGCCACCCGCCAGGGTGAGGCTGACAGCAACCAAGTCCAGCCTCGGGCGCCATAGGAATCTCCGCCTCGCTCGACCCTAGGGCTCGGACTCAACCTCGACTCCAGAAGACGGTCTCCGCCTCGCCCGACCCCAGGGCTCGGACTCAGCCTCAACTCCGGAAGACGGTCTCCGCCTCCCCCGACCTTAGGGCTTGGACTCGACCTCGACTCCAGAAGAAGGTCTCCGCCTCGCCCGACCCCAGGGCTCGGACTCGACCTCGACCTCGGAGGAGTCACCACCTCGCTCGGGCCGACCACGCCACAAGGGGAGGCTATCATTACCCTACCCCTAGCTAGCCCAGGCTACGGGGAACAAGACCGGCGTCCAATCTGGCTCGCCCCGGTAAAACAAGTAATGATGGCACCCCGCGTGCTCCATGACAACGGTGGTTCTCAGCCCCCTACGGAAGCAAGGATACGTCAGCAAGGATCCGACAGCCCCGACAGTTGTGCTTCTATAGGGCTCAAGCGCTCCTCCGACGGCCACGACGCCACATGAACAGGGCTCCAACACCTCTCCGACAACCACGTCGGCATGTACATAAGGCTCTAGCTCCTCTCTGCTAGACACGTTAGCACACTGCTACACCCCCCATTGTACACCTGGACCCTCTCCTTACGCCTATAAAAGGAAGATCCAGGGCTCTCATACGAAGGAGGTGGCCGCGCGGGAGAACGGGCATCCTCACGCCCCCCCTCTCTCTCTCTCCCTCGCGAACGCTTGTAACCCCATACTGCAAGCGCATCCGCCCTGGGCGCAGGACAACACGAGGCCGCGGGTTTCCCCTCACTGTTTTCCCCCCTTGTGTCTCCGTCTCGCACCGACCCATCTTGGCTGGGACACGCAGCGACAATTTACTCGTCGGTCCAGGGACCCCCCGGGGTCAAAACGCCGACAGGTATACTAATACTTTAGTACCATATTAGAACTTCAAGGGACAAATCAATCAACTTTGTCGGTGTTTCGGAACCCGGGGGTCCCTGGACTGACGAGTAAATCGTCGCCGCGTGCCCCAGCCCAGATGGGTCGGCGCGAGGCGGAACGCGAAGGGGGGAGAGAGCAGCCGGAGGGAGACAGGCGTAGGAGAGTGGAACCCGCGGCCTTCGTGTTAGCCCCGCGCCCAGGTTGGGTGCGCTTGCAGTAGGGGGTTACAAGCGTCCACGCGGGAGAGAGCGAGCGGCCTTGCGCGAGCGCTGTCCCGTCCTTCCCCGCGCGGCCAACCCTCTGTAAGAGGGCCCTGGACCTCCCTTTTATAGGCGTAAGGAGAGGATCCAGGTGTACAATGGGGGTGTAGCAGTGTGCTACCGTGTCTAGCGGGGGAGAGCTAGCGCCCTAAGTACACGCCATCGTGGCAGCCGGAGAGGTCTTGGCACCCAGTTCGCGTGGTGTCGTGGCCGTCGGAGGAGTGCTGGAGCCTGGTGGAAGGACAGCTGTCGGGGCTGTCAAGTCCTTGCTGACGTCCTCTTGCTTCCGTAAGGGGGCTGAGAGTCGTCGTCGTCACAGGGCATGCGGGGCGCCATCATTACTCGTATGGTGGAGCGAGCCAGATGGCACGCCGGTCTTGTTCCCCGTAGCCTGAGTCAGCTCAAGGTAGGGTAATGATGGTGCTTCCTGTTGACGTGGTCGGTCCGTGCCCTAGGCTGGGCGAGGTGGAGGCTCCTCCGAGGTCGAGGTCGAGTCTGTCTTCCAAGGTCGAGGTCGAGTCCGAGCCCCCGGGTCGGACGAGGCGGAGACCGTCGGCTTAGGTCAGGGTTGAGTCTGAGCCCTGGGGTCGGGTGAGGCGGAGTTCGTCGTCTTCCGGGGCCGAGCCCGAGTCCGAGCCCTGGGGTCGGGCGAGGCGGAGTTCGTCGTCTTCCGGGGCTGAGCCCGAGTCTGAGCCCTGGGATCGGGCGAGGCGGAGTTCATCGTCTTCCGGGGCCGAGCCCGAGTCCGAGCCCTGGGGTCGGGCGGAGCGGAGTTCGCCATCTTCTGGGGCTGAGCCCGAGTCCGAACCCTGGGGTCGGGCGGAGCGGAGTTCGCCGTCTTCCGGGGCTGAGCCCGAGTCCGAGCCCTGGGGTCGGGCGGAGCGGAGTTCGCCGTCTTCCGGGGCTGAGCCCGAGTCCGAGCCCTGGGTCAGGCGAGGCGGAGTTTCCTACGACGCCTGAGGCCGGACTTGACTGCTGTCAGCCTCGCTCTATCGAGTGGCTCAGCAGTCGGAGCGGCGCAGGTGGCGCTGTCTTCCTGTCAGACTGGTCAGTGGAGCGGCGAAGTGACGGCGGTCACTTCGGCTCTGTCGACTGGAGGGCGTGCGTCAGGATAAAGGTGTCAGGCCACCTTTGCATTAAATGCCCCTGCGATTTGGTCGGTTGGTGTGGCGATTTGGCCAAGGTTGCTTCTTGGTGAAGACTGGGCCTCGGGCGAGCCGAAGGTGTGTCTGTTGCTGGAGGGGGGCCTCGGGCGAGACGTAGGTCCTCCGGGGTCGGCTGCCCTTGCCCGAGGCTGGGCTCGGGTGAGGCGTGATCGCGTCCCTCGAATGGACCAATCCTTGACTTAATCGCACCCATCAGGCCTTTGCAGCTTTGTGCTGATGGGGGTTACCAGCTGAGATTTAGGAGCCTTTAGGGTACCCCTAATTATGGTCCCCGACAATAGCCCCCGAGCCTCGAAGGGAGTGTTAATACTCGCTTGGAGGCTTTTGCCGCACTTTTTTGCAAGGGGACCAACCTTTTCTTGGTTGCATTTTGTTCCGGTGGGTGCGCGCGAGCGCACCCACCGGGTGTAGCCCCCGAGGCCTCGGAGGAGTAGTTTGACTCCTTCGAGGTCTTAGTGTGTTTCGCAACACTTCAGCTGGTCTGGTTGTTCTCTCATGCGAGCTGGCCGTAGCCCGGGTGCACGGTCGGGTCCCAAGTTCTCGGGCTGGTATGTTGACGCTGTCAACGGGTCGGCCGGAGCCAGGTTTGCGAGAGCAGCCCCCGAGCCTCTGCACAGGGCGAGAGGACAGTCAAGGACAGACTCGACTTTTTTACATACGCCCCTGCGTCGCCTTTCCGCAAGGAGGAGGGGGGAAAGCGCCATGTTGCCCTCGGAGGACGCCGAACATGGTGTTTCCGGTGAGCTGCTGGCGGGTAATCCGAGCGGACGCCCGTGCCCCATTTGCTAGGGGTCGGCTAGAGGCCCAGAGGCGTGCTCCAAAAGTACCTACGGGTGATCTGCCGGACCCGGTCCCCTTTGACGGGGTCCGAGGGCTCGATGCCTCCCTCTGATGGGATTCCGTTACAAGATCGTTCCCGCTGGTCTCGGAAATGTCCTAGGGTACCTCGGGAGCGTAGCTCGAGCCTTGGTTATGTATCGAACGTACCCAGGGTCATCCCTCGCTCTGTGTCTGAGGCGACTTTGAACCCTTCGAGGGCCAGCCTACGAACCCCTGATCAGTAGTGGGCGTGGAGCCCGAGTGGCCTGAGGCGGCCGTTGAACCCTTCCGAGGGGCCGGCCATCGAACCTCTGACCAGTAGTGGGCGCAGAACCCAATCGCTCTGAGGCGGCCGTTGAACCCCTCCGAGGGGCCAGCCTTTGAACCTCTGATCAGTAGGGAGGCTCGGGGCCTGTTTCCTTCACGGAGAAGGATCCTTTTCGGGGTATCCCCCTTTCCCGGTCCCTGTTGTAAGAGAGAGAAAGAGGAAAAGGAAAAGGATACGAAATTGAATGACGTGGCGTACCTTTTTTTGACGCGGTCATTATGGCGAAGGCGAAGTGTTGCTTGCTTCTCCTGCCTGAGGCGCCGCCTGTCCCGCCGCGGAGTTAATGCGACGGGGCGAGTGGTTCGCAAGGCGGTCGTTGCGCGTGTGCGAGCCGTTCGAGGAACGGTCGTTTCGCTTCGAGTCTTTGAATCCCGCGGCGGGTTCGGGCGACGCATTGAACGGGTCTTGCCTTGGTCTTTATATACTCGGGGGAGGGCCTGGTGACCGTTCTTTGCTCTGCTTCTTGCCTTCTTCTTAGGTTTTCGCAACCTAAGAGATTTAGCCAGAGAAAAGGAAACCGCTCACCCAGTCCTTTCCGCCGCCACCCCTTCTGCTCGGTGATGGCCGACCGGGTGACCATTGTTTCACCGCGCGACCCATGGCCCTTCTCCACAGTCACGGCGGGTGACCTGGAGGATCTCGTTGCTGAGGGTTTACTTCGCCCTCTCTCTGATGAGAGGCAGCCGGAGTGGATTCCCCCCCCCCCCCGAATGGAGCCGCCCCGTCCCCGCCGCCGGGGTACGTCGTGAGCTTCGTCTCCTTCCATGAGCGGGGATTCGGCGTGCCGGCAAGCCGCTTCATGCGGGCGATCTTGCATAACTACGGGGTGGAGTTGCATAACCTTAGCCCCAACTCCATCTCGCAAGCCACCATCTTCGTAGCGGTGTGCGAAGGATACTTGGGGATCGACCCCCACTGGGACTTCTGGACTCATTTCTTCTCCGCGGAGCTTTTTGCTTCGCCGACGGGAGAGAGAAGGGTCCGCGCGGCAGTGCGGGCCGGCGGTTGCATCCTCCAGCTGAGGCAGTCACGGGCGTCGCAGTACATTCCCGCCGTCCTTGCATCCTCGAATAAAGGGTGGCAGCGCCGGTGGTTCTATCTCCGGAATGACGACGGGAGGCTCCCGTCATTTTCTCAGCAAGTGGTCACCGTCACCGCCGATGCTTGGCGCTACGGGACCCCGCACGACGGACAGAAAAATCTCGAGCCCCTTCTCAAGGCCCTGGAGGCGTTGCGGAAAGGAGGGCTCACCGCCGCGGGAGTGATTGCCGCCATTCACCGCTGGAGGGTGCTTCCCTTGGCGGAGCGGCGGTTGCCGCTTTGGGAGATGACACCAGAGGCTGACTTGGAGGGTTCGCGGATGTCCTCGGATCCCCTTCCCATCGACGTTCTCTACGGGCGAGTGGCCGCCGCGTTGGGAAAACCGGACGCCAGCGCCTTCTCTCAGCTCTTGATACGCCCCGACTGCGGGTGTGTGTCCCTGGTGAGTGTTCGCTCCTTCTTTCTCCTTGCGTCGGATCGCCCTTGGTCCTTACAGTTGAGACTTTTCATCTGTCTCCAGGAGGTGGGGTGTCACAAGCCTTCCCGGCCACGGGTCCCGGAGGACGCGGTGGACCGAGCAGCACGGCGGGTTGCCGCAGAGGAGAAGAAGAGGAAAATGGACGCGAAGAAGGCTTGGGCCCACGAGCGGACGTGGGCCCGAGACGCCTTGGAAAAGCTCCGTCGCCGGCAGGAGAGGGACGGACTCCCGAAGGAGCCGTCGCCGGAAACGCCAGACGACGACGACGATGATGAAGACAATGACGAGGATGACAACATGGTTGTCCGCCTTGGCCTCAGCCCGGGTTTGAGGCTAGGTAGGAGTCGTCAAGCCAGCCCCCGAGCGGGCTGGCACCGTCAGTTCCCGGGGTCGGGACGCCAAGGTCCCGGCCCGAAGAGCGGGGGCAGACCGAGGGGGTACCCGACCCCTCGGCTAGGGGAGTTGAGGTGACCCCGGGGAGTCAGGCCGAGGCGCCTGTTCCCCGAGAGCCGTCGCCCATGCCGGCAGCATAGGAGAGCGACCCTCAGATCGCCATGGCAGCGCCCGGGCAGTTCGTCTCCCGGGCGTCCAAGGTGCCCAAGGCGAGGATGGTACCGAAGCTGGCGGTGAGGTGGACCTCGGCGGTATCTTCGGGGGTCGAGATCCGGGAGACCTCTCCTCAGGCATGGTTGATCATGGCCCGGAGCGGGTAAGTACCTTAGAACGTCTTCGTCCTAGCTCCTCGTTTGTACGTCTCGACCGTGACTTTCCTTTCCTCCTCAGCAAGCGAAGCCATGGCCTGACCGATCTGGCTCCCCGGAAAGCCCTTAAGTCGGCGTCGGCTTTCGCAGCCGGTGCCACGTCGGGGCTCACCGTTCAGCTGACCTTCTCGCAAGGCGCCCCACAGTGGGGGGCTCAGACGGCACCAGTCGCCGTGGAGCGAGTTCCCGAGGCTGGCTCTTCTGTCGAGGTGGCCGTCGCGCTGGGGGAGGCGGCTGGCGCGGACGTGACCTCAGGCCCACCAGACATGCCGCCGGCGCTGGCGCCAGCTGCTGCCGAAGCCGCTGCCGTCCCGGTCGAGGAGCGACCTATCGCCGCCGATGCTGAGATGGCCGAGGCATCGGCGCTTGGTGCCTCGGAGGAGGGGGGCGTGGAACCACGACTCGTCCCGCCGAGCGGCGGCCTTATCCCTGCGCGGCGGAGCTTCAAGGGGCGGCGCCCGTTGCTTCGGTTCCGGACCCGTGAGGCTTCGGATCCCTTCTTCGTTCTCGACGATGAGCGGGAGGAGCAATCTTGGGACGAGCTCCGCGAGTGTGCCGAAGCAACGGTGGGGTCGCTCCGGTCGTCCTTGGAGGTCTTCTGCAGGGACGTCCCCAAGATCCTCCAGGTAAAGATTTCAGGCATACCTTTTTTGTGATCAAGGCGTCCTTTGTAACGCCCCGCTTCCTTCCCTCAGGATCTGACGGATCTGAGCGCCGCCAAGTTATCGTTTATCCGTCACGAGGTCGATGTCTGGGGCTTGCTGCGATCCCTGAGGACCTCGCTCGCTGGGGCTACCGCGCGCCTCTCCCAGCAGGGCGCCGAGGTGGCAGACCTTCGGTTGCTCTGCGCCGATCTGAGACCAGAGGCAGCAGCGGCATGCGCAGAGGTACAGCGACGGCAGTCGGAGTTCGACCAGGTCGTCGATGAGCGAGATCAATCTCTGGGCCGGGCTGCCGAGGCCGAAAGCCGGGCCGGAGCCCTTGCAGCAGACCTAGCCGTAGCCCAAGCCGCAGCCTCGGAGCAGCGTGCCCGAGCTGGAGGTATGTCCTGGCTGTTTTTGGCTTTCGTTTCAGCTTGTTTTCTCCACTTGTGTTTGAGGCCTTGCGCTCCGGTTGTTCGCAGAGCTCGAGTCTGCCCTTGATGAGTCCACCAGGGCGCTTGCCCAGGCGGCCGAGCAGAGGGAGGCCAATCACGTGGCCATGTCCGAGGCCATCTCGGACTTCTGCCAGGTCTTTGGCTTCGGCGACGTCCCCTCAGGAAGCTCCCCTCAGAGTCGCCTGCAGGCCTTGGGTGACCACGTGCGTGGCAGACTCCGCGAGGCGCTACACCACGGCGTCAGGTGGGCCTTCGCCGTGCTTGCTTCCCACTACGTCGTTGATCTGGAGCGGGTCAGCGAGGGGTATTGCCTTCCTGATGAAGACGAAGCCGCCCTGGCTGAAGTCCAGAGACTCGACGCATCCGCCGCGGGCCCGAGCGCAGTGCTGGCGACCACCTTCGAGGCAGAGATCCTCCCGCCTGCGCTGTCGTCTGAAGCTGGGGTGGACTTTGCCGAAGGCGTGGACGAAGCCGAAGGCACGGCTCCTTCCCCAGGCGACGCCTAACTCTACTGGAGCAGTTCCCTTTGAATGCACTTGTGTCTTTTGCGGCCACTGAGGCCCGAACACTTTTATTATCGTAGTATAAAGTCGTGGCTCTTTCTCTTTCATTTTGCGTGACTGGCCCCATTCGTCAGTAGCAGGGTGGCTTGCCCAAGTAGGAGTCATTTTTCGTGGTAGGTGACGAGTGAGGTGTCCGTAACCCAGGGGTGTAGGAGTCCCTCGGCTCAGTCAGCCTTGCCACTTACATGCACCCGTGTTCGCTTCTTGGGGTCCTGCTACCGACATAGCCGGGGGAACGCGGAAGCCTTTTTGATTGAAAATTTTGACGCAGAGGGGGTTCCCCCCTTCTAGCCCCCGAGGGAGGGTCGGGCTTTGCCGAGGCAAGGCTGACCCTTCCTTGACGACCAGACTTTGTGTGTGAACGGGGATGTTGGTGAGGAAACGCCACCGCCTGTTCGGACCTGATGCTGTTTAGGGGTTGGACCTCGATCCACTTGGAGAATTTTGTTGATGGCGACCAGCAGGTGCGTGTAGCCCCCGGGTGCCTTCTGTAAGGGGCCGACGAGGTCCAGACCCCATACAGCAAACGACCAGGTGATGGGTATGGTCTGCAGAGCCTGAGCGGGCAGGTGGGTCTGCTTTGCATAGAACTGACACCCTTCACAGGTGCGGACAATTCTAGTGGCGTCGACCACCGCCGTCGACCAGTAGAAACCTTGTCGGAAGGCGTTCCCAACAAGGGTTCGGGGTGTTGCGTGATGGCCGCAAGCCCCCGAGTGTATCTCTTGTAAGAGCTCCTGACCTTCGGCGATGGAAATGCATCGCTGGAGGATGCCCGAGGGGCTGCGGTGGTAGA
Organism: Zea luxurians; assembly: GCA_029449295.1. NCBI lineage: Eukaryota > Viridiplantae > Streptophyta > Magnoliopsida > Poales > Poaceae > Zea > Zea luxurians. Next base: position 158,479,898 of record JAOPSE010000004.1, read on the forward strand.
GCTCCTTCCCATCTCCCAGCAAGACGAAAGACTTGGTGCGTCGCGCCACTCGTCGAGCTTCGACTTGGTCGAGGGGCAGCTCTCCTTGGTGGAGATATTGCAGGTACGGGGTCTGCCAGTTTTGATTAGGCGCGACCTCGCTCTGCTCCCCCTCAACGCGCAGTGCCTCACCCTCGGGGGCCGAGGGTACCTCGGGCCGAGCCGAGGGTACCTCGGACCGAGCCGAGGGTACCTCAGACCGAGCCGAGGGTGCCTCGGGCTCGGGCGTGTCGTCGGTCTTGACGGAGGGTTGATGCAGGTCTCGGGAGAATAAGTCCGGGGGAACCGTTGTTCGCCCCGAGGCTATTTTAGCCAGCTCGTCCGCAGTCTCGTTGTAGCGTCGGGCGATGTGGTTGAGCTCGAGCCCGTAGAACTTGTCTTCCAGGCGCCGAACCTCATCGCAGTAGGCTTCCATCTTCGGGTCGTGGCAGTGGGAGTTCTTCATGACTTGGTCGATGACGAGCTGCGAGTCACCGCGAGCGTCAAGGCGTCGGACCCCTAGCTCGATGGCGATTCGCAACCCGTTCACCAGAGCCTCGTACTCAGCCACATTGTTGGACGCCGGGAAGTGGAGGCGTAGCACGTAGCGTAGGTGCTTCCCGAGGGGCGAGATGAAGAGCAGGCCCGCGCCGGCCCCCGTCTTCATCAGCGACCCGTCGAAAAACATGGTCTAGAGCTCCGGTTGGATCGGAGCTGTTGGGAGCTGGGTGTCGACCCATTTAGCCACGAAGTCTGCCAAGACCTGGACTTGATGGCCTTCCGAGGGGCGAATGAGATCGTCTCGCCCATGATCTCCACCGCCCACTTTGCAATTCTACCCGAGGCCTCTCAGGACTGGATGATCTCCCCCAGGGGGAAGGATGACACCACAGTCACCGGATGAGACTCGAAGTAGTGTCGCAACTTCCGCCGCGTCAGGATCACCGCGTATAGCAGCTTCTAAATTTGTGGGTAGCGGATCTTGGTCTCGGACAGTACCTCACTGATGAAGTAGACTGGCCTCTGGACGGGCAATGCATGCCCCTCTTCTCGTCTCTCAACCACAATCGCGGCGCTAACCACCTGAGTGGTCGCAGCGACGTAGATCAAGAGGGCTTCTCCGACAGCGGGGGGCACCAAGATGGGCGCGTTCGTGAGGAGCGCCTTCAGGTTCCCGAGGGCTTTCTCGGCCTCAGGGGTCCAAGCAAAGCACTCGGCCTTCCTTAAGAGGTGGTACAGAGGCAGGCCTCTTTCGCCGAGGTGCGAGATGAAACGGCTCAGAGCCGCGAGGCATCCCATGACCCTCTGTACGCCTTTCAAGTCCTTGATGGGCCCCATGCCGGTGATGGCAGCGATCTTCTCCGGGTTGGCCTCGATGCCCCGCTCGAAGACGATGAACCCCAAGAGCATGCCTCGGGGGACCCCGAAGACACACTTTTCGGGATTGAGCTTCACGCCTTTTGCCTTGAGACATCGGAATGTCACTTCAAGGTCGGAAAGGAGGTCGGAGGCTTTCCTCGTCTTGACTACGATGTCATCGACGTAGGCCTCGACCGTTCGGCCGATGTGTTCGCCGAACACATGGTTCATGCATCGCTGGTACGTTGCACCCGCATTCCTCAAACCAAACGGCATGGTAACATAGTAGTACATGCCGAAGGGTGTGATGAAAGAAGTCGCGAGCTGGTCGGACTCTTTCATCCTGATCTGGTGATACCCTGAGTAGGCATCGAGGAAAGACAGGGTTTCGCACCCAGTAGTGGAATCCACGATTTGATCGATGCGAGGCAGAGGGTAGGGAACCTTCGGACATGCTTTGTTTAGACCAGTGTAGTCTACACACATCCGCCATTTCCCCCCTTTCTTTCTCACAGGCACAGGGTTGGCAAGCCATTCGGGATGGAATACCTCTTTGATGAACCCTGCCGCCATTAGCTTGTGGATCTCCTCGCCTATGGCTCTGCGCTTTTCTTCATCGAATCGGCGCAGAGGCTGCTTCACGGGTCGGGCTCCAGCTCGGATATCCAGCGAGTGCTCGGCGACTTCCCTCGGTATGCCGGGCATGTCCGAGGGACTCCACGCGAAAACGTTGGTGTTTGCGTGGAGAAAGTCGACGAGCACTGCTTCCTATTTGGGGTCGAGCTCGGAGCCGATTCGGATCTGCTTGGAGGCGTCGTTGCAGGGGTCGAGAGGGACGGACTTGACCGTCTCTGCTGGCTCGAAGTTGCCGGCGTGGCGCTTCACGTCGGGCGCCTCCCTAGAGAGGCTCTCCAGGTCGACGATGAGGGCCTCGGACTCGGCGAGGGCCTTGGCGTACTCCACGCACTCCACGTCGCATTCGTACGCGTGTCGGTACGTGGGCCCGACGGTGATGACCCCGTTGGGGCCCGGCATCTTGAGCTTGAGGTAGGTGTAGTTGGGGACGGCCATGAACTTGGCGTAGCATGGCCTCCCCAACACTGCGTGGTAGGTTCCTCGAAACCCGACCACTTCGAACGTGAGGGTCTCCCTTCGAAAGTTGGAGGGCGTCCCGAAGCAGACGGGTAGATCGAGTTGTCCGAGGGGCTGGACGCGCTTCCCGGGGATGATCCCGTGGAAAGGCGCAGCACCCGTCCGAACCGAGGACAGATCGATCCGCAGGAGCCCAAGGGTCTCGGCGTAGATGACGTTGAGGCTGCTGCCTCCGTCCATGAGGACCTTGGTGAGCCTGACGTTGCCGATGATGGGGTCGACAACGAGCGGGTATTTCCCCGGGCTCGGCACATGGTCGGGATGGTCGGCCTGGTCGAAGGTGATGGGCTTGTCGGACCAGTCTAGGTAGACTGGCGCCGCCACCTTTACCGAGCAGACCTCCCGACGCTCTTGCTTACGGTGTCGAGCCGAGGCGTTCGCCACTTGCCCGTCGTAGATCATGAAGCAGTCGTGGACCTCGGGGAACTCTCCTGCCTTGTGATCTTCCTTCTTTGCGTCGTCGAGAGCCTTGCCACCCTCCACGGGTGGCCTGGCCTTGTGGAAGTGTCGTCGAAGCATGGCGCACTCCTCAAGGGTGTGCTTGACGGGCCCCTGATGATAGGGACATGGCTCCTTGAGCATCTTGTCGAAGAGGTTGGCTCCTCCAGGAGGTTTCCGAGGGTTCTTGTACTCGGCGGCGGCGACAAGGTCCGCATCGGCGGCGTCGCGTTTCGCTTGCGACTTCTTCTTGCCCTTCTTCTTGGTGCCGCGCTGAGTTGACGCCTCGGGAACATCTTCTGGTGGGCGGCCCTGGGGCTGCTTGTCCTTCCGGAAGATGGCCTCAACCGCCTCCTGGCCAGAGGCGAACTTGGTGGCGATGTCCATCAGCTCGCTCGCCCTGGTGGGGGTCTTGCGACCCAGCATGCTCACCAGGTCGCGGCAGGTGGTGCCAGCGAGGAACGCGCCGATGACATCCGAATCGGTGACATTGGGCAGCTCGGTGCGCTGCTTTGAGAATCGCCGGATGTAGTCTCGGAGAGACTCTCCCGGCTGCTGGCGGCAGCTTCGGAGATCCTAGGAGTTTCCAGGGCGCACGTACGTGCCTTGGAAATTGCCGGCGAAGGCTTGGACTAGGTCGTCCCAGTTGGAGATCTGCCCGAGGGCAGGTGCTCCAGCCAGGCTCGAGCGGTGTCGGAGAGGAACAAGGGGAGGTTGCGGATGATGAGATTATCATCGTTCGTTCCACCCAGTTGGCAGGCCAGCCGATAGTCCACGAGCCATAGTTCCGGTCTCGTCTCCCCCGAGTACTTTGTGATAGTAGTCGGGGTTCGGAACCGGGTCGGGAACGGCGCCCGTCGTATGGCGCGGCTGAAAGCCTGCGGACCGGGTGGTTCGGGCGAAGGACTCCGATCCTCCCCGCTGTCGTAGCGTCCCCCACGCCTGGGGTGGTAGCCTCGGCGTACCTTCTCGTCGAGGTGGGCCCGACGGCTGTGGTGATGGTGCTCGTTGCCGAGGCGACCCGGGGCCGCAGGCGCTGTGTTGCGCGTGCGCCCGGTGTGGACCGAGGCTTCCCGCACGAATCGGGAAGTCGCGGCGCGATGTTCCGATGGGTACCCCTGCCTTCGGGAGGCGGAGCTTTCGGCCCGTCGGACCGCGGCGTCCTCCAGGAGATTCTTGAGCTCTCCCTGGATACGCCGCCCCTCGATGGTTGATGGCTCCGGCATCGTGCGGAGAAGTATTGCCGCTGCAGCCAGGTTCTGGCCGACTCCACTGGAGTCCGGTGGTGGCCTTACCCTGACGTCGTCGGCGATGCAGTGCTGGATGCCCTGGGGGAGATGACGCGCTTCTCCGGCCGGAGGTTGGCCCGCCCATTCCTGCCCGATGTCCTGGCGGATCGGCACAAGCGTTACTGTTCCCTCGTCGAGCCTGGCCTGCCTCTCGCGGAGTTGCGCGAGCTGCGGGTCAGGAACCCCCGCCGGGACGGGGACCATAGCTAACTCCCGAAAGATGTCAACGCGAGGCACGGGCCTAGGGGGATCACCGTTCTCCGGCATACCAAGATGGTTGCCTTCGCCGGGACCCCCTAGATCGACGTGGAAACATTCGCGACTTGGGCCACAGTCCTCGTCGTCGAGGCTACGGCTGCCGTCGGAACAGTCGGAAAGGCAGTAGTCGCATGCGATCATGAAGTCCCGCATGGCACTGGGGTTACCAAGTCCGGAGAAATCCCAACAGAGGTCGGGCTTGCCATCTTCCTCGGACCCCGAGGGCCCGTAGGTCGAGACGGCTGTCAGCCAGTCCCAGGGTGACCGCACACGATACCCCGGAGGGTTTGGACTCGCCTCTATGAGAGTGTCCACCGAAGCGGAGTTGCTTGGCGGGTTGAGGCCGAATCCAAAAGACGCGAGATGGGAATCGGTCGGTACCTTTTGGTCGATAGGCGGTGACAAAGTCACGTCAGGGACTGACTGCACCGTCGTCTCAGGTACGAGGGTGACGCCCAGCAAGTCCTTCGCGAGCGTGCTGGCGTCGTCTGTTTGCTCGAGGTTGATGTGTTGCGGGGAGATGGCGCTCGTCTTCGTCTCAGACGCGAGGCCGATGTCCGACGCGCCCTCCGTTGGGGCGCCGGCGCCGTCGACTCGCTCGACAGCCAACGAGGTGTCGCCTCCTGCTTGGCCTTGGTTGCCCCGCCTCCTCCTCCGTCGACGGGGGAGGGGACGGGACAAGCCCGAATGTCATCCTTCCACCATGTGGGGAAGGCGTCGTCGATTTCCCCGCCGGCGAGTGGGTTGTCGACCGCCATTGTCGCTATCACGTGGCGGGGGAAGGAGTATCATGTCGTAGCTGCCGTCGAGGGACATGAACTCAAGACTCCCGAAACGGAGCACCGTCCCGGGTTGGAGAGGTTGCTGGAGACTGCCCATCTGGAGCTTGACGGGAAGCTGTTCGTCAACACGCAGCAGGCCCCTACCTGGCGCGCCAACTGTCGGTGTTTCGGAACCCGGGGGGTCCCTGGACCGACGAGTAAATCGTCGTCGCGTGCCCCAGCCCAGATGGGTCGGCGCGAGGCGGAACGCGAAGGGGGGAGAGAGCAGCCGGAGGGAGACAGGCGTAGGAGAGTGGAACCCGCGGCCTTCGTGTTAGCCCCGCGCCCAGGTCGGGTGTGCTTGCAGTAGGGGGTTACAAGCGTCCACGCGGGAGGGAGCGAGCGGCCTTGCGCGAGCGCCGTCCCGTCCTTCCCCGCGCGGCCAACCCTCTGTAAGAGGGCCCTGGACCTCCCTTTTATAGGCGTAAGGAGAGGATCCAGGTGTACAATGGGGGTGTAGCAGTGTGCTACCGTGTCTAGCGGGGGGAGCTAGCGCCCTAAGTACACGCCATTGTGGCAGCCGGAGAGGTCTTGGCACCCAGTTCGCGTGGTGTCGTGGCCATCGGAGGAGCGCTGGAGCCTGGCGGAAGGACAGCTGTCGGGGCTGTCAAGTCCTTGCTGACGTCCTCTTGCTTCCGTAAGGGGGCTGAGAGCCGCCGTCGTCACAGGGCATGCGGGGCGCCATCATTACTCGTATGGTAGAGCGAGCCAGATGGGACGCCGGTCTTGTTCCTCGCAGCCTGAGTCAGCTCGAGGTAGGGTAATGATGGCGCTTCCTGTTGACGTGGTCGGTCCGTGCCCTAGGCTGGGCAAGGTGGAGGCTCCTCCGAGGTCGAGGTCGAGTCTGTCTTCCGAGGTCGAGGTCGAGTCCGAGCCCCCGGGTCGGACGAGGCGGAGACCGTCGGCTTAGGCCAGGGTTGAGTCCGAGCCCTGGGATCGGGCGAGGCGGAGTTCGTCGTCTTCCGGGGTCGAGCCCGAGTCCGAGCCCTGGGGTCGGGCGAGGCAGAGTTCGTCGTCTTCCGGGGCCGAGCCCGAGTCCGAGCCCTGGGGTCGGGCGGAGCGGAGTTCGCCGTCTTCCGGGGCTAAGCCCGAGTCCGAGCCCTGGGGTCGGGCGGAGCGGAGTTCGCCGTCTTCCGGGGCTGAGCCCGAGTCCGAGCCTTGGGGTCGGGCGGAGCGGAGTTCGCCGTCTTCCGAGGCTGAGCCCGAGTCCGAGCCCTGGATCGGGCGAGGCGGAGTTTCCTATGACGCCTGAGGCCGGACTTGGCTGCTGTCAGCCTCGCTCTGTCGAGTGGCTCAGCAGTCGAAGCGGCGCAGGCGGCGCTGTCTTCCTGTCAGACTGGTCAGTGGAGCGGCGAAGTGACGGCGGTCACTTCGGCTCTGTCGACTGGAGGGCGTGCGTCAGGATAAAGGTGTCAGGCCACCTTTGCATTAAATGCCCCTGCGATTTGGTCGGTTGGTGTGGCGATTTGGCCAAGGTTGCTTCTTGGTGAAGACTGGGCCTCAGCCGAGCTGAAGGTGTGTCTGTTGCTGGAGGGGGGCCTCGGGCGAGACGTAGGTCCTCCGGGGTCGGCTGCCCTTGCCCGAGGCTGGGCTCGGGTGAGGCGTGATCGCGTCCCTCGAATGGACTGATCCTTGACTTAATCGCACCCATCAGGCCTTTGCAGCTTTGTGCTGATGGGGGTTACCAGCTGAGATTTAGGAGCCTTGAGGGTACCCCTAATTATAGTCCCTGACAAACTTAAATAGGTGAACTATTGGTACATCTATTGAGAAGTTGTGAAAAGGATAAAGGACTGTCACACGCGCGCGTCGCCGGCCGGGGCAGGGCGTCGCGCATGGTAGATCGGACCTTGGTCCGAATATTCCTCTCTAACGGTTGTGCATTTTGCCTGAAGTGATGACCGTTCGTTACTGTCTGTTTCATGTCCTATGGCTAGTAACGAACGTCTCCGATGGCGTCGATTTCTGACTGGCTGTAACGGCTGTCATTTTCTAGATCTGATGGTGACCGTTATTGTCCGTTCGTCTCCCTCTGCGCGTGTACAAATACGGAGGAGGTGAAACTGTTTCTTGTTACATGCGAACAGACTCTCATACGTGTTGCACACAATCCATCCCCGTCCCATCTTCTGCGAGCATAGAGAGAGTGGGAGAGCAGGCCTCCGAAATCGCCGTCTGTAGAGCTACACTTGCGCGGGTGTGCGGACGATCAGCTTTTTGGGGAGCGTACTCGCGACTGCTCGCTTCGTCCGTTCGACCAACACTGATCAGGTTCCTCGTCGCCGGCGCAATTCGAGAGACTGCATCACATACATCTGTCTGCATCGACTACGTACGACTATATCGAACATACACACGAGATGTCTCGTGTGAATGGAGCCATTAATAGCTTCAGCATCGGTCCCTCTGCAGGGTACATTCTGTTCTTAGTAATTGTGCATATTTTATTGTTCTTTACACACATGCACGTACACGTCATCACATATATGACTTTGATTTTCTGGATTACATTAAAACTGATAATGCTAATTTTCTAACAAAATATACCGATAGTACATACCTTTGTGCATATCTTGTCTTCTGCATCTGTTTTTTTTTTCTTTCCATACGACGACGTCTGCGTGATCCTTCAGCTGTACTCCTACTATGCAGCAGTATCGGATGATCCGTGGTACTAATATATGTGTGTGTATATCGCGACTTGTTCTTGAGCCCAACAACTGCCAACATTTGCATCATATATTGTGTTTAGCTACGTTTCTGCTTTGACAATCTATTTTTCTACTCGACCGGATCGAAGCAGAGCCGTTAAGTAGTTCCTGGATAACGTTTACCTAGTGTTTATTTTTAAACTAAAACGCGATAAATAAAAAATAGATAGTACTTTATATTTTTATTAGGACTTGATATGTTCGCTATTATTATCTATGACTGAAAATCACCAGATAAGGGTTAGTTTGGGAACAATATTTTTTCTAGAGATTTCAAATTTTCTAAGAGAAAATGAACTAATTTCTCTTGGGAAAATAAAAATCCCTTAGAAAAATTGGGTTTTCAAACTAGCCCTAAAACTGAATAGCAGAATCCCAGACTTGAATGGTCTTCATGTATATGTACCTTCCTGCCGTATATATACGTACGTATGTACACCGCAAGCCGGGCTAGTTTGTAGTACTACCACTTGCTACTCCTCCAATCACTAGTATACCAATGAATGAATACGTACTTTCAGAACTTGGCGACCTGCTCAAACGACGGTTTCGGGTCAAGTCGGGTCATGTCAAAATCGGATTGTGGGTTATTTAGCATGATCCGTATTTAGCTTGTGTCTCACTATTCAACGTGTCAGGTCAGTTTTTTCTTAAATTGGATTGGGTTTTGAATAAAAAATTACGGTATGTACTCGATCTGTAAATTATTGTGGATAAAAAAATTATAGCATATACTCGTTCGTTGCATTGATCAGATAGGCTGAGTTTTTTTTCGAACAAATCGAGTCAGGTTGGTTGGATCGAGTAGCCGATGAGCAAGGATGCCCAAACTCAAGAGCTTGGCTATACATTGGAGCCAAGAAAATTTCGATTTTCAAATCGAGAAAGGAGACATGCATACATGCACATGCTTCGAAATTGAAATTGGACGAGCGTAACGGAGACAGGTTTACGTGGACGCGGGGGCGGCGTTAAATTTATTTGGTGGCGCTCACACGAGATGCAACTTATTAGTAATTGCCGCGGGGCCCACCCTGCAGATTATACTCGATCGTGCACTTGGTTTTTCTTTTTTTTTCTTACCTCTCGGTGTACATTTGTGCCAGGTGTGTTAGGCTGGTCGGAAGCTTGAAAAAAGCACGATTTAGACACGATACGACCTAAAATAGGTTAGTGCTGGATCGAGTTTGGACCGAGTTTGCGGCCCATAGATAGGCACGAGCATGCCGCATTTAAAACAGGCACGAAAAGGTCCATGTATTCATTAAAAACATACTTCTTAGGTGTTTGGTTTTAGGAACAAAATATTTATTTTATTCTATTCTAGTACCTAAATTATTGGATACGAAAACTATAACTCAATTTTAATTTACGTATTTGACAATTTAGTGACTAAAATAGAGGGACTAAAAATTAGTCCCTACAAACCAAACAGCTCCTTCATTCCACATTTTTATGTAATTGATAAAGAACACAAAGCTAGAGATGATGCTAGTTAGATGTTTTTTAGTTTTGAATTAGAGCATGTGATGTAATTTTACTTTTGTTATGAACATTAGATAATGAACTAAACTTACGAACTTTGTATAGAGCTAGTAATACACTTTTTTCCTTCTAACAAAATGATTATGCTTGATAAAGAACACAAAGCTAGAGATGATGCTAGTTATACTATTTTATTTGTTTTATTAAATCTGTTTTGAATTTTGGGCCTTGATGTGAATTTCGGGCCAAAAATGAATTTCGGCTCGCCCGAAATGATCCCGACACGTTTAAGCAATTACGTGCCAAGCCGTGGGCCGAGGGCTAGACCTGTGGGCCGGTCCGGCACGGAGCGAAATTCAAACGGATCAGCCCTTTTCAGGCTTAGACCAGGCCAGGCCGTGTGACCCGAATGTTCACCTATACCTCTCAGAAGTCAGATATGCAGCTTGTGTTGTTACGCTTGCATACATGTACACACATAGCACACGTTCGGCTAATCCCCAATCTGAGAATATCTACTGCTTTAGAGCATGTGCTTTGTACGTCACGGACGAAGCACATAGTTCTGTTCCTCTATCTCGCTTCTCACCAAACAATAGACTCAATAGTCTATACATATATAGGCTATGGGAAACCACCCAAAATTGATACAACAAAAGGCCAAAATCGTTAAAACGGTACCAAATGGATCAATCCTCATTCAGAAGCGATTTTTCGGCAGCCTCAAATGCACTAGAATCATACCGCCCTCTTCAGAATTCCCGTTGATTAAACACCTTTCCCTATCGCGCCCTATGTCCCCAGTACCACTAGCAAAAATTCCGCTTTCTAATGTTAGGGTTTGGCGAGTTGGAAATGGATATAACCAAAATGATATTGGATATAATATCTTAGTCGGCATTTGATTCGGTCGAAGTAAGATGAATTTCAACCACTATCCTAACATTCGACTCGAGAACAATCAGATTAATAGCTTTGCACCTTGTTTTTTTATTAGATATCGAGCATGGTCAAAATTATAAAATCAAATGCTTTCTGAATCCACAACCGCTAACCTGAGTGATTGAACTGACGTAGAACTCGTTATCTTATGAAGTTATTTATTTCTGAAATTCACGAAATCTTTTTAATAATCTCGATGGATAGAGATACGCTAGATAAAGAGTTCATTATTCACATTGACATTTCTCAATGATGTCTATATTCGATGCTTAACATAAGACAAACACCTAGGGTGTTACATCCTGAATCTTGGCACGCACCACCATCCACCCGCGCCATGGATGCCTCCAAAGTGTGCCTACCGCCTGGCACCACTATGGCATGGAAGGCGAGCGAGTAGGGGGGGAGAGCAAGAGAGGTTCAAGGGACGCCGCCAATTGAGAGGAGTGCTCGAATCAGAGACGAAGGTGAGGAGGAGAGGGGGCTAGGGCAAACATGTCATTATACGCTTAGTAGAGACAGTTGTCCAAAGCAAAATCTGAATTCTAAATACTCGCCTTTTTCCCCGAATGGATTATGTGGACAACAACTTCTAAGAGCATCAAGATTTTTAAAGAATCTCTATTCATATATATATAGTATATGTATTTAGAGCCCTGTGCTCTATTTAGCTACAAGAAGCCCCAGCCAAATATGAACGCACGTGCACTGATAGCCGACCAGGACTTTTCACATTCCACATATAATGACGTGTTGCCTCCATTAGCTCCTCTTTCTTCTCTCGGTCTCAGTTTTCATAACCGCCTACACCACCGCAAAACCCCAACCCTCTCCGTGTGACACGAGGTCTCTCCGCCGACTCCGACCTCTCCAACGACTCCGCTCCATCCGCCGCTCGCAGTCGATCCAGGCGCAATCGGGGATAGAGCGGTGCCTCCTTGTCGACCCCAAGCCGAGCTCCTCTATCCTCGCTGCTGCAACTGGAGACGAGAGTCCAGACCATAGAAAACCCAGTTTCTCCGCCGACGCGAGTGCTTCCACATTCTTCGCCGTCGTTCGACATTCTCCGCCGTCAACGGGTGCCGCTCCAACGGGTAGCCCTTCCCCAACCATCTACGGTGGGTTCTTCCGAACCCTAGCTAGCCGCATTACATAGGATCGTTCAATTTGAAGATGCATAAACGCGCGTAGTACATGTACACAGAATAGCTCTATAAAAACAATAACGATCATAAGAATTTTTTTATATTTTTTCATATAAAGGTATATAATTACTATTTCGTACTTCATACATGTATGTTCCCAATGTTTGCATTCACACGTATACTTTCCTGATTCTTCATCAGCTGTCACTTTGAATTGGTGTTGTTCCCACACAATTTTATTCGATCTTATTGTATGTTGCACTACCCAATCATTTGCACCCCCTTCTTGATCATGCATTATCTTGAATGCAGTTGCATATTTCAAAGACTCCTGGAATTTATTTATCACAGCCCTTGTGTATGCTCTTGCAACCCTTATCGCAAACATATATAACGTGTTTGTTTCCTTTTGACCCTATGTCGTATATAATTCAAATTAGATGACACTTATATTAAGGTATAAATATACTTCATAACAATTTGTCCTCACCATGCTTCACACTGCTTCTTTTGACTCTTTTATCTTTCTACTGTGTAGAAGCTTCATCATTTGCTTGGCGAATTGATGTAGCGGAGTGTTTGCATCGACATGTGCACTTTTCACAAGCTTGCTCATGCTTTCGCTACGCTGTGTAGACAACATTAGCCCACAATAATGATTCTTGAAAAAGGCAGGCACCAATCCTTACGTATTCCACACATTTTGTTGAGAGTAATGTTATCGTGCAGATGGAAATCTTCAAGTAGCATTGACCATGCAGTCTCAAACTCCAACTCAGTCAAAGGATGATGTATTATAGATTGGAACCTTGTCTTAAAGACCATTTCCTCAAACCTTGCATACAACTCGTTTAGAAAAGGCATATACCTATTTTGCACATGCCATAGACACAACCGATGTATTGTGTGTGGGAAAACCCTCTCGAGTGCTACTGGCATTGCAGGATCTTGATCTGCATTCATAGATGTCAAAATTGTATGAATCTTATTCCATGTTATAAAGAAAATAAAATCAAATTTAAGCCATATTTTATGTATATACATTTACTGCATTATTATCAGTCGTACCTGTCAGCATCACTCGTGGCCCTTCGGTTCCCATGCATGTTTTGAAGGCATTGAATACCCATTCAAATGTATCAACAGGTTCATCCCCCAATAATGCGAAAGCAAATATGGTGCACTGGAGGTGGTGATTCGAACCAACAAACATACCTAGTGGTTTTTCATACATATTAGTCTTATGTGTTGTGTCAAATGTAACTGCATCACCAAAATCCATGTAGTCCCCTTGCTTGCATGTGACCAAAATATGCTCAAAATCTTTCCTTCTTTATTCAATTGGAAGTCAGAGAAAAATTGTGGATTATCCTTTTTGCATAATGCAAAAAGATAGTAGCTTAGCCACATCATTTGCATTTCTCTCTCGTTGCTTTGCCTTTTTCCTAAAATTATTGTCAATATTAGCATTGGGCGAAACTAACATTTATGCAAATTTCAATTCTGAATTAGAGTATAAAAATATTATAAACTTACAGGTTATACATGTCCTGTGCTGTTACAAGCACACTCTCAGGACCACCGTGCATTTCTGAAACATAATCCATAATACAATGCTACGGGATTCGACTCTCCTGCATAGAACTTATGAACTCCATGTATTTAGGATCATGTGTCTTGTTGCATTGTAATTGATTCTTTTATGTATCTTTCTTAAAAAATTCATGATTATGATCCAAGTGCAACAGATCAATACGCACTGATATAACTGTCTCTTTGGCATCATCATAAATTCTTTTAAAGTTTCATACCAGCCTTGTATTGTGTCCGCTTCGAGCTGGTATTACGTACCTTTGGGTTTGATATTCCCCTTACTGCACTCTTTCCTTCCATCGAGCAATTCAACCACTTACAATTTTTCTGTTCCCTATAATTTTTCAATGGGAAGCCAACTTCATATGCATACCTACTATAAAATTGATATGATTCATCCATACCACTAAATGTCATACCAACTTTAGGTACCAACTTCAGATCAATTGTAACTTCCTGTGCAAATAAATAAAATATACATATATGTACATATATCCATAACATGTACGCTGTATGGTGTCCTACCTAATTTTTCATCGTATGCACAATATAACATTTCATACCATCTAGCTGCATAATATTACCCTCGATTTAATTTTTCCATCATATACAATTTAATCTACACTACTGAAAATCCAAAACAGTTATATAGTACTTACATGTCTCTGCAGAATCACTGGTGTGTCCTGTTCATGCTCACCAATAGTTCGTATAATAGTAAGTTGCTGTCCTCTTTGATTAATGGTCATCCTCGACGCATCTGATGTGTTCTGATCATCAACCCCCGGCGCCCTCAATGCTGCTGGTGGAGTAATTGCCTCTACGGCAGTAGCTGTTTGCATATGTGCACTTGCATCCGAGGCAAACTGGTTCCCTCCTAGTTGATCTTCCTGCACCATTGGTACGATATCCAAGCATGGATTTGATCGATGAACTGATGTCGATGTCGTGTACTCTCTGATTGGCTCTTTACCCTATGGCGTCGCCATCTTCCAGCTCTAGTTACTTCCTTCAGCCAGGTGCACCCTAACAAATGATTCTTGCTGTCTAACTTTTCTGGAAGCGTGGGATCCTTTCCTTTTTGCCCATGCACATATCCATTATCGTGGACGCGATAATCACGGCGAGTTCGCGTGCGTATCTGCTACATTATAGGATCGTTGGGGCACGCTGATCGTGGGTGTAACAACAATTTATGCAAGTTCGATGTAGGTCTTATGCTGTCGTAAATCACTGTTTAGATCCGCCTCCATAATACTCCGGTGCCACGTAACCGGCCCACGTCCAGAATAATGACCCACGTTTTGTTACGCATTTTTTGTCCAACATTTATTATTGCATAAATACATTTCACCATTCGTGCTGTCTGGCTCGACCCATTCGATTCGTCTGGCTCGGCTCGTTTACATACCCTGGCTGGGCTCCCCCGCACCTATCGAAAGCCCAGGGCTCCTATTACCATCCGCCTATATATATATAACATCAGTTTTCCTTGTTTTCCACCATCATTTTGAAAAAAAAATCTTATACCTTTTTCTAATCTACCTGGATCGTTGCCTCACGGATTGGTCGTGAGAAAACGCAAAGTCTAAAGATGGTATAGAAAGACTCGAGACCCTACGTATATCGATCGGTAGCTTCGGTCACAGTTGACTACATGTGCAGTTTTATTAAACACGTGGTTTGATTTGCTTGGTGGCTTGTGTCCTCGGAGTACGTACATACGTACCATGCAACAAGGCAACAGTAACGCAATAATTGAAGCTCCACGCTACCGATTACTAGCTACGCACACGGACCCTGCATGCTACGTGCACGCACGGTAGTATGGTACACATGACGGATCGAGTGAGAACGTTCTGCGTGCGTACAGATGGATGGATGGATCGGAATTCGGCCACGCCAAGCCACGCCACGTCAGCCGGACAAAAAAAAATATGACTAAGGATAAAAATAAAGTATCAATAAAACTAAAAACACCGCCTTAAAAGCCGTTTTTTACGCATGCTGGCCGTCGAAGACCCGGCAAGACAGGGGAGACCGGGATTACAGGTGAAGTAGGATTGTAGGAATTCGCCGCAGGCATGGCAGGCGTGCGCGGTTGCCGTGCCGACGCATGCATGCATTCTGCATGCGGCGTCGCTTTTTCCGCGTACGGCCAACGGGGCCCGTCCGTCCGTCCGTCCCGCTAGATAGACAACCATTCTGCATTCTGTTGTGTCTATGGCGGACCTGCCTAGCTAGCTAGCCTTTTCGATGGATATTGGCGCCGGGAAGCAGCGCTCCAGCCTCCAGGCCAGCTTGGAAGCACTAGCTAGTCCTAGCTAAATTTCCTAGCTAGCTAGTAGCTTAATTAGCCAACAAGGCTTGCTTGCTGGAGTACTTCCTAGATCGAACGGCCAACTAACGGCTAGTTTAGGAACCTCATATTTTCTAAAGGAGTTTTCATTTTTCTAAGAAAAATTAATTTATTTTTCTTTAGAAAATTAGAACCCCTTAAGAAAATGATGTTTTCAAACTAACCCTAAATGTGTCTTTTCCTCGCTAGGGCCCATGCCACTTTCTAGTCAAGATCCACAAAGACCACAAACAACATGATATCGTTTCAATACTATCTTTTGATTCTATTTAAAGTGTATGAGCCTTTGGATCGGAAGGAATTCAAGGAAACCTAATTAAGGGAGCTAGCGGTACTGTATGTGGCTATAGCCTCATCATTAGCGGTCCAACTGGTACCACATTTAGCGTTATTTATATAAGAATGAGCGGCATCCATATCTTATTTTATATCTCGTTGATATATAGCAAGGTAGCTGTGAAAATGGTTGGGATGATATATAAATCGTATTCTATGTCTTCTTGTTGGTTTTTTATATCTGCCTCATTCGAATTTGTATTTACACGGACATTTGATGTTTCGGTCGTTTTTTTGGGTAGATTTGTAATCGACGTGGCAGAGAACTACTCCCTAATTAATCACCAGGGGACAGGAGGATAAAATGCACGCAACCTTTATTTAGATTGGAAGCAACCGATCGATGCAGGATGGATCTTAGTCGTACTATGCAGCGAGCGATCACACTTGACTGTTATTATAACGGGCCGGCTCGAACGCGGAATGCTGTTCAATGCGTGCTTGGATTGGAATGGTGAGTGGTGACAGTGACGTGGACGTACGTAGCGTGTTCCGAGGGGGGAAGAAAATCGTGTACTACACCAATGGACAGATGCTATCTTCCGGAAACATTACTGATGCATCAGCATCACAGCTGCTTCATCATGTCTCTAAAATCAGGTGTCCCTGTAGCGTGACATTACACTATTATTGACTGGAAGAGAAGGTTCATCACATGCATGCATGGCGACATTTGCCGTCTTCTTCGTCTGTTTGTTTCTGCTGGTACTACATATTCTGAGAATATTACTCTTATTTTCGGATGTATATATATCGTCGTTAGCTAGTTCAGCATCTAGCACCGCCACCGCATATATATTCATGCATATGAATGAATAGCACAAGGTTTCAAAACGCAGGTGGCACGGTTGCAACTTAGCATTCGCGCGTTGCTAGGCCAGCGGTCAAGGGATCCGCATGCGATGCAGCCCGCAGGGTACTCGGGGTCGTTGGAGTTGGAGCTGGGGACAGACGAATCGCTCATTCACCGTGCTCCTTCCTGTTTAGACTTTAGACCTGACGGCAAGGTAGCAAGCCAAATGAAGAGTGAATGGTAGTACCTCGATCTGATGTGTTCCGATCCAAAACTCCTCTATGGATAATCCAGCCATGCGATCGGTGATAAAGACAAAAAGTATTAAAAACACCCATCATGAGGCTTGAACCCAAACCACATGGTTAAGAGCCTTGTGTTCTACCAACTGAGCTAGAGGGCTATATGATTATAAAATAGAGCTTGGCGCCATAGATCATGGCGCCGAGCTCGGTGCCACATCAGCGCCACGGCGTCTGTTTGTGCCAGCGCAGCACGTACCTCGGCGCCATAGCCTATGACGCCGAGCAAAGGGTCCAAAAATGACATTAAAATTTTTTAGGGTCCAAACGTGATTTTTTTTTCCGAGAAAGGGTCAAACTGCAAAAAATTCGGTGAAACCGAAGCAGATCGCCAGCGACCACAGCCACGGTCATTTAAGCAAACTCCCGCATTGCTGTACATGGGACTGCAAAACACAAAGCCCCAAGGCACATTGCAATTCCCTATTGGCTGCTACAGACACACAGCTTGCATCGCATTGGTGGGGGTATTTTGGGCAAGAGATATTTTCCCGGAGACTCATCAACCCAGCTCAAATTTGGGCTGGACATCACATCAAATATGCAGTGGATGAAATGCCAATACCGTTGTCTCAGCCAAAACAATACTCCATCGATCTGCTGGTCGTTCATACACGCGACTTAGTTTTCAAACAAACAAAATGAATTCTACCTATTATTATACAGTGAAACCCTACAATGGTCAAATATATACAGGGTCAAGAATACAAGCCGGGGAAATGCTCCACTCCACATATAAAACAAGCTGCAGCAAAAAGCCCTAGAACCAACACTCAGCAAAATTCTATTCTAGGGGAAAAAGTGAAGCTAGGGGTAGCTTTCTCAGGTGAGCCCTTGACTTTTATTCTCAGACTAGCTCTCAACCACTTCAAGACTGGACGCTAGCAAATCGTTCCATGTGTCAGTTGGTCCTGGCAAACACCAATGCATGCAATCATCGTGCTTTTTGCCGCCAGTTGCTGAAGGGTGAGCATCCGCTCTGAATTCACTCATGCGAGTGATGTCCAGAACTCTAAAACTAGACTGCTGTTCAAGAGCCTTCACCAGGTGTTGGTTTACCAAGCGTGCCTCTACGTTGGTGCTGTTATTGTCCAAAGAGAAAAATTCTCCCACCTGAACATGTTTGCCTCGATATGTTAGTCTTTTTCTTATATAGAAAACATATTTCGGCAGAAACTATCAAACAGTTTGCCATTCAGATCTAGTAACCTAAGAAACTGAATAAGTGTTCAGCATACGAGCATTGTTCCAACATGTTAATGAAACCCATTAAGTTGGGATTAGCTTGTCTGATAGTTAGTGAATGATTATATGGAAATGTTCTGTTTCTGTTCAAAAACTGATTGCAGCGGATAAAATATGAAGAGATGCATTGTTTTATTTTGGCTGCCATGTTTACATGAAAAATACCCGATCCCTGCAGCGCAAGGTCCCAAGTCCATTTGAAAAAGGATCAACCATCGTGCAGTTGTATTATCTACAATAAACACTTTCTCATTCTTTTATATTACTACAATTGTCCTACCAGGTAACACACAGGAACACATCAAGGAAGTATTTCAGCACATTCCCACATCCATGTCAGCATATTATGCATGATGTTGGAACAAAATTTGAAGAAAGCTTGCATGAGAAGGTGAAAAGCTTGCTATTTAATCATTTCATGTATTTAGTATCAGCACCTCTTCTGACGACAAGGGCTGGTTACGTTGGCAAGATCCACCTTCATTCCAGTCACCACCTTCGAAATGTCTAGGAGATTGAGTGCGGAAGAATTTCACTGTGTTTGGTCTCATTGCTTTGTTCGCAAACATTAACTGATGAAAATTATTTATTCAAAGCATGAGAAAGATAAGTTGAATGACATTCTGATAGACATACATAGGGCTTTTTTTTTCTTTTAAATAGATACAAGCGCCATAAATCCATTCACGTCAAATTACATGGTAAAGACTATTTCAAGAACTGCCAAAATTCATCAATTAGTTCAAGTGCAGAAGTAGAATATCAATATCCCATGGCAGTGAATTTTTTTCACAAAGAGAATTATAGAAATGTCAGTCCATTGCATAGTAAGAGAATATCAGGATTCAATTACATATGAACTTCAGGCATGGATAAAATAGTTGCTAGATATCAGCAAGGGCACTCTAAAGTGGAGTTTTTATTAACATGAAAACTAGGCTATAGGCATACCATGTTTTGAAGAGCCAAATCCAGTCCAGCAGGTGGCAGTAAAGGAGGCACAATTGGCCTCCCCTTCTCAAAGAACAGCATTGGTGACCGTATTGGATCAAATTTCGAGGGTGCCCACCACCTAAGTACAAAACAAAGCAAATGAGGCCAGTGGTAAAAGAATATTGTGCATTATATACAGGGCAAGATAACACATTTTTCAGGGATCAGGGAACAGCTGAGGTGGTAGGCTGCCCAGCTGCCCCTCATTAATATATTAATAATGTGTGTCACAAATTTTCCTAGCTTACAAAGCAGACAGAAACCAACATGATAGCTGTGGCGAAAATTAAAACAATTGAAATGCCCTCAGAAAGATATACAGTGAGCTGAATCATTCTCTTCTATCAGGCAAAAGTTATTTATTGACAAGTACCAATACGATCATGTTCATAGGTTTCTGATGTATTAACTGGCTACAACATATATTGAGAACAAGTAGTTCACTGCACTTTTGTCAAGTTTGAACTTTGACGCGAAACAAAGGAACTACAGTACTTAGTTTGTATAATAACACACTTGATCTGTCAATTAATCAAGCCCATAATTTAATTCATAAAATGCCATTAGTTTGGCATCAAACTGTAGAACTGCTGATTTAATGCTTATTTGCTCATGAATAGTGGTGTTCACGTGCCAATGCCCAGTGTTGAAAATAAGAACATCATGGAAGCTACATGCCTCTACCCATGTTTGGTCAGGAATATCCACATCAACTCTGTAACCATGCTTATACCCAAGAGATTCTAGAGTACCTCCATTTGGATTTGCTGACCACCTATAAAATGAGTGATATAGGGTTCAATAAAAAACTGAAGGGCAACAGTATCACCATGAACGGAAAAGTTCTGAATCAGCGTCTAATCCACATAAAAAAGAAGTCAAAGGAATTAAATAGGAAAAATTAATGAAAGATAGTGAATTAGTGTCTGATAAGAGCATAGTTCTATTGACTATTGACATTAACCCACTATTTATTAAACCACACAGCAAGAACGGCCGACTGGGAGATATTTCAAGTTTTTCAGTGCTTCCAATTCCAAGTTACACCTAGAGTTCTAAACTAAAAGTAAGATATGCAAAGCTGAAATAAAATTCTGGCATAAATAACAATACAAGTAGGCTGTACTTCAAATAAGCATTTTTTATGCTAATCCAAATGAAATGGCACTTCTTACCTACCATAATGTACCAAGAGATTTGTCCTGTGGTATGCCACAGTGAGGTTATAGCGCAGGAAGGTGAAGCCATGGTCTGCCTCTGCAGGATGCCATTTGCAAACCTCACCACTGACTCCCCTGAGCATGCATACTAATGAGGCAAACATGTTGCGGTTCAACGAATCACCCACAAATCCTGCAATAAAGGTATAAAGCAACCGTCAGCACAGCAAGGCAAAATTCAGACTCTAAATATATGAGCTCCGTGCAGGCAGAAAATCAGAGTACACTTATTGCCTCAGAAAACAAAAAAATGAAAGTGTGAATAGACGTTGCTTCTACCTTTTGGAAATTCTAATGATCTAACTAAAGCATGTCGCGGAATGGAAACAATGGAACATGCAACCATAGCAGCACACAACAACGATATAAGATGGAAATTGGAAAACGCAAATTAGCATGAAATGCATAAGTGACTAATCAATGCATATCAATCTTGCCCATGTTTGAAGGTTATTTCCAACCCCAACCAGAGCACCACAAGGACATGGAGCAAGCAAAGTAAGGCATGCAACCACATTGTTCGCGTGAAGACCATTGTATAACTAAGTGAAACGCACCACGTGTCGTCCCCACACTGTGGACACCTGGGAACCATAGCTCATGATTAATTGCTTTGAAAACTACCCCGACCACACCACAGCACCTTGTCCCCACCAAGTCGCATCGCATGTCACTATGTCAGTGTCGTCAGGCATTTTTCGAAGACAAGGAAATGGGAACGGGAAGTTACCGATACTGGTGCCCCTGAGGTGCTCCAGGAACCGGCGTGGGTCGAGGCGGGGGAGCTCGCACCCGGGCCCGACGGGCCTCCACCGCCAGCTGAGCAGGTCGCGGGCGTTGGGCTTGCCATTGGCGATGCAGTTCCATCCCTTGAAGATCTCCTTGCAGGTGTGGTCGTAGCGGAGCGAGGAGCCCGCGAGGGGGTCGCGCACCCACTCGCCGGCGGAGTAGTCGCAGGCCTGGGACCGGGAAGAGGGCTTGCGGGGCGCGGGGAAGGGCCGAGGCGAGGGCGATGAGGTGAGGTGGAGGCCGTGGAGCAGAAGAAGAAACAGCGGGGGCAGCAGGAGGAGAGCGAGGACGAGGGCGCGCCGCCGAGGCCCCGCGGTCATTCTCCTCGCCAGCAGCGGCATGGGAGGCGGGCGAGGTTAGGCGAGCGAAGCATATCGTGCGTTGCAAGGTGGGGGTACACAGCTTGGGCCGAGGAATTTTGCTGGGCCAAACGAAGAAGGGACATGTACCGGGCCTTAACAGACCGATTTCGGACACAAATAATTGACCTAGTGAAAAAATGAGAGAAGAAGTGATAGACTGATCGTAAAAGATCCTATACCCAATATATGTAGAAAAGATTTTGGCCTCTTTAATAGTATCCTCTAAATCATTTTTCAAATATAGAGGATGTTTCTCTATCTTATATTTATATATATATATATCCTCTATGTATATACTCTCTCTTTTTCTCTTCCCTATCCATTTTTATATTTAAAATAATAGGTTTAACAAATTCAAATATGTATAACTTATCCTTATATAGATTTTCCCTCCTCACTCCTCTATAAATTTTTATTTTAAATTTTATATATATATATATATATATATATATATATATATATATATATATAGCCTAAACTCTGTGATGAACACCTTTAGAGTTATAAGTAAGAACATAACAATGATAAAAATGAGCAAAGAATATACTCTTGCATTTTGGACAATCTTTTTAATATATCCCTTCTTGTGACATGTTTTGTCACATTCCTTTACAAAAATGGTCTTATGCTTAGCGTAAGCATTCTTTCCTTTCTCGGGAACATATCCAAAATCATCACTATTAAGTGAGCATCGTTGACTTCCCAAAATAAAATCTAACTTTGCTATACCACCATTGCCTTCTCCAAAATCAAGAGTTAGAGCATTGACCTTTGCAGAGTGGGGAAGGATGAGTGCACTTTGCATACATTAGCTAGGACCACAAAAAAGGCACCGCCAACGGTTCCTAGTTTGCTACTAGCTCAATTATCAGCAAGTACACAATAATGCCTACTGGCTAAGCTAACCTGCCATCAAGAAAAGAGAGAGGATTATTTTCCTACCCAACTAGAAACTAGAAGCTTCATCTTCAAGCAAATTGCGAGAACGCCTAATTATTTGTTTTCGTAAAAGTACTTCTCCAAATAAATAATCCTCGTAACTTCACTCATAGGCCGAACAAACATACAATTGTATGTCTAATATGCTTACACTTTTAAGTTTCATCACTCATTATTGACAACCCTCTATCATTGACTATAAATTTATAACCCCCAAGCTTTTGAGACGCTTTCACAGCCGTACGTAGTGATGGAGAATTGGCCATCTGGCAGTGGCGGGCGTGTCATCGTCATTGGTGCAGCTGGCCGTACGTCCGACACGCCCCGACACGCCCTGATCTGTCCAAACCCACGAGTTTATATGCCATCTGATTGGTTGCATGTAACGTATCGTCTTACATCACTATATGTGTTGGCTTTACCTTAGCTCGTATTTGGTTAACTGCACACAGAAAACACATTTTGTATAAACGGATGTAAAATAAGTTATTTTAAGATTATTTGCCTCCACCCACACATACACCAGAAAACGTCGTATCTGACCAGCCAACATATTACGAACGTGCACATATACGCACAACCATCCAATCATGTGGATTGTGGAATAAGTCATTTTAATACAATTTGCATGTACCCACATATATGCGAGAAAACGCCGTATATGACCAGCCAACATCGTACGAACCTGCACACAGTCATCCAACAATCATGTGGATGATCTATGCTCTTGTTCATTCCCATCTCGGTCGGTGAAATTAAGACAATAATGCATGCGCTGCGAGTTTTTCCAACTTTTGATGTCGCTGTCGCGCGCGTATTCCTACACTTATCAATCGAGCCTAACACGCATGCACGTTTGCAACGAGTTTCTTGAGTGCACACAAGCTATTCCTACGTTATCCATCTGTCTGACACAGTCCAAGAACGAATTGTGATGATGTGGAAGTTTACGTTTTTTGTAGGAAAATAATTGTCAGACCCGCCTTCTTCGATCGAGATCTGACATTGCATGCATGATAGGTTGGATGTGGAATATTTACTTCTTGGAAACAAGTCTTTCCGACATATAAATATAAGTGACTCTTTTTTTCTGTTCGGCGGCATTGTCCCCAGAAAAAAAAAACTTTATAGAAGCTAAGTACCAGAGTCTGCTGAGAATAATTGATCTTTTTCCAGCTATATATGCGCAACGTGCGGTACAGTGTCGTGTGCATCAACAAAAACGTATACTGGTGGACAACACCTACCCATCACTCATGCATGCTGCTGCACAAGATAGTGTCAACCCGGCCAGTACGTACATGCACATGCATATCTGGCTGGGCCTAATTCTTGCGCATTATGATCTGCATGTTATGGATCGTACCGTTGCTGTATGCCTCAACTCTGTGGCTGCACAAGAGATACGGGACAGCGTAGTGTTCTGGCACGCACGCTATCTTTCCCCCCCCCCCCCCCACCCCCCCCCCCCCCCCCTGAAATTATCTACAACGTGTTATATCTAGTAGCTAGCACTAGGACGGCAGTTTTTCGGTTATGGCTCCGATGACTTCTGAGAGAAACACAACTGGTTTGATTACACTAGTACAATTTGGCTCTATACAAGCGGTAGGCTTTTTACATCACAGGTGTGTCCCAGGCGGTTCAGTACGCCTGTGATGTAATAGTATCACAAGCGGTTTTTGTTTAGGACCGCCTATGGTGCTCTATCCTTTTCACAAACGGACCCTAAGAAAAAACCGTCTGTGATTGTAAAAATATGAAAATACAATTTAAATATTAAAATAATTTTAATTTTTAACAGAAATATGCAAATACAATTTAAATAAATTAATATTTAATTTTAACAGAAATATGCAAATACAATTTAAATGAATTAATATTTAATTTTTAACAATAATATGCAAATACAATTTAAATGAATTATAATAGCACACATAGATAACTAGAGAGATTTTAAATTAATTGGCAACCACAATTCATAGTCGATCATACATGATAACAAATACAATTTGATTCATACAATTTTTCATGAACTACCATTTTTCCGCATGTATGGCTTTAAGTTCTTATCAATTTTCTTTTCCACACGCTTGATTCTCTCTGGACCGTTAAAGACGAACATCTCTTCATACTTATTGTATTCCTCATCTTGGTCTCCCACATTCTCAACTCCAATAATTTTTTGCTTTCCAGAAATAACTACATGCATCTTCTCATCTGCTGGATCGAGTACATAGAACACTTGTGCAACACATTCGGCGAGAACCCACGGGTCATCTTTATATCCTACTTTCTTTAAGTCTACCAGTGTGAGTCCGTAGTTAGCCACTATCACCCCCACGGGATGTTGTACCCATTGGCACTTAAATAAGGGTATTTTCATGCTTGGGCCATAATCAAGTTCCCATAATTCCTCTATGAATCCAAAATATGTGGTCTTCTGTCCATGTAGGTCAAAAGCATCGATACGAACACCGCTATTTTGTGCAACACTTTTCATGTCTTTTGATTTAGTGTAGAATGTGTACCCATTGATGTCATATGCTTGCCATGATGTCACAAAACACGATGGCCCAGAAGCCAAATTCTTCATTGTTTTCTCTTCCAAAGAGTCTCCGAATGGGATGTTTTTGTCCATTAACCATTCGCTGAAACGATGTTTGTGCTTCCTCATGATCCAGTCCTCTGTGCGGTTCTGATTTTCTTTACGAAGCTCATCCAGGTGTTCCTCTATGTAAGGCTCGGCTATCGTGAGATGTTGTAGTACACTACCATGAGCACAATGTACTAGCTTGTAATCCTCAACGCGAAAAGTTTTCTTGCCCATTCTCCCTCTCCCACATAGTTTACCCTCATGTTTAGGTACAGGCACACCTATCATTGTTCCGTCACTGATGTAATCTATACAACTCTCAATCACTTCTTCTGTAGTGTATCCCTCCATGATTGAACCCTCTGGGTGAGCGCGATTTCGCACATAACCTTTTAATACTCCCAGGTATCGCTCCAACTGAAACATATGATGTAAATATAGTGGCCCTAATATTTTTATCTGATCCACGAGATGTATGATTAGGTGTACTTGCATATCAAAAAATGATGGAGGAAAACACATTTCAAGCTTGCACATAGTCTCGATGATGTATGCCTTTAGATAGTCCAAGTCTTCTAAAGCTATTACTTTTTGTGAAACCGCATTGAAAAAGTAACACAAGCGTGTGATGACAACTTTGACATGCTCTGTTTCGAGGGCTCTTACCGCAATTGGGAGGAACACCGTCATCATCACATGGCAGTCATGAGAGTTGTAGCCAAATAGAGACAAGTCCTTCATCCTGACTAGTCTGCTGATATTGAATGAGAAACCTGTGGGCACTTTGACCCCACGCAAACATTTGCAAACTTTGTTCTCTCCTCAACTGACAAGTTGTAGCTAGCTGGGGGAGGTAAGGCTTCCCTTTGCCACTATCCACTGGATGAAGTTCCGGTCTGATTTGAAGATCTACTATATCATTGCGTGATTTGAGTCCGTCTTTTATCTTACTCGGCATGCCCAGCAAGGTTCCAATGATACTGTCAAAAACATTTTTTGTTACATGCATCAAATCAATGCTGTGGCAAATTTCCATATCCTTCCAGTATGGGAGGTACTTGAAAAAAATTGATTGCTTCTTGAAAGTTGTGTAAGTTGAAGGGTCAGTTCTCTTTCTCTTTTCTCCTTTATTTTTTCCCTTTCCGAATACAACATGAATGTTCTTTACAATTTCAAAAACAAGTTTCCCACTATAAAGCTTTGGTGCACCTTCACTTTCCAGTTGATTGTTAAATTCCGCTTTCATCTTTCGGTACTTATGCTGCTTCATCAAGAACCGTCTGTGTCCCATGAACACCAACTTCTTGGATGATTTAAGGTACATGGAAGCAGTTCCATCGACGCACACTACACAACCATTCTTTCATTTAGTCTTTTGCCCTGATAGTGTGGCGCCACCGGGAGAATCATGGATGGTAACAAATATAATTGCTCTTAAGTTGAAATACTCATGGCAATACTCATACCATATTCTAACTCCTTGTAGGATCTAGGACACCGGCTAGAGGGGGGTGAATAGACGGTTTTGACTAAAAACAACAATACTAAATAAATTTAATCAATGCAACAAGAGAAATAAATTATCTAGTGTCAATAAGTAAACAATGTATGAAAAACAACTACGGAGATTGAATACTTGAAGAACAATAAGCAAAACACTAATCAATTGCAAGGCAATAAGTAATGCTAGAAAGAATAGACACCGAAATTTATCCCGTGGTATCGGTGATTTGCCGATCACCCCTAATCCACGTTGAGGTGGACTTCAAGCTCTCACTTGCTCCTCTATCAAGACACGACTTGATCTTTGAGCCAAGTGGACAAGAAATCACTCAATACCTCGATTCCACTAATGTCACCTTTGCCGCTCCGGCGAGGTAGGCACGAACCCCTCACAATCCACACCGCGGCTTCTCCATAATCTTCTTGGAGAGCTCGACGGAGACAATCACCCGAGCCGTCTAGGAGGCGGCAACCTCCAAGAGTAACAAGCCAACGACGCTTGCTCGGTGTACCACCTAGTGCCTCAAGAATGACCAAATGATGCAAATGCACTAGGAACCCTCAATCTCTCACTAGAATGCAATCTCAAGCAAAGAGTGTGAGAGAGTGAGTTGGAGGATCACAAATGAGCTCAATGTGTGCAAGGAATGGCCAAGAGAGCTCTCTCACACGAGCTACCCTTCTATTTATAGTCCCCCCACTAAAATCCAACCGTTATGTGCAAAAGGTAGCAGTTCTGCGCACACGCGGACCGTCCGCGCCCTAGGGCCGGACGGTCCGCCGTACATATAACGGCTATAAAGACCATTTGAAAACATGTCAGAGCTGACTCAAAAGGTGGGTCCAGACAGTCCGCCCCTCAAGGCCGGACCGTCCGCGACCTGGCAGCAAGAAACACCCGAGCCTCGGATCAAAAGAAGTTAACACGTGCGGACCGTCCGGCTATAAATCCCGGACGGTCCGCGACCTGAGACAGTACTGTCCGGACTGGTCCCCCGGACAGTCCGTAGTACAAATCTCAAAAACACACAGTCCCTGTCCAAAAACGAGTTTAATACATGCGGACCGTCCGCCCCTCACAGGCGGACCGTCCGCCTATAAATCAGGGACTGGCCCGAAGACACCCTCCTCTGGACATGACTGCGGACGGTCCGGCCCTAAGGCCCGGACGGTCCGCAGTACAAAGAACTTATGACTCGCGAAAAATGAAGCGTTGTTAGTCCTCATGCAAATGCAACTACTTGATGCTCTATGAGGCACTAAGTTTTACACAGATCTAAGTCATTGACCCCTCTTAATAGTACGGCTATCTAGCCTACTAACCCGGTCAGGTATCTTCTCTAAACTCCTTAAGACCGGCAAAAATGAAACATATATTATACCTTTCCCTTCATCTGATCCACAACCAATGCGTATGATTCTTCAACATTTCCTGCTCTATGTGGTCCAACCCTGCATTCTTATTTCTCCAAGAATCGTTAGTCCACAAGCAGTTGTCATTAATTACCAAAACATTACCAAAGGGGCCTAGATGATTCACAATCTCCCCCTTTTTGGTAATTGATGACAACACCACATTGTATATTAAAGAGAAGTTTAGTTTCTCCAAATCTCTCTCATACCTAAGGTACAAGATAGATCTTGGAGATGAGTTTCATAGGACTTATCTTGATTTGAAGTTCTGTCCGAGAGATAGATAAATCCCAATAAAAAACTCAGTATGTAAGAAGGGCTCCCCCTAAGTGTGTGCAGGATTATTTGAAGTTGAAGATATAACACACATAATATATTGGAGCTTGATGGAGACTCTCCTACAAACATGGTTATCGAGGCATACAAGAGATGATCCGTAGAGTGAGCACAGCAATTATAATCACTCCTCGATTAACCACACATAGAGAAATTTGAACTAAAACATAGTTCATCCCACAGAATATTACAGATAATAGTCCACAGACATACGACATAGAGATAATAGTTCAAACCAGTTCCAAATGCGTAAGTCATAAACTAATGCAAGCGGCATAAAAAGGTAAAATGCATATGCATGGTCTTAATGTCCACATAGAACCACCAACTCCCCCTGAAGGAGACGCCAGACAACTTCTCATCACTTCTCACTTCTCTCCCCCTTTGGCATCAATTGCCACAAAGGAGAGGCCTCACTGATCGCTCGGCGGAGGATGCATGTTGTAGTAGTGAGTGCTAAAGGTGTCAAACAGGGAGGAGAACTGGCCAAAATCCTGCTGGAGCTGCTGCTGCCTCTGACTGATCTCATGCAGGTTGTCATTTGTAGAAAGATTGTCAAACTGACTGGAGAGAGCACCCATGTTATCCTGAAAACTCTGTTGCATATTATTCAGCCTGGTCATGATGGGATCAGTGACATTAGTGTGAATTTGATCACGAAACTCAGAAAACTCAGAGTTTAGTGCATCCCAGTTATCGTCAAACCGAGACTGCATGTCATCAAAACGGTGATCCACATGTGTCATCAGGCCCTCAAAGCGAGTATCAATATGAGTCTCAAGTCCCTGCTGCATATTGTGAAAATAAGGGTCAAAGTATCCTGGAGCAGGCTCCCAATAGTGCTGAGGCTGAGGAGGAGGTGGAGGTGGAGGTGGAGGCATCTGCTCTCCCTCAACATCAGGAGCTGCTCCACCCTCATAGCCAGGGTCTTCCTCATCATCTGGGAAGGGGGTGAGTGGCCTGGTGAGAAACCCTATCTCATTCTTAAAAGGCCTGAATGGGGTGTGAACAATCTCGCATGGGCCCTCAAATCTTGTCTTGGATTTGATGAGAGCCATAATGTAAGGAGCATATGCCAAATTTTGATTCTTATCCATTTTCAAATCATTAAGCTGTCTCATCATGAAAAGAACAATATTCATGACTTCACCATTCATGATGTGCTGGATGATGTTCCAGAACTTATCCCTTATTTTACTCTTATCACCACTCTTGGGAAGAATGGTGACTCTGGCAATCTTGTTGATTACAGCAGGATGATGTCTGAGTCCTGCTGTCTCTCCAAACCTCCTGGGTATACCGAGCCTGGCTGGCTCATAAAACTGCACAAAATCCTCAAAATTGTCTTCAGTATAAAGATCCAGCCCAGCAGAAATGGTGCCATAGTTCAGACTGTTGGCAGCGGCAAAGTCAGCAAAAGAAGCAGAATAGCGCTTGAAGCCAGTCATCCAGGTGATAGATTCTTCTTCAATATCAATCTCTGAGGTAGCCAGGAATTGCTTAACAGCCATTTCATTGAAATTTGTGCGTTGCCCCATAAACTGATATAGTCCGCAGGTTTCAAACTTAGGGATCAGACCCTCCATGACTGATTGACTTAGCAAGAAGGACCAATCAATCACCTGATGCTTATGAAAATTAGTATCCACCAGGGTGCCCCAGAAGACATCAAACTGCAGCTGAGTGTGAAAAAACTGGATATTTGTATCAGATGGCAGAGTATACTGGTTCACAGTCCGTCTAGAGCAGTACTCAGCCATAGAAAATCGCTGCTTTGGATAAGTCCATCCTTGGATATCAATGGGATAATCGGGATGAACATGAGGAAAATCTTCAGCATCCATGGATTCAGTGCCCCCAGCTGAGGATTGGGCCTCTGAATCAGTGGTTGGTATATAGTCATCATCATTTCCACGAGGGCGCTTGGATTTAAATCGACCTGCAAGTTTCTTGCGGAGACCACCAAAACCACTGCAACAATGTGACAGACATCCATAGATAAATATTTGATACCAATCACCACTATGAAAAGAATGAAACTGTAATGCTCTGCCAGGGTCCGGACGGTCCGCGCTAGGGAGCCGGACTGTCCGCGCCAGAGGCCCGGACGGTCCGCGTCCACCAGGCGGACGGTCCGCGACCGACCAGGGGCGACTCCAAAGAACCCTAGCCGCCACAAATGTTGAATTTGATGATTTTGCAGACAATATGCATCCAAACAAGTTCAAAATTTTGCATAGCAGTCATATTGAGGAGAACCAACAATCCCACCAATCAGATTTTGAAACCGACTGCTCAATTTCAGATCAGAGAGGAAACCCATATAATCTCAAAAATGAAGAGATGTGATAAAATCCACAAGATTTGAAGATACCGTGATGAAGACATGTTGATGGAATGTTGCCACAAGCTGCCGGACTGTCCGCTCACAACTTCACTGCACCGTCCGCGCACACTCGTCACAGGAGAGTATTGGGCGAGTGGAGAGCAAGAGAGGAAGAGCGAATGAGCACAAATGACAAGGCTGGGGCCACTGGTCGATTTTACTGCCCTGTCGCGGACGGTCCGCGCTGGGGCGGCGGACGGTCCGCGCCCTGATGATTTCAGACGGTCTGCAAGGCTGCCCGGACTGTCCAGGTCCTGATGCGGCGGACGGTCCGCGGTCCATGGGCGGACGGTCCGTGGCCTGATACTCATTTTTCCAATTCCTGTCCACTTGCTGATTTTGAATTTCGAATTCGACTTGGTGCTTATATATGGACATTTCGACCAATCCAAGAGTTAGTATGCATGCATATACATATTATGTAATTGTGTAGTGCAAATTTTTTGAATTAAACTATCTAGAACAATTAGAAATGAAAAATGCACCAATAATACCAAACAAATAGCATAAAGAGCATATTTAGACCCGAGATGCAAGACGACACATGTGTGATCAACTTCAAGCCACATTTGAGAGATCGATCACATTCATTTCACTTCTTAGAGAACAAAATCTTGTTTCATCCAAAGGCTTTGTAAAAATGTCTGCTAATTGATCATCCGTTCCAATGGAATAAATAGAGATATCTCCCTTGCCAACATGATCCCTTAAGAAGTGATGCCGTATATCAATATGCTTGGTTCTTGAGTGTTGGACCGGATTGGTAGCCAATTTTACCGCACTCTCATTATCACACATGAGAGGCACATTCTTGAAAATAATTCCATAATCCAATAAGGTTTGTTTCATCCATAATAGTTGAGCACAACAATTTCCGGCCGATATATATTCCGCCTCGGCGATAGATAGAGCAACCGAATTTTGTTTCTTAGAAGACCATGAAACAAGAGATCTACCAAGAAATTGACAACAACCGGAGGTGCTTTTTCTATCAACTTTGCACCCCGCATAGTCCGAATCCGAATATCCAATTAATTCAAAGTGAGCACCTTTGGGATACCATAGACCAATATTGGGAGTATACTTCAAATATCTTAGAATTCTTTTAGCGGCCTTCAAGTGAATCTCTCTAGGTGAAGCTTGAAATCGAGCACACATGCATACACTAAACATAACATCGGGCCTAGATGCGGTAATATAAAGTAAACTACCAATTATTGAACGATAAAGTTTTTGATCAACCATAGTACCTCCTTCATCTAAGTCTAGATGACCATTTGTTGCCATTGGAGTCTTGATAGGCTTAGCATTTTCTAAACCAAACTTCTTGAGCATGTCCTTCAAATATTTTGATTGACTTATAAAAATTCCATCTTTCAATTGTTTGATTTGAAGGCCAAGAAAGAAGCTCAATTCTCCTATCATAGACATCTCAAATTCTTTTGACATCATTTTTCCGAACTCCTCACAAAATAATTCATTAGTAGATCCAAAAATAATATCATCAACGTAAATTTGACAAACAAATAAGTCTTTGCCAATTCTTTTAGTGAATAGAGTAGTGTCAACCTTCCCAATTTTGAAGTCTTTGGAAAGCAAGAAATCCCTAAGCCTTTCATACCAAGCGCGTGGAGCTTGCTTAAGCCCATAGAGAGCTTTAGAAAGCTTGAACACATGGTTAGGTCTTTTGGGGTCCTCAAAACCGGGAGGTTGTTCAACATACACTAGTTCACTAATCTTACCATTTAGGAAGGCACTCTTTACATCCATTTGGTAGAGCTTGATATTATGTGCACACGCATAAGCAAGTAGAATCCGGATTGCTTCTAATCTTGCTACGGGAGCAAATGTCTCCCCAAAATCCAATCCTTCAATTTGAGTATATCCTTGTGCAACTAATCTTGCCTTGTTTCTTACTACCACACCATCTTCATTGTGCTTGTTGCGAAACACCCATTTTGTACCAATAACATTGTGGTTCTTTGGTCTCTCAACAAGCTCCCAAACATCATTTCGAGCGAAGTTATTTAATTCTTCATGCATTGCATTCACCCAATCAACATCAAGTAGAGCTTCATCTACACGGTTAGGTTCCATACAAGATACAAAAGAGAAATGTTCACAAAATGAAGCTATGCGAGAGCGAGTTTGAACACCCTTACTAATATCACCCACAATTTGATCAACCAGGTGATCCTTCACAATGGAATGATGAATTCTTGATATCGTTTGATAATTGCTTGTTGAAGTATTAGAAGGAACCGAAGGTCTTGAAGTACCTTGATCATGAGTATCCATGGTTTCATTGAGTTGTTGGCTTTGGTGATCTTCCTCATTTATAGTTGAGGATGAAGGAATGACAACCACACTATTTTCATCATCATCTTCCTTTGGTTTTATTTCACCAATGGCCATTGTTTTCATTGCATTTATCAATTGAGTTCTCCCAACATCATCAAGATTATCACTCTCATCTTGAGACCCATTTGTTTCATCGAATTCAACATCATATGCTTCCTCAATAATACCATGAGTTTTGTTGAAGACTCTATAAGCCTTACTATTTGATGAATATCCAAGAAGAAAACCCTCATCACATTTCTTCTCAAATTTAGAAAGCCGGCTCCCCTTTCTCAAAATATAACATTTGCAACCGAATACCCTAAAATATGAGATATTTGGCTTTCTACCAATAAGCAATTCATATGGAGTTTTCTTCAAGAGCTTGTGACAATATAGTCTATTTGATGAATGACAAGCGGTATTTATTGCCTCGGCCCAATAAGAATCCGATATATTATATTCCGCTAACATGGACCTAGCCATGTCAATAAGAGTTCTATTCTTTCTTTCAACAATACCATTTTGTTCCGGGGTATATTTGGAAGAGAATTCATGTTTGATACCCTTGTCATCACAATATTGATCAATTCTTGCATTTTTGAATTCCGACCCATTATCACTTCTAACCTTTTTGATGTCGAAATCAAATTGATTTTGAGCCAATATAGCAAATGACTTGAATGTTTCAAACACATTGGATTTGTCTCGTAGAAAATAAACCCAAGTAAATCTTGAACAGTCATCCACAATCACAAGACAACAAGAATTACCACCAATACTTACAAAAGATGTGGGCCCAAATAAATCCATGTGAAGTAATTCCAAAGGTCGATGAATGGACATTTGACTTTTATTTGGATGAGTATTTGCCACTTGCTTACCGGCTTGACAAGAACTACATAATTTGTTCTTTTCAAACTTCACATCTTTTAAGCCTCGAACTAAGTCATGCTTGGTTAACCGATTGAGTTGCTTCATCCCAACATGACCAAGTCTTCTATGCCATAACCAACCTAGTGAAGCTTTTGAAAATAGGCAAGTTGTGAGCTTTGCCTCATTAGATGAGAAATCAACAAGATAAAGATTTTCATGTCTAAAGCCTTTAAATTTAAGATTGCTACCATCAACACTAGAGATAATAACATCTTCAACTGTGAAATTGCAACAAAATCCTAAATCACATAATTGAGCTACGGAAAGTAAATTAAAATTCAAAGACTCAACCAATAGCACATTTGATATAGAATGATCATTTGAGATAGCAATTTTACCCAAACCTTTAACCTTTCCTTTACGATTATCTCCAAATGTGATACTATCATAATTTGAGCAATCTTCCTCACTCATTTGGGTAAACATTCTCATATCCCCGGTCATGTGTTGAGTACATCCACTATCCAACACCCAATGATTCCCTCCCGCCTTGTAGTTTACCTACAAAAGGAAATCAATCTCTTTTAGGTACCCAAACTTGCTTGGGTCCTCGGATGTTAGTGACCAAGGTCTTTGGCACCCAAATAGCTTTCTTTTTGTTTCCAACAATTGAAGTACCAACAAATTTAGCATGAACACCTTTTGCATTATGAGAAAGAACATAACAATGCTCAAAACAAGTGGAGGATACATTTTTGAACTTAGGACAATTTTTCTTAACATGCCCCTTTTTGTGACACTTGTGACACACTTTGTCACATTCTTTCACAAACAATGTCTTTTGCTTTACAAAAGCATTCTTTCCTTTCTTAGGAACATATCCAAGACCTTCACGGTTAAGAGAGCATCGTTGACTTCCCAATATGAAATCCAATTTAGTCTTACCACCATATGCCTTTTCTAGATCATGAGTTAGAGCATTTATTCTATCTACTAACACTTCATTCTCAACAATAATTTTTGATTCATCAAGAGCAATGTTATCAATGAGAGAAATTTTGCATTTATCACAAATAGAGTTAGTAGGTAGTGGTTCACTTGTAAGACTATCAAGTAAGTCACAAGTGACTCCAACATCCTTAGTGACCACCTCAACTTCATGCACAATAGATGATTTTTGAGCATCCGCAAGCTTCTCACAATTTTCTTTGAGGTCATTGTGAGAGGTCTTGAGCTCCTCAAAAGACACTTGGAGGTTTTTATACAATTCCTTCAAGGTCTTAAATTTTTCCTTTTCTTTGTGCATGTAGTCATCGGCCTCACCTAACATTCTAACAAGATCATCATATGAATAGCCATCATCATCAACATCATCGATATCATCATCATCTTTTATATCATTTAAATCGGTGATGATTTTTACCTTAGCATCTCCCTTTGCCATGAGACAATGGGGGGATGAGAAGAGGGAGGGAGCTTCCTTGATAGCAATTCCGGCATTAAGTTTAGATGAGGTGTCATCATCATCATTATCCGAGCTATCATCCGAGTCCCATTCAACTAGGTAGGCTTTGCCATCTTTCTTCTTGTTATAGTATTTCTTTTTCTTCTTGTCACTTTCATCTTTGCCCTTCTTCTTCTTGCTTGGGCAATTCATGGCAATGTGACCGGGTTCCCCACACTCAAAACATTTTCTATCATTGAAGGCATTTCTTCTAGATGTTTGACCTCTTCTAGGTTGACCTCTTTTCATCTTCATGAATTTATTGAATTTCCTTACAAATAAAGCCATGTCACCATCACTCTCACTTTCATTTTCTTCATCATTGCTATCTTCTTTTTCAATTGCCTTTGAGGCCTTGGCTTTGAGAGCAATAGATTCATTTTTCACCTTCTTTGCCAAACTTAAGGCATCGGCTTGTGACTTCTTAAATATATCTTGAGTGAGAATTTCTCCCAATACTTCGGTTGGAGAAGTTGTAGATAGATCACTCCTTACTAGCATTGTCACAATAGTCTCATATTTCTCCGGAAGTGATCTAAGGAACTTGTGTGTGAAATCCACATCCGGTACATTAAACCCAAGTCCTTTGAGTTCATTTACTATCTCATTCAACCGATTGAACATATCGGATACACTCTCATCTTCTTTCATGATAAATTGCTCAAACTTCCCTTTGCACACATATAGTTTGGCACTCTTCACAATTGTAGTTCCTTCATGAATTTCCATTAGCTTTATCCAAATCTCATGAGCGGTTGTGAGATTCTTGATACGATTGAACTCATTTATATCAAGAGCATCATAAAAGACATTCATGGCTTGATCATTTGTGAGGATATTCTCATTATCACTAACGGATGGTTCATCTTCCTTCAATACAACAAATCCATCTCTAACAATTGGCCAAATTTTTCCACCCATTGCTCTAAGATGCATTGACATTCTTATTTTCCAATAATCATAATTGTTTCCATCAAAGTGTGGTGGCTTCCCAATGTGCACATTGTTGTTACTAGCCATTTTGTCCCACTCCGGGATGATTAGATCCACAAACAATGGAGTCCTCGGCTCCGATACCACTTGTAGGATCTAGGACACCGGCTAGAGGGGGGGTGAATAGACGGTTTTGACTAAAAACAACAATACTAAATAAATTTAATCAATGCAACAAGAGAAATAAATTATCTAGTGTCAATAAGTAAACAATGTATGAAAAACAACTACGGAGATTGAATACTTGAAGAACAATAAGCAAAACACTAATCAATTGCAAGGCAATAAGTAATGCTAGAAAGAATAGACACCGAAATTTATCCCATGGTATCGGTGATTTGCCGATCACCCCTAATCCACGTTGAGGTGGACTTCAAGCTCTCACTTGCTCCTCTATCAAGACACGACTTGATCTTTGAGCCAAGTGGACAAGAAATCACTCAATACCTCGATTCCACTAATGTCACCTTTGCCGCTCCGGCGAGGTAGGCGCGAACCCCTCACAATCCACACCGCGGCTTCTCCACAATCTTCTTAGAGAGCTCGACGGAGACAATCACCCGAGCCGTCTAGGAGGCGGCAACCTCCAAGAGTAACAAGCCAACGACGCTTGCTCGGTGTACCACCTAGTGCCTCAAGAATGACCAAATGATGCAAATGCACTAGGAACCCTCAATCTCTCACTAGAATGCAATCTCAAGCAAAGAGTGTGAGAGAGTGAGTTGGAGGATCACAAATGAGCTCAATGTGTGCAAGGAATGGCCAAGAGAGCTCTCTCACACGAGCTACCCTTCTATTTATAGTCCCCCACTAAAATCCAACCGTTATGTGCAAAAGGTAGCAGTTCTGCGCACACGCGGACCGTCCGCGCCCTAGGGCCGGACGGTCCGCCGTACATATAACGGCTATAAAGACCATTTGAAAACATGTCAGAGCTGACTCAAAAGGTGGGTCCGGACAGTCCGCCCCTCAAGGCCGGACCGTCCGCGACCTGGCAGCAAGAAACACCCGAGCCTCGGATCAAAAGAAGTTAACACGTGCGGACCGTCCGGCTATAAATCCCGGACGGTCCGCGACCTGAGACAGTACTGTCCGGACTGGTCCCCCGGACAGTCCGTAGTACAAATCTCAAAAACACACAGTCCCTGTCCAAAAACGAGTTTAATACATGCGGACCGTCCGCCCCTCACAGGCGGACCGTCCGCCTATAAATCAGGGACTGGCCCGAAGACACCCTCCTCTGGACATGACTGCGGACGGTCCGGCCCTAAGGCCCGGACGGTCCGCAGTACAAAGAACTTATGACTCGCGAAAAATGAAGCGTTGTTAGTCCTCATGCAAATGCAACTACTTGATGCTCTATGAGGCACTAAGTTTTACACAGATCTAAGTCATTGACCCCTCTTAATAGTACGGCTATCTAGCCTACTAACCCGGTCAGGTATCTTCTCTAAACTCCTTAAGACCGGCAAAAATGAAACCTATATTATACCTTTCCCTTCATCTGATCCACAACCAATGCGTATGATTCTTCAACATTTCCTGCTCTATGTGGTCCAACCCTGCATTCTTATTTCTCCAAGAATCGTTAGTCCACAAGCAGTTGTCATTAATTACCAAAACATTACCAAAGGGGCCTAGATGATTCACACTCCTTCATTCCAGAGCTTTGTCATATCTTCCATAAGAGGTTCTAGGAACACATCAATATCAACACCAGTTGATTTCGGACCTTGAATAAGAATAGTCAACATAATGTACTTTCTTTTGTGACACAACCATGATGGAAGGTTGTACATCGTTAAAGTCACGGGCCAGGTGCTATGTACACTTCTTTTTTCACCAAATGGATTCATTCCGTCTGTACCCAAAGCAAATCTTACATTTCTGGTTTCTTTGGCAAACTCAGGATACATAAGATCGAAATTTTTCCATTGTGATGCATCAGCAGGGTGTCGAATCTGTTTGTTATTCTGCTTGCGATTTTCAGCATGCCAACGCATAAGCTCAGCCTCCCTAGGATTTGAGAACAAACGTTTTAAGCGATCAATTACTGGAAGATACCACATCACCAAAGCTGGGTTCTTTGACTTCTTTTTCCCATCCATGTCATCAAAAGTGTCATCGTCACTTTCAGGTCCAATAGTGGATTTCTTGTTTTTATTTTTCTTCGGGAATTTTTTACACAGTCTTGATTGTAGCTCTTCTTGTATCGACTGACATTGCAAACTGGGCATCTTGATGCGTTCTCAAAATCGCCACGATATAGAATACAATGGTTCGGACATGCATGAATTTTTTGCACATCCAGAACTATGGGAGATATAAGCTTCTTCGCTTTATAAGTGCTTGTTGGTAGTTTGTTGGGTTTTGGTAGTAATTGGGACAGAAAATTCAAAAGATATGTGAAGCTAGTATCAGACCATCCGGCGCTAGCCTTCAACTTCAGAAGTTCTAGAACTGTACGCAGTGTAGTAAACTCTTTGTCACAACCCTTTGATTCATCATATAAAGGTTATTTTGAAGCACTTTCCAGTCCCTCCATTTTAGATAGCCCTTTCTGCGATCCTACAGAACTCAACATTTCTGGTTCCATATGGCGCAACATCTCTTCGCAATCAAATTCTTCAAAATCTTGATTAGCATCCACATTATCCACTTTACCATCAACTTTAAGATCTAAAATTCCGACAACTCTCTCGTCATTACCAGGCACTTCACACGGATCCAACTCACCATGTTCTGACCATATCGTGTAATTGTTTTTAAACCCTCTTTTTAGCAGATGTGATTGGATTACTCCTGTATCTCTCCAAGCTATCTTATTATCACAGTCGATGCACAGACATAATATCTCCTTGCTCTTTCGCAAATTCGCGTGCTTTTTGGCCGCTTCAATAAAGCTTCTCAAATTTCGAATATACAACGGATGTGGTCTTGGCACATTGTACATCCAACCTCGGTCCATTACCTATCCTTATATTGATTAACATCAATAAAATCATTAATTAATTGAATTCATCCATAAAACATGAAACGAATTGATATGTATGAAAATAAAACAAACATTGCAACAATAGATACCTTGAGGTGAGACAATTGTGTTTTTAAAGAATCTTTAAACTAGATCAACTATTATAAGTCCAAATCTTGAATTCCAAAGCTTTTCTTCAAATCCGTTCTATATTACAAAATTGAGGCAAAAAATCGCATCAAAATGAGAAAGAAAACAAATGGAGATCATATATATGCATAAACTATTGAAATCAATCAATAAACTCAAAAACAAAACCTTCTCCCTGTAGATCTCAAAAAAAAACCCGCCGCCGCTACAGTGCTGTGAATTAGGGTTCTGCGAGTAGGGTTCTGGAACCCGTCGGGGGCTAGCCCTTTTATAGTGTACACACATCACAGGTGGATATTTAGCAAAACCGCTTGTGATAGATAACATCACAGGCGGTTTTTTACGTCGACCGCCTGTGAAGTTAATTTATCACAGGCGGTCAGAATTAACAACCGCCTGTGATGTTGTCTATCACAGGCGGTTTTGCTAAATATCCGCCTGGGATTCTTTACAATATAAAAGGCTCGTTGGTCGGCAGGAACCCTAACTCTTCCCGCCCGAGCTGACACAGTGCGCCGCCAGGCTGCCGCCGTGTCCCCGTCCCCGAGCACGAACCCGAGCGCTGCCGTCCCCGTCCCCGAGCTCGAGCACCGCCGTCCCCGTCCCCGAGCTCGAGCGCCGTCGTCCCCGTCCCCGAGCCCGAGCGCCGCCGTCCCCGAGCGCCCGAGCAACGCCGTCCCCTTCACCGAGCCCGAGCGTCGCCGTCCCCTTCACCGAGCTCGAGCCCCGCCGTCCTCGTCCCCAAGCCCGAGCGCCGCCGTCCCCGAGCGCCCGAGCAACGCCGTCCCCGAGACCGAGCCCGAGCGCCACCGTCCCCTTCACCGAGCCCGAGCGCCCGCCGTCCCCGAGCCCGAGCGCCGAGTCCTCGAGCCGAAGCGCCGCCGTCACGGTCCCCGAGCCCGAAGCGCCGCCGTCCACGAGCTCTGTCTTCTTCCTCTTGATAAGGTCGAAGTTCAGGTTCCATTTCTTCTTCCCCGAGCTCTTAATTCAGTTCAGGTTCCATTGGCTACAAGCAAGCAATGTTCTATAAATTGTGTATATGCATTCTTATTCTGTATTTCATTGTGTATATTCTACAAGCAAGCAATGTTCTACAAATTATGTATATGCCAAGCAGAATTGTGTATTTCATTGTGTATATTTCAGTTCAAGTACTTGGAGTATTTCATTGTGTATATTTCATAAGTGCATATTGACAAATTGTGTATATGCATTCTGCCCAATCGATGGCTATCCCTGATTATCAGTGCTTAGATTAAATGTTTCTCAATATGCTTATTGCTTATTGTTTGGTTATTGCTTATTGCTTATTGTTTGCATATTCATAAGTGCATATTTTCACTTACATATATTGTCAATATGCTTATTGCTTATTGTTTGGTTGTCAATTACTTCTTATATGAAGTCTATTTTTAGTGTTTTTTGACTACCTATCTTTGTTTGATAATCATTAGGCCAAATGTGCTTATGGCCACATACATCATGGAAGTACATAGCCATGACAATGTTATTATCTCCCTATGTTATAAGACTTGTTCTTATCTCCCTTCTAAGTTTTTTGAATACCTATCTTTGCTTCCCAACCCTATGTTATAAGACTTGTTCTTATCTCCCATCTTTGACTTGTTCATAGCCATGACAATGTTATTTGGACCCTTCTTTTTGCCCTATAAGCCACATCCTTGTTTTCCCTCTGATCCCTGCCTTTGTTGCCTTTGTTCTTTTGATTGTGAGACTTGGTCATTTTCAGTTTCAGAGATGGAAAAAGAGCCACTTGACATGGTTGAGACCTCAGTTCGAGTCATCGAGACACATGTTGACATCATTCGCAGTCTAGTGACTGATGGGGTTGTGGATACTAGTGAACCGGAATCAGTGTACACACTTAAGACCACTTTGTTTCAAATTGGAGATGTATGCGACATGCTTGAGAAGTGTGCTCTGTCCATCAAAAAGTATGCTGACTCCAAGAGGGCTAAAATTATTCAAGATGAAGCCCTGCAATATGCTGAAGAT
Organism: Zea luxurians; assembly: GCA_029449295.1. Taxonomy (NCBI): domain Eukaryota; kingdom Viridiplantae; phylum Streptophyta; class Magnoliopsida; order Poales; family Poaceae; genus Zea; species Zea luxurians. Next base: position 158,521,534 of record JAOPSE010000004.1, read on the forward strand.
GATGAAGCTGCAGATGATTTGGAGGAACTCCCAAGCCCAGATCTCCTTACTCAAGCCGACATATTGGAAAAATATTTTGGAATTGAGTATGATAGCGACCAGTCAAGGGGTTGTTGATGTTTAGTCCTAAACAACACGATATGAGTATCGTAGGTTTCACTCTTAGAGATAATGTATTTTGTATGAACCTCTTAGAGAGTGTCAAGTCAATGAACTATCTTCGAGTACTATTGGGAAGTGGATCTCTTTGATGTATTTTTTTCTAGTGATATCGATGGTGCCGAGTGGCACCAAATTTGGACTTGTGTCCATATCTATAGATGCTAGTAGTTGAGCACTAGCGCCTACAATCTTGACTACCTCATCCCTATTCTCTGTTTGGGACTTATATGGAGAATGGCATCGGCGGAATGTCTGAATCGGGTCGGGAAGCAAGCTCGCATATAGAAGTGCACTTTCCAATGCAGTTAGACAGAGAAGGCATGGCTGTGATGTTATAATGCTGAAGGACCCCAAGAAGAGATTAAGCCCTGTAGTCTACCACTTCCCGTTATTTGTGGGCTTCACCGATGGCTGGAAACATTTGGTGATAGCAAACGACCTTCGGGCTGAAGACATCTGCGAGCTTGTTAAGGGGCCAGACGATGGTGAGCCGGTGTACTATGTCCGGATGTGTGGTCACAAAATTTAAAGCCACCCCGGCTTCATGTGTGTGCTTCTCTTCTCTTAGGTGGGGTGCTAAGTGATCTTAGTAGCCGACATAAGAGAAGAGAAGCGCACAGATGAAGCCGGGGCGGCTTTAAATTTTGTGACCACACATCCAGACAGAGTACACCGGCTCACCATCGTCTGGCCCCTTAACAAGCTCGCAGACGTCCCCAGCCCGAAGGTCGTTTGATGTCACCAAATGTTTCCCGCTCTCGGTGAAGCCCACAAATAACGGGAAGTGGTAGACTACAGGGCATAATCTCTTCTTGGGGTCCTTCAGCATTATAACATCACAGCCATGCCTTCTCTGTCTAACTGCATTGGAAAGTGCACTTCTATCTGCGAGCTTGCTTCCCGACCCGATCCTGCCCCGGGAGGCAGGTTTGGGCTCGATTTCTTTTGAATCACCTTTTCTCCAAGTTCCCTTATTGATGGAACCAGTATATCAGACTAACAGCATATCCCTTTATCGATGGAACCAGCTTGAATGGCAGACAACGAGCAGCCTAGTATAGATGTGGTCTGCACCGGTGCATCTAACAAAGTTGATGAAGACGCGAACAAACTTGAATGGCAGACAACGAGCAGCTCCGATGAAGGGAGCGGGGAGGATAGTTCTAGTGACGACAATCCTTGTACTCCTATACCTCCAAGGAAGAAAAAAACATCAGATGAGCTTGATGCCGACTATATTCCCAACGATGAAGAGGTAAATAGAAATATGCCGACTATATTCTAAAATAATGTTCATATATGAAAGGCCATTAATTGTTTCACTATGTAGATTTCAAATGAAGAGAAGAAAGAGGATGCATGTTCTACACGAAACACGGAGGATGCTCCGATGCCTGAATCATCCGTTTCACATAAGCGGAAACGAGGGCGACGAGGTCCGAATCAGATGAAAGAAGGTGCGGTTATGTACATAACAAAACTAAATGCAGAGGGGTTTCCTGAAGAACCACTTGACGTGGTTACAAAGTTTTGAAATTCCTGCGGGTCTACTGTTAGAGATATAGTGCCAATCACACTTCAAAAATGGAAGGATTTAGATGAAGACACCCGCAATAAGCTATGGGCTAAGTTGTCTGAGTCATTCAAGTTCCCAAAAGGCACAGAGGATGCAGTAAGGAAGTCGATGCTCTCTGTTATGGCCAAGATGTTTCGTGGGTGGAAGGCCGAGATGAATAGGGAATTTGTTAGGAAGAATAAGGTTCCTCCGCCCAAGAAAATGGGGAAAATCACTCAAGCTCAGTGGGAGGAATTTGTTCGTCAGAAGACCGAACTGAAGGCCAAAGAACTGGGCGAAACTAATTCTCAGAGAGCGAAGATGAACAAACACCCCCATCGCCTGGGGTCAACCGGATATCACCATAAAGTTGTGCAGTGGAACAGGATAATCGAGTAAGCTATAGCTAACGGCACTTTGGACCCAATATTAAAAGATATCGATGAGCGAGCTATTTGTTGGATCTTAGGTCGGGCAGGTTTGAGTGAGGACGGCAAACTTTTGCATCCAGAATTGGTAGGCGAAGTTTCGACAAAAATTCAAGAATATGCAGATAAGAGAAAAAAGGAGAATTTAAGCCTCGGAGGGAGAATGACATACTAACTGCAGCACTAGGCAATCCTGAACACACTGGACGGGCTCGGGGAATCTCTTCTAAGATTTCCTGGAGAGAGGCGTTTCCAGAGTATGCGTCGTCATATAGGAAACACGAGAAGTCGAAAAGGACCCTTGAAGAGACTATTGATGAAAGGGTACAAAAGGCTATTAATGACGTGATGAACAAAATGAAGAAAACAGAATGCATATCATTTGAACTCAAGCCAAGCCACATGAGTCCACCTATAGTCCCTAGCAGCGTAGGATCTGTGCAAGACTTGACCAAGTACCCTGTAGACGATATTGTTGAGGACAAGCCTTGCTTTCTTCATATTCTAATCAATCGATCTGGGACAAAACAAAGCAAGCTGCTACTGGTTTGGTAAAACCAGGACTTGTTTACTACAAGGATAATCCTGTCCCGCCACACTATGCTGTGGTCCAAGTTCTAGAAATCACAGACAGTGGTTGTGAAGATTGGGAGATAGATTTTCTAGTTGAGGGGATCATAACTTTGCAGGAGGCAATGAACGAGTTGGTCCTTTGGCATCGACGCGACATCAAGTTGGGTGATGAGCCGAATTCAACACCAATGCAACAAAAAGATAGTTCGATCATTCCACACCCCATGGTGCAGGAAAATATGACACCGACCTCCAAAAAAATCGTTGAAACAATCATATCGCCTCTTGCGAAGGAACTCGACGAGGGGGACGTAGACAAAATTGTTCCTCAGAATGTCGACGTCAACATCAAAAAGGAACCAAAGGTTGGCACCAATGTTGAAGGGCCAACTATTTCAAAGAAAATTCATAAGCGAATCGCCACTGACGATGTCAAGAAACCATCAGAATCAGTGGCACGCTACCTGCATAAATTGCAGAGAGTTATGACAAATCAATCAAAAGCGGAATCAGCATCTCATGGAGTAGGCACACGGTCCCAAATAGACAATTTCGAAGTATGGGAAGAAGATGGAATGATTCATACTCGAGAATCATTACGTCTTAAAACCAATATCTCGGTATACAAGAAGGAGGATGTTCCTCCAAAATTTGTGAATGGGAGGTTGTTCTTGACGACGGTGCAACTTTCTAAGTTGTCGACTCCGAAGATTAGAATGCATGAGTGGTACATGGTGGCTAGCAACAAATACAAACTCGAGGACTTCACATTTGTTGTGCCAGAAGATGCATTTTGGAGCAATGATCATATAGATCCTGTGCGGCATTTATTCTTTGACGATCTCTGGTCGTTGTACCACCGACAAAGGATGGAAACCAACTACTTAACCCTCTTTTGCTTGTAAGTACCTCTAAACTTTCATATTTGTTAGTTTTGTACACGCACACATAAACGAGAGTCTAACGATTAACACTATTACACGTAGGATGCAATACATGGATGATAAGAAGAAACAACTTAAGACAGGGTTTCTTGACCCGTTGATGATATCCCAAGCTCGCTACAAAGTAGTTGCTCGGAGGCATGGAGAAGAATACAAAGACTTGGACGATGCTGAATTTGAGAAAGCCGTCAAACAGAATCAGAGAAAGAAAATGAAGGTAATGACGGCATACATTGGACGAGCCATGTATAATCATGTACAACATGGCAAGGACTTAATAATAGCTCCGCACCACTTTAAGTAAGTTATCAACATGGTTTAATTTTGAACTATAAATTATGGCAATCGTGATCTTAACATGTGTTTTCGTCTATGTCTATATAGTGACCACTACATTTGTATCATGATCTTTTCAAAGGATGGTAAAGTCGTGGTCTTCGACTCACTGAGAATGGAAAAGGCTACGTATAATGACTTCTTGAAGATTTTAGAGAAGTATGATTATTATTGCACACTTGTACTTATTACAACTTAACAAATGTATTCTTAATCTCACAATGCTATTCTTATATGCAGTGCATACCGTTTTTATTGGAAAGATCTTGGCGGCGAACATCCAGAGGACAAGCCTAATTTGTCAATATCATTATTTCCATATGGTGACAAACAACCTCCGGGTACTGTCCTGTGCGGTTATTATGTATGCGAATGGTGTCGTGTCACCTTCCATTACATGGTCAATCGTGAGGATGTAAGTTCGCTATCATTGTCTATGTTGCAATTTTTATGTTATATTGTTGCTCATCACATTACTCTTAGCACTGCTTGCTTTTTGCTTTCATTGCAGGTTCCTAAATCCAAGATCAATGCTGAATGATTAGAAAGAGATATGGTTTCCGTCGGCGTGGCTAAGGTTGTAAGAGACTTGCTTTACTTTATGCGCCGTGAAGTTCTTCATCAACAAGGCTATTCTACAATACAAATGGAAATTTGCAAAAATTCCCAGAACTAAGTTTGTACACGATATCACACAGTGTTTAGGTCTTTAGTTAGGAACTTTAGGTGTTTAGTTGTCTATGAAACTTTGAGATGTTTAGTTGTCTATGGAACTTGATATGTGTATAAATCTGTGTATGACGATGGAACTTGATATGTGGATGAATCTGTGTATAGAAACCTGTTATGGAACTTGATATGTATAAATCTGTGTATGCAATCTGTGTGAATCTGTGTATAATCTGTGTATGAAATCTGTGTATATTCTGTGTTTGAAAATTTTGTATATGAATCTGTATATTGAAAACCATCTGTGATTTATATTGTATGCAGTCGGACTTATATAAAAAACCGCCTGTTGTGATGTGTGGCTAACACAAGCGGCTAGGATAAGAAACCGCCTGTGATGTGTGTCTATCACAGGCGGTTTCTTTGAACTGGACCGCCTGTAATGTGTGTCTTTCACAGCGGTTTTTGATTGACCGCCTGTGATGTTGTTTTACATCACAGACGGTGCACCACAAGCGGTTCCTGAAACCGCCTGTGTAGAGGTGAACCAAACCGCCTGTACAGAGGTTTGCTGTAGCAGTGTTAACGCCAACCAGCGAAAAAAAAATGATTAGATATCCTTGTAAATAATCTTCAGGAAGTGGATAAACGTTGTCAGCCTGAACTGGACAACTGGAGGCTGGAGCTGCAAAAAAAGCAGCAAAGATGCTACTAGCTAGCTCAATTGTTTATAGCTAGTACTATTATAGTAGAAGCTAGCTAGCTAAGGAGGAGGATTAGCTCAGCGAACCAGTAGAAGCTCAGGCCCCACACGACTTCATGTAACCCCATCAAAAGGAAGTATAAAACGTTATCGGGGGGACTGAAATGTTTAGTGCCAACAACCAATCTACTGTCTCCATCTCTGGATCCTCTCCAGGGCCTCGATCCGAAAAGATTTCGACGCATTTAATATACGTGTCTAGAATTTATTCGATTTAGTTAAATAAAATGTAAAGTAGGGATCGGATTAAACATTGTCGACGTATATTTAACGTTTGTCTAGCATATATGACTTTGAGCTCGTACAAAACCCTTGGTAATGATTATTCTGCGAGTACTAGAGCAGCTTATTAGAGAAGACAAAAACCAAAGAGGACCTTAATTTAGTTTGCCATGCTTCCACGATATATAGATTTGTGTCGCGAATAAAACAATAGATGCACCGTTGGCAGGCGGTACCACTCTTCGCATACGTAGTAGTATAAACGAGACAGAGGCCTGCTAGTTGAGTTGTTGCCATTAGCGCCCCCATAATTCCCATCCGGCCAAAATTTTCAATAGCTGAGTGGTTACGCCCCCATAATCTCCCATCCGTCCGAATTTTCAATCTGGTGAGAAAATCGTTGCAGCTGAGGACGCCTATGTGTTCGGTAAACCAACTACAATGACCCTCCAGCTTCTACATTATCACTCTAGCTCATATGTCTAATCTAATCTACTCACACACACAAAAAGAAACTTCAGTTGATGTGTCCCGTCCCTCCCACGGGCACAAACAACAAGCTACAGCTCTCTGACTGGTGGATCCTAGCAAACAGACGGCAATGGTCATACTGGTGGATTAAGGAGCTCATAGTAAACAACTCGTTGAGAATTCCATCGGGGGGCGTACCACTCGTTGAGAGTTTCAGACCTGATCACCCGTTCTGTGACAAAGTCAATTAATTAAGAAGCCGCGAGCGAAAACCTGGTGTCGTCGTCGTAGTTGTCTCACCAAGCAGCAAGGACAAAAAAAAACTGTCGACGCCTTTAATTTCGACACTGGATGATATACCCGGAGTCGTGTCTGAACCCTCGTCCCCTCGCTCACCGGTGGTTTTCTTCGTGGAGACGAACCGAACGCAACGCACGGACCGGAGGGTTCCAGACGGGCCCACGAGGTCAGCGACAGGACGGGGAGCCAGACAAGTTGGTTGCCGGTGCACGCCTTGACGGGCCGCGCGCGCGACCCCACGGCCACCACGCACGCTCGCGAGTCGAACCCGTCGCGTCACCTTTCCCTCCCGCTGTCGGCCGAGAGAGTAGAGACCCCACGCATCCGACGTTGCATCCGGATCGCGACGGGACCCGCCCGCCCAGCCGTTTGTACTTGTACGCCTTGTCGATGATCATCGCCTCCCACTAGAGTCCAGATCTGCGGCCGTCGCCGGCGGCGGACACCACGGTCTGAATAGGCGCCGAGGATCGTCGTCGATGCATGCTAGTGTTATCGGCGGTGACTCCGGTAGTTAAGTCAGGTAGTGAGTGACATAGTGATCAGTGCACGGTGCACGGACGATACGAAAGTGCATACCCCCTCCCGTTGTGGCGTGGCACGGGGAGGGAGAGGAAACCAGGCGTGGTGGCTGCCGCTGTGCATGCCGATGATGCCAGTTGCTCACACATCAGATCAGATCGTTGGTCCCGTCCCGTCGTCGTGCGGCCGCGCCAAAAGCCAACCACAGCGGCGGCCTTTCCTTCAACAACCTTCCGGCGACCTAGCTACGCCAACAGAGAAATCTCGCCCCGTGCTCTGATCCCACACCAAAAAGGGCCACCAGTGCACGGCCGTCGGCCGCCGGAGCTAGCGGGACGACGACGGTGCTGACGACCTCAAGTTTTTCACCGGCAACGGCAAGGCACATACAGCCAATATGGTGTACAGAGGAACAGGGACCACTTGGACGGCATGTGGTGGAATGGAAGTGGAACGACGAGCGAGGAAACGTGAGAGACATACACATTCTTTTCTCGTGATTTCTAGAGTAGTTGCCCCCTTGCGACATTGCAACTTGTCACGTCCCTAAAATCTACATATACACGACTACACGAGTGCTCGTCGATGCTAACAGGCTACGGCGGCCTACACGGTCCTAGCAGTATCCTACTGCAAGCGCCTGCAACGTACGTTGACGTCCTAGTGATGATGTGAGAGCTCAATGGTTCTGCTACATGCCACGGTGCACCACAATCTCATCCCACATCATGGATAGAGTGGATCGGGGGATTGGAGGGACCCTCAATCCACTTCAAACTGAACAAACACTTAGACGACGTGAATGAAAGTAATCTAGTCACCACGGGAATTAAAATGAGGATCTTTTTTGTCCCTGTCGAATTCACGGGGATGGAGAACCATTCTACGTCTAAATTTCTCACATATCCCCTACACGAACATTCCTTCATCCAAATTAGTCCATTATGTTAAAATTATACTAAAAAATTCAATACATAACTGTTGGGCACCAATTTGAGCCGACGGACGGTCCGCGCACGCGCAGAACAGATTATGGTTCTGAGTTTTTCGCTGCGTTTGTTGGCGAAAATCGCGGGATTTGCTCGGAGTTTTGTTGGTAACGGGTCCAGCCCCCCTCCTCTATAAAAGCAGAGGATTACGGCCGATTAGAGGCAATCAATCGAACCCACAATCAATACAATTTACATTTATTCTTAGAAGTAGTTCTAGTCTAGTTCTAGTTTAGCCTTCTAATCCCCAATTTCTCCGCTTCTCTTCGACTCTACGTCGATTAGAAGAGTCTAGGTCGGTCTACCCGAGCCTAGACATCACCTAGGATCTCTTTTCCCCGACGGGGTCCCTCCCGGGAGCGAGATCCAGGTCGCCGCTGGCGATCTTCCGCCGCCCCTGCGTACGCGCGGACCGTCCGGCCCCAGGGCACGGACCGTCCGACCGTCAGGCAGGAACCCTAGTCTCACACCAGGCCGCGGACCGTCCGGCCCCAGGCCGCGGACCGTCTGCCCCTGCGCAGTGAGCACCGCCGCCGGTTCTTCTTGAGTATTTGGCGCCCGAAAAAGGTGTCAACATACTTTTTGGCGACTCCGCTAGGGAAAACAAATATAGACTCATCAAATCAGCCCTCAATGGTCGGTTCAAGGGATAGCTCTGATATTTCCCCAAGCAACATCATAGAGCCGACTTGGGAGACCTTGCCGGCTGACGAACAGCTCCAGTTCGAGGAGCACAAGGAGCAGATGATCCAGGAGGCAAAAGCAAAGTTCTTGGCCAACTTCAAAGTGGACAGGAACAACAAGGTCGTCCGACATCGGGCGACGGATCCGACTTCGCTTCGACCCACACCAGATATCCCCAATGTAAGTAATACAAACGAGCTGCAATCTCTTAACAATTATGTAGATGAACAGTGAGAACAAATGCAAAGTATCATAGGGAGTATGCAAAACGACTATAGGAGATTAGCACATGCATTTGATAAATCTAGCATTGCAAATTTTCCTTCGCACGAGGTTGAGTTAGGGGGTAACACACGTAATACATCAGCTATAGGTTGTCACGACCAACCCCTTTATGGGATGCCGATGGACACATACCCTGAGCAACCGCAAATCGGCAGTAAATCAGCCGATCTGCATATGTCTGGACCGTCCGCCCGTGATCACGGACCGTCCGGGCCAGCCACAGCCGGGCCCATTTTTAATGAGTTACCCAGACATGCACCCGAGCCACCACATATGGCACAGAATCTGAGCTACCCAATCAGACGGTCCGCATACAACGACGAACGGTCCGCATATAATCACGGACGGTCCGGGCCAATGTCCGGACAGTCCGCACATGACCTTTTTGAGGAGGATTGTTACCTGAATCCTCACCCGTCCCAGCAACACTTCCCACCACACTATGCAATGCATCAGCCCATTAATTCAAAATCCAGAGCCCAGGAAAGCTTTCCGGCCCCACCTAGAAGGCCGGAAAGGAAATATCAAACCTATGAGCCATATAGGGCGAATGACAATGCACCACGTAACTCAAACCAATGGGGGGGGGGGAAAGACAACATGCTAATGTCCAGCCAACCCCACCTATGTTTGACCAGAGAGCCGGTGGTCTCGCACTGGCTGCCATTGATATAGTGAGGGAGGAAATAGCCGGGGCATTCCGAGATAAGCTCGGAGTAAGCATGGTACCTGGGGGGCAATCATATCGGAAACCGTATGACAGCCGATTCGATCACCACCCATACCCCCAGGGAACTAGGATGCCCAAATTTGCAAAATTGTGACCAAGGAAAAAACACGCGCGAACATATAGGCCAGTTTTTAGCACAATTAGGAGAATTGGCCGACACAGAAGCATTTCGTGTACGTTTATTTTCATTATCTTTGACAGGGACCGCATTCGCATGGTACACCACTTTACCTCCTAATTCTATTTCATCATGGGGGGATTTAGAACAAAAATTTCATGACCACTTTTTCTCCGGTGACTATGAGTTAGATTTGGTAGACTTAGTGGCCCTGCGGCAGGGGAAGGATGAATCGGTTAATGAATATATCCGGAGGTTCCGAGATACAAGAAATCGATGCTTCCAAATACACTTAGCAGAAAAACAGCTAGCAGGATTAGCCTTTAATGGACTGCGATACTATTTAAAAGAGAGATTAGAAGGCATCCAATTTTTCACATCAGCACAATTACACCAGAGAGCTTTGGCCTGTGAAAGCCGAAGCAAAGAGACTGCCAAAACCATTCGTCACAATGTCCATATAGTAGAGTGCGATCAAAGTAGCTCGGATGACGAGTCAACAGAAATATATGTTGCTGAAATGGTTTGGCCAAAGCAGGCCAAATCTTCGGGTTGTTCTTCCTTACAGCCGGTTCAAAAGAAACGGCAAGAGGAGGTCAAGTTTACATTTAATGTTGGTAAATGTGATAAAATATTTGATGAGTTACTCAAAAATGGCAACATCAAAATAAATCACACTGTTCCATCCGCCGACGAGCTAAAACGTCGTGCATACTGCAAGTGGCATAACTCATTTTCTCATGCCACTAATGATTGTAATGTATTCCATCGACAGATTCAATCGGCCATTAACGAAGGACGATTGAAATTTCAGGAAATGCAGGTGGACACAGAGCCCTTTCCGATGAACATGATCGACTTTGAGGGCAAGAAAGTCCTGACTCGACCAAACACAGCCGATGAAGGCAAAGGCAAAGAGATAGTCATCAGCAATGCAAGAGAGGCCGGTGGGAATCATAAAATTTCTTGCAGGAAAGTGGTGGCCGAGAAGACTCCTGATGGAGGGGAGACCCTGAAGGTGACCATCACAGCCTTAGGCACTGGGGGGGCAAACACAGACAGGGAGACAGACGCAAGAACCCATTCCCCGCATCGCGGACGGTCTGCCATCCAGACGTGGACGGTCCGAAGCTTCTCCGGACGGTCCGAAGACCTCTGGCGGACGGTCCGGCGAGACTCAGGACCCACAACGACCACGTACATTCAAACCACGACAACCAGAGATAGGTACGTGGAAAGCAAATACATTTAAAGCAGCTGGTTGGCTGGTCAGATCCGGCTCGACTTTCGATCAATTGTTGTCCAAATATGTGAAAAAGAAGGCCGGCCCTAGTGACCGGCCAACAAAGCGACCCCGCTCACCCATTCATGAGCAACTTCAGGTCAGGCCGATTGGACCACCCCACCAATCGGAAGAAATGAAAGGTTATACTGTACAAGTGAGACCTAACATACCTGCATGGACACCTCCACCCCCTTATCCGCCTATGCCATATCCATACACATATTTATCTCCACCATATGTCCCAAATCAAATGTGGGGCATGCCACCATATCCATTTGGGATGCCACAGTACCCCGCTTGGGGGGCACCCCAAACATCTGTATTCGAGAGGTTGGCACCTCCAGTACAAGACCGATTGAGCGCCACTCAATCCGGTCATCAGGCACAGGCCCAACAGAAGTACCGGAGTACTCGGCCTCAAAGGCCGACTAATCCGGCAGGGGGGCATATGCCTGCAGCAACTGAAAGAACAACAAAAAAGGACATCATCAAAGTAGGTACTGCAGATTTGTCATACAGGAAGATAATAAAGGGCCGATGATTTTTGGTGAATCGGCCAACACAACCAAAAAAGAAGATACGACTACCATCAAAATAGCTGATCCAAAATACTCCATGCCTCGATGGTGCCCAGCGGGATTGACACGGTCCCAAAAGCAGAAATTACAGCGCCTAAGAGCAAAGGAGAGCCAGGAGAAAGAGGCAGAAAAGATATTCAATGACACACATCCACAGTACCCGCCACCACAAAAGAAATGGAGACCAAAGGCCGTTGAAGAAAAACAAACGGCCACAAAAATAGAAAATAAAACAACACTTGTGCAGCACCCTGCAAGTATGGCAGATAGCTTGGCCAACAAGGCTGGACAATCTACACCAGGCGCGGACCGTCCGCCCTTGGAGTCTGGACCGTCCACACCACACCAGGAAGCCTCCAACGACATGCCAACATCAATGGAAGAAGACGACCTACTGGGAGAAGACCTGGTCGACTACGAGGCTTCTCCAGAGCGCCCAGGTATGGACGTAAATATTATTACATTTTCCGCCGATTGTACTATTGTCGGTGACGATGAACCTGTTGTTGCCCAGTTTGATTTTGGTCCTAAAGAAGCTGTCTTTACTAAGCCAAAGGAATCGGTAAATCATTTAAAGCCGCTCTTCGTGCGCGGTCACATTGATGGGATACCGATTGCTAAAATGTTGGTAGATGGAGGGGCGGCTGTAAATCTAATGCCTTATTCATTATACAGAAAATTAGGTAAACAAGATGACGAACTTGTCAAGACCAACATGACCCTCAGCGGTGTTGGAACTGATAGTTCGATCAAAGCCAGGGGAGTCACGTCCGTTGAATTAACCATCAGGACTAAGACCCTTGCTGCTGCGTTCTTCGTCGCTGATGTAGAAGGAAATTACAGTTTAATCCTAGACAGAGATTGAATTCATGCCAATCAATGTATACCGTCTACATTACATCAAATGTTAATACAATGGGTAGGCGATGATGTAGAACAAGTACATGCTGATGTATCAACTTGTATCGCTGTGGCCGATGCCCCTGTACTCTGGACTTATGAGACTGCTACATGTCGCACAGGAGTAGATTTTTCTGATTATTAGTTCATAAGTATAGATAGAAAGGGTTTCATTCCTGTAATGCTAGAGTCGATGGAGAATCGGCTAAATCCTAAATAAAGTTTAAATGATGAGTACACACAAAGTTCATGAGTCTTTGGTCGTGGACAGTTCGGCTTCTAAGGCCGGATGGTCTAGTCTTTCGCAAAACAGTTCAGACTTTAAGACCGAACATCTACCGCAGCGTAAAGACAGTGTTACGGATGATTCGGTCCCCGAGACCGGAAAGCCCACCATCACACAAAGAACATCTGGTTCCTCTGTAGGGGACATGATAGAAGAATTCAGAGATTTTGATAAACTAGGACAGGGGTTTACATCGGCTGATCCTTTGGAGGAGATTGACATAGGAGATGGTAAAACTCCAAGGCCAACTTTTGTAAACAAGACCCTGGAGACCGATCCTAGAAATGAGATGGTCGGTCTATTGAAGGAATATTCAGATTGCTTTGCTTGGAATTACACTGAGATGCCTGGATTAAGCCGAGAGATCGTAGAGCATCGACTGCCTATTAAGTCCGGTTTCAGACCTTTCAAGCAGAAAGCTAGAACATTTCGTCCAGATCTTCTCCCACGAATTAAGGACGAAATCCACCGGCTACTAGAAGCTGATTTTATTAGACCTTGCAGATACGCAGAATGGGTCTCCAATATTGTGCCGGTGGAGAAGGAGTCAGGTAAGCTTAGAGTATGCATTGATTTTCGCAATTTAAATAGAGCAACTCCTAAAGACGAGTATTCCACGCCCATAGCCGACACATTAATCAATAATGCATCAGGAAATAGAATTATTAGCTTTCTTGATGGTAATGCCGGATATAACCAGATCTTCATGGCCGAAGAGAATGTGTCTAAAACAGCCTTTATATGTCCATGCTTCATTGGTTTATTTGAATGGGTTGTCATGACATTTGGTCTTAAAAATGCTGGTGCTACTTATCAGAGGGCTATGAATTTGATTTTCCATGAGTTATTAGGAAACACTGTGGAAGTCTACATTGATGATATTGTAGTCAAATCGGCTGAGTTTAGTTCTCATATAGCTGATTTGTGCAAAGCCTTTGATAAAATGCGTCGGTATGGTTTAAAAATGAACCCACATAAGTGTGCTTTTGGGGTGTCGGCTGGTAAGTTTTTAGGATTTATCATCCATGAACATGGCATAGATATAGACCCTGACCGAATTAAGTCTATTCGAAATGTGGGACCTCCGACCTGTAAGGTCGAAGTGCAGAAGTTTCTCGGCAAGGTGAATTATTTACGAAGGTTTATTTCTAATCTAGCTGGGAAGATTGATGCCTTCACCCCTATCCTTCGGCTTAAGATTGATGCCGAATTCGCTTGGGGGGCAGAGCAGCAGAAAGCATTTGATCTCATTAAAAAATACTTGTCTTCGGCTCCCGTATTAAAAGCACCACGAGCAGGAGTACCATTCCGATTATACACTGCAGCTGAAGATAAGGTCATTGGGGCTGTTCTGACACAAGAAACTGAAGGAAAGGAGCATGTGGTGACATATCTAAGTCGGAGGTTGGTGGATGCTGAAACGAGGTGCACTTTTATTGAGAAGTTATGCTTATGCTTGTTTTATGCATGCACCAAGTATAGATGTTATTTACTGTCTAGTCATTGCACTGTTTCTGGTCAAGCCGATGTAATTAAATACATGTTGCATAACCCAATTATGAGTGGTAGAATTGGTAAGTGGGCTTATGCACTCATAGAATATGATTTGGCCTATGAACCATTGAAATCTATGAGAGGCCAGGTCGTAGCGGATTTTATTATAGAACATCGGATTAATGATACTTATAAACTAGACATATCATACCTCACTATTACTCCTTGGACTTTATATTTTGATGGATTGGTTTGCAATGAAGGGCAAGGGATTGGCATTGTGCTTGTTTCACCAAGTAATGTCTTCTTCGACTTCTCTAGCCGATTGAAAACTTATTGCACTAACAATCAAGCCGAATATGAAGCCCTTTTATTCGGCTTGGAACTTTTAAATTGTATGGGAGTAAAACATGTGAAGGCATTTGGTGATTCTCAGTTGGTCGTCCAACAGGTGTTAGAAGAATATCAATGTTTTGATGGTACTCTAAATATTTACCTTGAAAAATGTTGGAGCATAATCCATTCTTTTGATGAATTCAGTATTCTGCATATCTCTAGGGTTGAGAATCATAGAGCTAACAATTTGGCACAAGATGCATCAGGTTATCGGGTGAAGCGAGGGAAATTTCACAATGTTGAAAATCTGATAACCAGTGTAGGGCCAAATCCCCAGGTCGCGGACCGTCCGTGTGAAGACGCCGGACCGTCCGGGGTTACCAGGAAAGTTCTCCTAATCGATTCGGCTGATAACGAAGCCGATGCAAGTGATTGGATGACGCCCATAACTAATTATTTACGAAATCCCAATGTCAGGACAGATAAGAACATTCGGCGTACAGCTTTCAAGTATGTTTTGATGAGTGATGAACTCTACCGCCGAACAGTCAACGACGTCCTGCTTAAGTGCTTGGGCCCAGATGATGCTATATTAGCCATGGCCGAAGTAAATGAAGGAATTTGTGGTACCCATCAATCGGCTCCAAAGATGAAATGGCTGTTGCGAAGGTCTCGTTTTTATTGGCCTAATATGATAGCTGATTGTTTCAAATACTACAAGGGTTGCCAAGTGTGTAAAAAATTCGGCGACCTACAGTTGGTCCCTGCAGCCGAATTACATCCTATCATTAAGCCTTGGCCATTCAGAGGATGGGGATTAGACTTTATTGGGGAAATTCATCCTTCATCATCAAAAGGGCATCGGTTCGTGTTAGTTGCTACTGACTACTTTACCAAATGGACTGAAGCCGTTGCTCTGAAGAACATGACACACAAGGAGGTAATTGAGTTCATAACTGAGCATATTATTCATAGATTCGGTATTCCCCAGACCTTGACCACAGATCAAGGGACTTCTTTTATGTCAAAGGAGGTACGTGAATTTGCTGAATTATATAGAATTAAGTTGCTTAATTCATGTCCATATTATGCTCAGGCCAATGAACAGGCCGAGTCTAGTAATAGGACATTGATTAACTTGATAAAAAAGAAAATATTTGATAATCCTAAGCACAGACATAAGATTTTGTCCGAAGCCTTATGGGCTCACAGAATATCTAAACATAGTGCTACTAAAGTGTCTCCTTTTGAGCTTGTCTATGGGCAGGAAGCAGTGTTGCCTGTGGAAATAAGTCTGAATGCTGTCAGGTTCGCCAGACAAAATGATCTAACTCTCACTGATTATTACAATTCAATGATGGATAATATTGATGAGGTGACCGACAAGAGGGTGATAGCTTTGAGAGCAATAGAAAAGGACAAGATCATGGTAGCCAGGGCCTACAACAAGAAGGTCAAAGCAAAGTCATTTCATGTAGGGGACCTGGTGTGGAAGACCATCCTGCCTCTAAGGAATAAAGACCGGAAGTTTGGAAAATGGTCGCCAAGCTGGGAGGGTCCTTATAAAGTAAAACAGGTAATGTCTGGTAATGCCTATTTACTACAAACATTACAAGGCAAGGATTTACCCAAAGCTTTGAATGAGCGTTTCCTCAAGCAGTACCATCCTAGTATGTGGCAAGATGCCTAAGAAAACCGATGTAATCTCATCGAGTTAGTTGCTTTTGGTTTACTCAGCTCCACCAAAAGGCAGGGGGCATATGTTGGGCACCAATTTGAGCCAGCGGACGGTCCGGCCCTGAGTCCGGACGGTCCGCGCCTGTGGGCCGGACGGTCCGCGCACGCGCAGAACAGATTAGTGTTTCGAGTTTTTCGCTGCGTTTGTTGGCGAAAATCGCGGGATTTACTCGGAGTTTTGTTGGTAACGGGTCCAGCCCCCCTCCTCTATAAAAGCAGAGGATTACGGCCGATTAGAGGCAATCAATCGAACCCACAATCAATACAATTTACATTTATTCTTAGGAGTAGTTCTAATCTAGTTCTAGTTTAGCCTTCTAATCCCCAATTTCTCCGCTTCTCTTCGACTCTACGTTGATTTGAAGAGTCTAGATCGGTCTACCCGAGCCTTGACATCACCTAGGATCTCTTCTCCCCGACGGGGTCCCTCCCGGGAGCGAGATCCAGGTCGCCGCCGGCGATCTTCCGCCGCCCCTGCGTACGCGTGGACCGTCCGGCCGTCAGGCAGGAACCCTAGTCTCACACCAGGCCGCGGACCGTCCAGCCCCAGGCCGCGGACCGTCCGCCCCTGCGCAGTGAGCACCGCCGCCGGTTCTTCTTGAGTATTTGGTGCTCGAAAAAGGTGTCAACAATAACCTATTATAAATAGCAATTAAACTTTAAAATAGATGCCTCTTGTAATTTTAAATTTTATTTGTTTAATTTTAAATATAACCAATTTAAATTTATCTCTAACTATTGTATTTTCTATTGAGAATAGATTCCTAAAGGCTTGTTCGGTTATTTTCAATCCATATGGATTGGAGGGGATTGATACGGATTAGAGGGAATTTTGACTTACTAGGGATTGAAACCACCTCAATCCCTCTCAATCCATATGGATTAGGGTAGAACCGAACATGGTCTAATGGGGATAAACTCCTCGGCCGGACGGGGATGAGAGAAAAATCTTTTTCGTGAGCGTTCGTGGGGACGAGAACGGAAAACTTTTCTCTCCGCGGGAGACGGAAGTCATCCTCCGACCAGAAATTCCCCATTCCCTAGTGATAGCACACCATAGTTTGAAATTCTATAAATAAAGAAATAGGAGCAGACTTGATGGCTTCATTTACATTATCAAGTAGTTAATTTTCACGCAAATTTACGTATATTTTAGATTATGTTCCACATATAGGTGTCTAGAATTTACGTGAAGATTTACTTGTCATCGTTTTATAGAACGATTACTATAATTAGGGACAAAGCTACGTACACCTACAAATATTCACTACGGCAGCCACAGGCATTTTCGGCGGCCAGAAGCCGCCGAAAATAAGCCCATTGCCGCCGAAAATAACTTATTTTCGGCGGAAAAGGGCTTATTTTCGGCGGTGTCTGGCCGCCAAAAAAAATAGGCCGAAAATAAGGCTTTATTTTCGGCGGCCAGAGCCTGGCCGCCGAAAATAGCTTATTTTCGGCGGCTGGCTCTCTGGCCGCCGAAAATAAGCTGTTATTTTCGGCGGCCACGTAGTCAGCCGCCAGAAATTAATACCGCCGAAAATAATATACTTATTTTCGGCGGCCAGGGAGGCCGCCGAAAATTACTAATTTCAGAGCAAAAAAAATTGAAAAATGCGAAAAATAACAGAATTTCATACAAAATTCATACAATACCAGAAATTTCATACAATACCAGAAATTTCATACAATAACAGAAAATTCATACTTGAGTTCACAACATAAAACTTGAGTCCATACAAATATAAAGTCCACAAATAGTCCATACAAACATAAAATCCACAAATATTTCATTATAACACAGTGCGGCACAAAGCTAACTTAATCACATATTTGGGTCGTTGGAGTTGTGTCCACTACCTCCAGAAGCGAAGAACTGGTCGACGAAGTCGTGTAACGGGTTTCGATCCTAAAGAAAAAAGAAGACATTAATAACGGCATCGGTTACATGTATAACGACTATTCAAACAAATTGTTTATCAGACTAACCTCTCCTGCATCAGCTCCCTCCCCTGCATAAGCTCCTCCTGGTGCTGGTATGACCGGTGGTGGCGTGTTGTGGCCCATGACCCCGGATCCCTACAAAATCAAGTTTAGTAAAGATTTCAAATTATGTTGATACAAACGACAAGTCTTGACTAAATTGAAGCACCTGAGGTGGAGGTGGAGGTGGTGGAGCATGTAATCCCCACTGAGGCATCGGCGGCTGAAACTGAGGGAAAACAAATGGTTGCTGCTGTGTCTGCTGTGGAAACCAAGACTGTTGCAAATATAATATATTAGTTATAGAACCAATATCGAGCGTGTTGAGAATAAATAAGACACTCACGTTCATTGCTTGTTGCGCCTGTGCGTTGTAAGCAGCCATGTACTCTGATTGCTGTTGGAGAAATCTCATTTGTTGTTGTCGCAGCTCTTCACGAAACTTTTCTTGCTGCTCCCTCATAGCTTCCTCCATGCTAGATACAGAGCGGCGACTACGGCTGCTACTACCACAGCCCGCCTGCGACGAAGAGCCGCCACGAGAACGCAACTCCGTCGAATCGATAACACCGGTAAACATAGAATATCTTGAAGAACAAGAAAATTAGCTATTCGGTCGTAGTTCCAATATTATTGAAAACAATTCACAAGTTCATACCGTCCATGCGCCTTGCCTCCAAGTGAATGCACAACTTCAGCGTCGATGGTAGGTGCTCCTCGCCAATCGTAGTCTTCTCCATACTTCCTAACCATCTCCTGCCCGTATGTCTCCTGCAATACAATAAGAAGGTTCAGCACACATGTAATTTATAGCTATATGGCAAGAAAACATTAATCCTAACAACAACTAACCATACGCTCAACGGCCGTTTGACTACACAGCTCGTCGGAGATTTCACTGTTTTTCGCTCGATGCCCTCTCCTATAAACATCGATTGGGCTCGGGACAACTCCAGTTTGAGCCTCCTGCAAATATATGAGTTCAATCTGGTTTCATTTATGAGTAAAACAGAATACTACATACTCACCATTCGCTTAGCCAACCGAATGTGTCCATCAGCCCCATAGGTATGGTTGACTACGGCCTCATCATCGTCCTCGTCCTGCTGATGGCGCTGCCTATGTCGATTTCTGTTTGACTTCTCAATCCACTCGGGCGAAGCCCATATCTCACACAAAGCCTTGTAAGCCTGCGGCCGGTGTTCCATCCATGGAAGAGTTACCTGCATATAAAGCGTTAGCTCAAAATTACATTCACATCTGAATGAGCTGTTAAATTAGATTTTTACCTCCATGTACTGGTCTACAGTCAAGTAGACATCTGAATATTGTCGAAAGTTGTTGATAGAATGACCTCGGCGCTTCATGTACGCGTTCACAACCTGTAGACGAGCATTGGAAAATGCATCCCTGCACACCTTCTTCGCATTGTTCTCTAATACTCGATCTGCATGCTCTTGAGCCTCAGGTTCCACACGATAGCGTCTCTGTCCAACATCGAAAATAAAATTAGTTCAAAAAAAACTAATAAATGTTAGGTTGAAACAACTAATAAATGTTAGTTTGAAAAAATTACCCAAAAGTCGTGCTTGACGGCGCCTTGAGCTGTTCCATATGTAGCATGTGGAGCTAGTGCGAAGTGCGACCAGCTAGTGCAAGGAACCACCACACCTTTCAGGTCGGTGACAATTCCTGGGTTATGTAGACGACAGAGGTTACCTAAGACTTGATTAACCTGTCTATGGTGACCTCGACCGTCAAATGACGTGTCTTCCCATTGGCTGCATGACAAAAAAACAAGAAAGTCATGTCATATATATAGTGTAAAATAAACAAATAAGTAAGAACAAAGTGGCCAAACGTGAGTACCTATCACCAACCGGGATGATCAGTACTCGAGCTTCAGATTGTGCAGGCGCTGACGGAGGTAGGACAAAGTGGCCCTTCCGAGTGCCCCTTCGTCGAACGACAGGAGCCTCGGTGGCATCGTCATCTGCCTCAGCATCTATGCCCACCTCGTCCTCCTCCTCATGGGCCTGCTCGTCCTCCTCCTCATGGTGTTGCACCTCCTCCTCGTCATCCTCCTCTTCCTATGGACATGAAATAGAGACACGTAAAAATTTACATAAACATTTACATAAGATGAATTACATAAACATTTACATCGGTACTCCGTTGTAGAGCGATTGGTGTATCACGTAGTTCTGGCCGAGCGTGTCTCAGCAACGCCTCCTGTCTGCTCTGGCTAGAAGAACTCCCTTGGAAAAGGGAACGTGCACCAGGGAGTATCCTGCTCGCCGCATTAAGAAACCCCCTAGCAGTGCGCTTTGGTTTCCTACCACTCATCCTGTTCAATAGAAAAACATTAAATGTATTAGCTCCATTAAATTAATTGAACTAATAAAAAATCAAATAATACATCACATACTATGAAATTTTGCATTACACATCAAAATTCATCAGAATCACGATCAAGGACTCTTCTTCGATCCAAAGCTCGCAATGTGGTTTTTTTGTTCCTTGGATTTCGTTTTCGTTTCGGTGCAACACACTCATCAGTAGTGACATCGTTACGGTCTCCGACTAGTGAGTTCAGTGCAACACCCTCATCGATAGTAAAAGTAGTTGGCAATTCTTCTTCTTGATAAACTTCATCGGCCTGTTCGTCTTCGAATTGATAACCAGCAGTGCAAGGAGTATGTAAACGTTCCCTAGGGTTCACGTTATGAACTACCCACCATGCTTCAAACTTTGGATTTGGGTACGACATATAGTAGACCTGCTCGCACTGGTGTGCAAGGATAAAATTATCATGGCCTCGAAGTCGTTCCTTGTGCTTTACTTCAGTTATACCATATTGACTTTGTCTAATCCCATTAGTGCTGTCAAACCAATCACATAGAAAGAATACTAATTTCAAAGGTTTGTTCCCTGCAAAATTAAACTCTAGGATGTTTTGAATGATGCCATAATAATTAGTTTCTCTGCCGAGTGCATCGAGTGCCCTAGTCAGAACTCTAGTGTTACGTGTGGCTGCACGAGGACGAGACTTTTCAAATTGGTCTGAACGAAAACGAAAGCCATTCACATCGTATCGACCAAATGTTCTGCAAGTGACCGTCCCATAAGATAGCTGTCTCAAGTCCTCGTGTATGTTAGGAGTCTTTGTGCACTGCAAATAATATACAGTTAAAATGACTACCTCGCGTAAAAGGCTAAATGACATGAAAGTAAGGAATATAAAGAGTTTACATGCTCGCGAAACCAGTCAACAAAATTAGGTCTTCCTTGCCTCCCATGTCGTCGCATAGTATCTAGTTGTTTGCTTGTAGGCTGATGGGAATAAGTCCAATTTTCCTCGTCGAACTTACTGTACGACAAATAAGTAATTAAATATGGCTCCTTTGGTAAAGAAATTAAGGGGTAAAATAAAGACTTACATGAAATATGGCTCCATCTCTTCCATATTAGAGTACATGTATAGCAATGCGGACATTCTTTCATCCATGCTAAGGTGGTAGAACGTGCCCTTACTAGTACTTGTGCCTCTCCATTGGAAAATGTTGAGATCACTGACAGGAGGTTCCTCATCGACATTGTATCGCATGGTAGCAGCATAGACATTATGTTCCTCTGCGAAATACACACTCGTGAAGTATGAAACCTCCTTTAGCAAAAAAGCTTCAGCGATGCATCCTTCTACTCTAGCCTTATTTCGAACCATGCCTCGCAGGTTTTTTAGTGCACGTTCAATGTGATACATCCACCTATATTGTACAGGACCACCAACCTTTGCCTCATATGGAATGTGAATAAGTAGATGCTCCATCGGATTGAAGAATCCAGGTGGGAATATTTTTTCTAGCTTGCATAACAACACTGGTATTTGTTTCTCCAACTTCTCCATCATATTTTTACTTATTTCTTTGGCACAGATCTGCCTGTAGAAATAACTTAGCTCAGCTATTGCTTGCCACATGGCGTCGGGCATATAACCACGAAACATGACAGGGATAATCCTCTCCATTAATATATGGAAGTCATGGCTCTTTAACCCAGTTAGTTTTCCCGTTTTCAAATTCACAGATCTTTTCAAGCCCGCAGCATAACCATCAGGAAATTTAATTTTTTCATCCATCTCATTACCTCGATCTTGTCTTTAGAGGTAAGACAGAACAAGGCACGTGGCGGCTTACCGTTGTCATTGAGCACTTGGGTTGGTTGGTCACAAAGCATTGCTAGATCTCTTCGAGCTTTCAGATTGTCCTTTGTTTTTTCAAAATGCATGCAGGTGTGTATGAGGGCTTCAGCAACATTACTTTCTTGGTGCATGACATCAATGTTGTGCACAAGAATCAATGACGACATATAAGGGAGCTCCCAGAGACCACATATATGTGTCCAGTTGTGGTCCACTCCGAATCCTTCGTACTTGTCCCCCTTTTCATTTAGGACAAGGTTGTTCAGCTGAGCATATATTTCTGCCGCATTAAGACGTTTAGGCGGACCTTTGGTGACCACAGTGTTCTTTATAAAGTTTTTCTTATCGCTCCTGAAGGGGTGTTTCCTGGGCAACCAGCGTCGATGACAATCGAAGTAAGTGATCTTTCCACCATGAGCAAGACGGAAGCAATCTGTATCTGAACCGCAATATGGACATGTCAATCTACCATGTGTACTCCAACCGGTAAAAATAGCATACGCCATGAAGTCATGCACCGACCACAAATACGCAACTCGAAGTTTGAATATCTGTTTTGTAAAAACATCGTATGCTTCAACACCTTTCCAAAGCTCCTTCAACTCTTCAATCAAGGGGTTTAACATGACATTGAGGTTCTTTCCAGGATAGTCTGGGCCAGGAATGATTAAGCAAAGAAATATAAATTCGTATTTCATACAAAGAGAAGGTGGAAGGTTGTATGGAATAACAAAGACGGGCCAACATGAGTATGATGATGCCATTTGACCAAAAGGTGTGAAGCCATCGGTCGCAAGGCCGATTCGAACATTCCTCGGATCAGCTGCAAAGTCGGGATCAAACGTGTCGAGAGCCTTCCATGCATCCCCATCTGAAGGGTGCACGATTAGGTCATCGTTATCACGGACACCTTCTTTGTGCCATCGCATGTGCATAGCGGTTTTTTTAGATAGAAACATCCGTTTCACTCGAGGAGTTAGTGGCAAGTAGCGGAGCTGCTTATGTGCAACATCTGTCATCACCTTCTCACCCTCATCATTAACAACTTCCACAAATCTAGATTGTCCACATTTCAGACATTTTTTCTCTTCCGCATGCTCCTTCATGAAAAGCATACAATTATTTTTGCACACATCAATCTTCTCATAATCCATACCGAGACCTTTGATAATTGTCTTTGATTGGTACATGTCTTTAGGCAACTTATTGGGCTTTGGGAGCACATCTCCTAATAACTTTAAAATCTCATTGTAACAATTGTTCGAGAAAAAGTACTTGGACTTAATGGCCATGAGCCGAGTCACAAAAGCGAGTATACTCACATCTGTGTGTTCATGCAACGGCTCTTCAGAGTCTTTTAGTAGTTTAAAAAATCTGGAAACCTCTGGTGTGGCAGGATCCTCGGAGCTTAGGTTGAATTCTGGACGTAGCGAATCTAGCATCTCATGCATCGCATCATCGTCAGCCCAATCATTGTTCTCCTCCTCTTCTACATTCCGGTTGGGTACTACCTCACTATGATGTTCCCACACCTCATATCCGGGCATAAATCCAAACTGACAAAGATCTAGGCTAACTCTTTCCTTATTAAGAAATATACTGTTTTCGTGCCGCCTACAAGGGCATCTGACAGTGCCGGTTAAGGACAAAGCGAATACGTGGTCCACAAAATCTTTGGTCTTGGCTACCCACTCATCAGAATGACGTCCATTCCTACTCCAGCCATTGTACATCCATGCACGATCTTCAACCATGCCTGAGACTGTTAAACCGAACCATATCGTGAAAACATTATTCAACTACGTTAATGGTTTCGGTCCTATATATATGTATAGGCAAGAATAGGTTCTAAACCCACAGCAAGCTAGCAGGACCAAAAAAAATTCGGCAGCATGACCTCGCTGCCACTAAACAATATAAGAATGAACCACATATACCACGTACATATGTCTTTCCTAAACGACATAAACCACATATAATACTAATCAACAAACACATATATAATTAATCAACAAACACATATATATAAACCACTAATACATTAATAAACCACATATTATACAACAAAATATGGCCAAAAATACACCATATAATTTCAAAAATATACTAAACAATAGTATTAATCAAACGCACTAATCAACAAACACAATTACAACGATATACTAATTTCGGCGGCAATTAAATAAAAGGCCGTCGAAAATAAGAAATAAAATAGACAAAAACAATACCTTAACGGCGCGGCGGGGGTGGCCGGCGAGGGTGGACCGCGGGTGGCTGGCGGGGGCGGACGACGGTTGGCGGCCGTCCACGGCACGGCGGGGGCGGCGGCCGACGAGGGCGGACCGCGCGCGCGCGCTCGGGCGGCCGGCGCCGGAGGCCGACGGTGGGGGCTGGGCTGTCGGCCGGCGGGGGCCGAGGGCGGGGGCGGCCGGCCGGCGTCCACGGCTTGGTGGCCGGCGAGGGGCAGGGGACGGTCGGGAGCGCGCGCGGCAGGGGACGGCGGCGACGGCGGCGGACGAACGGCCGGCTAGCAGCGCGCGCGATTGAGAGAGAAAGACAGAGAACAGAGGGAGGGAGGACGGTTTTTAATGGTTAATTTTCGGCGGCCGAGACAGGTGGCCGCCGAAATTAGGGCTATTTTCGGCGGCTACCTCATAGGCCGCCGAAATTAGTACTATTTTCGGCGGCATGAGCTGGCCGCCGAAAATAACTTCTAATTTTCGGCGGCTGCACCCTGGCCGCCGAAAATAACGTGGGCCGCCGAAAATGATCTACAGTGTTGTTGTGATTTTGTAAAACTAGTGATTTAGATTAAATTTTCAGTATATATATACTATCTACATATTATTATCATACACCTTCAGAGTATATGCAATTTTCTCTGATTCACTTTATCTTCACCACTGACTATGGTCACTTAACTGGTGACCATATTTTTTTGTTAGTTTTTTTTTAATTTTCATGATCTATTTTTCTTCTAGCACGTAGCGTGAAGAATAACATGGAGCTCCATTGGGAGACCACCAATTAGCAAAGTATAAGACCATCTCCAAGAGATTATCTATTTTTTACTCTTTATATACCTCTTTATAAAAATTATACTTTATATATAATATCTCATTACAACAGAATCTCTAACATAAAAGTTAGTTTGGATAGCACAGTGGCTAGCCAACTTTAGCTAGAGAGGTGATCCATTTAAAGAGCGGAATGACTTGATGAGTTAAATGACTAGTCTGTTGGATAGTTATATTTTGTTGTTAAGTAACCAAAATCTCTACTAACTATTAAGGGGGCAGTGTAGACTGCCCCGCTCCTACCCGCACGCGCTAAGTCCCGCCCCGCACGACCCGCCGTCCGCCGCGCGCCCACGCGCTCCCGCACGCCCGCGCCGCGAAACCACAGCTCCCGCACGCCCGCGCCAGCGAATCCCGCATGCCCGCAACGGTCGCAGCCGCCGCACGACCCGTCGTCCGCCGCTTCCCCAATCCCGCAAAGGCCGCCCGCGCCAGCGAAAACCCCGTCCTCCACACGCCCGCAACGGCCGCATCCGCCGCACGACCCGCCGTTCGCCGCACGACCACGCGCCCCAGACGCCTCCGCGAAATCACCGCTCCCGCACGCCCGCGCCGCGATTTTGCTGCGAATCCCCACGACCGTCGTGGATTTCGCACCAACGGCTTCACCACGCCTCCACCTCGGCAAGCGCCTTCTCCCCCGCGGCAATCTCGGTGAGCCCTTGCTCCGCAGCAATCTCCCTCCCTCGCTCGCTCGCTCCGCAGCAAACTCGCCAATCTCCCTCGCTCAACGGCAAGCGCCCTCTCTCCTGCGTCAATCTCGGCGCACCCTCGCTCTGCGGCAATCTCCCTCGCTCGCTCGCTCCGCGGCGGCCCCAAGCTCACCCTCCCCACGGCCCTCGCGATGCAAATCTCCCCCGCCCCTGTCCCCTTCTTCGCTTCATTTCCGCAATTGCGTCGGGCTCCTCTCGCTCCCAAATCGGGGTAAAACCCTAACCCTAGCACCAGGCTGCATTCCCCTCCCTACATCCGAGCCCTAACTCCTCCCTACAGTCTTCCCCCTCCGCCTCGGCAACAAGCGGTGACAGCTGGTGCAGGTGAGACGCCCCCTCCCTAAGGCCCTCGAGCTGCAGTGGTCGGAGTCGGAGAATGGGCGACGGTGTTTGTCTGTGTCGGTGCGAGCGTGCTGCTGGGGCGCGGTTGACACCGACAAGTTCCAGCGCACGGTGGAGATTATCATGTGTGTTCAACGTCGCGCCATTTGTCTGCTTGCCTCCGCCTCCGTCGCGACCTTCGCGGAGTAAGATGACCCTCCACTCTACCTCCCTCAACTTCTTTTTTCCTGGTAACAAAGAATCCTTGCTCCAGGCATTGTCCGAGGAAACCCCAAGAGTATCGTGTCGTTCGCCTGCGACCTTTTGGAGAACAGACATGGACATCAGCTATTTCGTCTGGTCCTCAATCACAGTTGCGGGATCGAATCGTTGCTATGATCACCCGGGACAGGAATAGTTTTGGTGGCCTTTGCACCCGCAGGTGCTTGATCAAATACCGTACTTGTCTTTTAATCTGTTCTTCATCTAGCTTTTTTATCTGATTTTAATTCAGCCAATAAATGATAGATTCTATGTCTTTTCAGGCCAGATGAAGTACTTCATATAATCAGTTCCTGTGAAACTCAGAGATCAATGCAACTTCTTGGAGATGCCATGCTGCAATGGATGTCACATAATCAGATGAAGTACCTCCTGCCGGTTTCGAAAAGATTAAAAATGCTACAGGCTTTCATAATGAGCTCTCTCAGGTAATGATTTCTTGCTTTTCGAGGTCGCTCTCACGCTGCCCTCATCTTTGTTGTGCTGACCGGCCAATTAAGCGACATATATATTCGCGTGCTTAGTGCACGTTATTTGAGTGTCCACCATGCATGCATTCCAGATTGTAATATATGATGTTGTTAAGTTGCAAGCCCCCTTCATTCACCTCATACATTCTGAAATTACAGTTATTATTGATAATATTAATACGTGCATATGTTTGGGAGATAGCGAATGCTACGGTCTCCGAATATATAGATTTTCGAAGATATATATCTTGACACATAGTGCCAATGCAAACTCGTTAATTATATTATTGGTGGAGTGCAGTTGTGATATCCACGTAGTATTCTTGAGAACTCCATGAGGGCCAATACCTTTGATGCACCTGGATAATAATGTAGTAAACCATAAAAATGTGTATTTTATTTAGCCTTCTAGGTTAACATTTATTCTTGGAATAGCTTATTGGTGTCCACAGTAACTGAATGTTTCAAGCAATTAATTTGGAACAAGAATTGTTATTGTTCTCCTAACTACATGGTTCTCTAATGAGCTAATCCCCAACTTAAATTTCTCATTAGAATTACAATATTATAATATTTTTGGAATTTGAAGATGAGGTTCACTAACAGCAAACTGCTGATAGTGAACCTTTCTCCACAGCGCGCCATGGCCATGGGTGGATTATTGGGTGGGTTGATCCAGGTCCCATACTACAGAATAATCCAAGCCAATATCAACAACAAATCTTTTATTGTACCTATCGCTGAAAATATTTTTGGATCCGCCAACAAACTTCTCTATATGATACACGAGTTTCCAATTTGTTTTTACTAATAGAAATGGGTCCAATTTGTTTTTACTAATGCTATTTCCAGTATCCTCAATTTTGAAGTGCTACATTTGCTAAATTATCATCACATATTCTTAAACTTAATTTTGTTGGAAAATACAGGCAACATGTGAGTTCTCAAAGAAAAATCCTTTTGCTTTCCTGCGTTGTTCACTTCCTAGATGGACTTCGATGATATCTGTTGTTTTATCAAATAAACTGCTGGTGGATCAATGTGTGGGTTTCCTGTTTCTACCTAGATCAAAAAGTTTGAGATGCAAGTGTTGGTAAATAATAATAAAAACTTAGAAAGTAGATGATACAATAAGTTGGAAACCATCAGACCACACGCCCAGTGATGATGGTGTATGTGAACAATATGCAGTGCAGATGGAAGCTAGCAGCACAAAAGCTTTGCCATACCAATCTGAAAAGGAATTAACTGAAGAAATAAATGATCACTGTTATAGCACTGGCTACTTCTGAATCAATTGCTGAGGCAAATGTATGTTTAAATAACATAGCATTATGCATCAGTTACTATGAAAGTATTACATTAGACTGTTCTGATGGCATTTTTTTGCTGGCCCAAACATGCAGGATGATAGTACAATCAGTGAGGGTTAGGCTATACAAACACTAGAAACATTTCCTGAGGAAGAACAACAGCAACAAATAAATGAAGAGAACGATGAATAGAAAAATGGTACACATACTCTTGTTTCGTTATTGGCCTCTGCACACTAAAGTAGTTATTTACTTAGAGTAAATTTTTAGTAGCACAATTTTTCCAGAAGCTATAGTTTATCGATAGCAACCTACATGCCACATGGCAGATGAATTAGTACAATCGTCGTTGTTGTAATCCTATGAATAACTTTATGCTTCTGTTGCAGGTCTAGATCATCTCATGAAACCTAGTAACCCGTATGATTTGGAAAACCACAATATGAATATTGTTTCATGTGATTCCTTCAAAGAGAACCAGCTCCTGCTTGTAGAAATGTTGTTGAACGATGATATACATGTGAAAATTAGTATTGCTCTACTAACTGATAAAGAATGAGATACATGACATAGGCACACTCAAAGCAAATTAATCTATTATTCACTAAAATGAGACCAGCACGGAACACCTTTGCAATGAGAATTGGTTACTGATGCAGTTGATTCACATGAATATTCACACTTGGATGCCACTTGTTCAGAACTTCACTCAAGGTTCTACCTTATCAGATTTGAGTAGCTTGAATGCTTCTTTGCCGAACAATAGAGATGGTGTTATGACCGGCAGACAGTACAAAGGAAGGGGCATGCGGCAGGGGAAGTAGATCAGGGCCCTAACGACCAACAGTAATTCTAGGAGCTATTTTCTTTTGAAAGATTCCTTTTATTTAGAGATAAACTTCCTTTTTTAAAGAAGAATAGTTTCCTTCTATTGAGAGATAAGCTTCCTTTAGTGAGGGGGAAGCAAGCATAAATAGATGTAAGTCAGGAGAAATAAATAAGAAAGTAGTATTACCTAGACGGCTTCCTTGAGGAGGCTGGAACCCTAGCCGCCCTCGTCCTCCTTGATGTGATCACGGCTTCTCGTCGTACCCCCTCGACCAATTCATCCCCAACCTCCTCCAGTACACCAGTATAGCTTGAGGGAGGTTCCTGGTAGGAGTAGAATTCCTATCAACCTGTTGGAGCAAAGGACTTTGATCTTTAGTACATGAAGGCAGGAATATCTTCTCACATTCATGCTTAGGATGAAGTTGAATTGGTTGCTACAGAGGATATAGAAGAATTTGATGATGAGGAAAACAAGTCATCCATGATGTTATAGGAAGAAGCTAAGGAGTTAGTTATCAGGTATAGGACACACAAGTCTTCAAGTGGTGGATGATTTATTTCAGAGAGAGGGGAGACGTGTGCTTCATGCTCATGGAGATGGCACATGCTCCTATTTTGACATTGCAAACCATAAGGTATTTGGTTATTTTATACCTACATTTGCACTATTTTCATTTTTAATTGACATTTAATTAGATACCCTAAGTGTTCACTTCTTTCAACTGAACTGATGCAGTTCAAATCTGAGTACAAGCCTTTCAGCATGGTGTCAAATAAATATGGGGCGATTGCTGGTTAATTCGTGCCCCAAGTGTAGATGAATGTTCTGGTAGATATGTTTTTGTTGTATCAGCTGGGAATGCATTGGAGCCTGGGTTTTACAGCTAGGATTATTATACCAGAGAAGTAAAATTATTTCATGTATATTAATATAACATGTTAAGTCCGTAGCATCGCATGGGCATATACCTAGTCTATACTACTATTAAGACTGTAAGGGGTAGGTTGCCTCCCCTGGTTCTGCCTTCAGCCAATCTGCACCGTCCGTCTATATGCGTCAAATCATCACCGTCCGTCCCGCCGCCTCCGCTTCAAGCCTCCGACACCGCCATCGCGCCTGGCTCCCCCTTGAGAGCACCTAGAGGGGGGGGGTGAATAGGTGATCCTGTAAAACTTGAAAACTTAAGCCACAAAAACTTGGTTAAGCGTTAGCACAGTAAATGCCAAGTGGCTAGAGAGGAGTCTCAACAAAACACAATAACCACAAGAAATCAATCCCAGAGATGGCACGGTGGTTATCCCGTGGTTCGGCCAAGACCAACGCTTGCCTACTCCACATTGTGGCATCCCAACGGACGAGGGTTGCAATCAACCCCTCTCAAGCGGTCCAAAGACCCACTTGAATACCACGGTATTTTGCTTGCTTTTCTCAATCCCGTTTGCGAGGAATCTCCACAACTTGGAGCCTCTCGCCCTTACACTTGAAGTTCACAAAGAAGCACAGAGCAAGGGAGGGATTAGCAACGCACATAAGACACGAAAATCAGAGTGTCACCACGCACACAAGTCGCAACAAGAGCTCGCAACACAACTCAATGAGTTCACAACTCCACTAGAGCTCTATATGCTATCACAACGAAACAAATACGCGGAATCGAGGTCTTGGTGCTTAGGAATGTTGTAGGAATGCTTGGTGTTCTCCTCCATGCGCCTAGGGGTCCCTTTTATAGCCCCAAGGCAGCTAGGAGCCGTTGAGAACAATCCTGGAAGGCAGATCTTGCCTTCTGTCGACTGGCGCACCGGACAGTCCGGTGCACCACCGGACATCCACTGTTCACTGTCCGGTGCAGATTGCTTTCCTTACTTGGCGAAGCCGACCGTTGAAGTCTGAGAGCCGTTGGCGCACCGGACACTGTCCGGTGCACACCGGACAGTCCGGTGCACCAATGTGACCGTTGGCTCGGCCACGCGTCACGCGCGGAATCCTCGGCCGACCGTTGCCTCGACTGACCGTTGACTCACCGGACAGTCCGGTGCACCACCGGACAGACCGGTGAATTTTAGCCGTACACCGTTGATGGTTTCCCGAGAGCGACGAGTTCGCCTGTGAACGGCTCACCGGGCAGTCCGGTGATTTATAGCCGTACACCGCCGTCGAAGTCCCGAGAGCAGCCTGTTCGCCCAAGCCAGCCTGGCGCACCGGACACTGTCCGGTGCACCACCGGACAGTCCGGTGCTCCAGACTGAGCAGTCTTGGCTGCTCGAGCCAATGCATTTTCAATTGGATTTTTCCTGTTTCCAGCACTTACACATAATACATTAGTCCATAAAACAATGTACTAAGTCTGAGAAACATACCTTTATCCTTGATTTGTACTTTGTCCACCTTTTTACACTAGGGCACTTGTGTTGGACACTAAACCACCAAAATACTTAGAAATGGCCCAAGGGCACATTTCCCTTTCAATCTCCCCCTTTTTGGTGATTTATGCCAACACAACATATAAAGCAAGTAGAACAAATACAAAATTAATTCAAATAAGAACTCAAATTGTTTTGATTCAAATTTGACATATATGGATCACTCTTTGCCACCACTTGGTTTGTTTTTGCAAATCAAACTCAAATTTCTATCTCTAAGTCAAACACACATGTTAAGACATAAGGAGAGTCATTCCAAGAGAAATTGATTCAAGATTTCGAAAACTCCCCTTTTTCCCATAATCAACACTTCTCCCCACAAGAAGCCAACTTTTGAAAAGAGAGACAATAAAAGAGTTTTGACAAACCAGAAGCTCTATTCTACTATTTTCAAAATCTCTCAAGTGGTAGCTGATCCATTTATCGCTTTGGCCTTTATTTTCTCCCCCTTTGGCATCAAGCACCAAAACGGGATTAATCTTGGCCCTTTAACCCCATTGCCTCACCAAAATCTTCAAATGAGAACACAAAGGCAATAAGAGGACGTGAGATGAACTTGGAATTAGTTACCCTCTCATCGGAGTGCAGTGGAAGTCTTTCATGGTCCAAGTCCACCTTTTCCCTTTC
Source organism: Zea luxurians (assembly GCA_029449295.1). Lineage (NCBI taxonomy): Eukaryota > Viridiplantae > Streptophyta > Magnoliopsida > Poales > Poaceae > Zea > Zea luxurians. The sequence continues at coordinate 158,554,137 of JAOPSE010000004.1, forward strand.
AAAACTCCTTTGAGACTAAATCAAGCAAACTCAAGCAAACGGTTAGTCTCAAAGGGTCAAGTTGTAGCACAACTCCCCCTAAATATGTGCATCACTTGCACAAGGACTTGTGAGGTCTGGGGAGTGATTGTACAACTTGAGCACCATAGTAAGCAACAAAATGCATAAGGAACATGATCAAAGGCATAAATACATGTATGCTATGAATCAATCCAAGTTCCGCGAATCTAGGACATTTAGCTCACTACGTAGCCTACAAAAGGTCTTTTCATCTAAAGGCTTAGTGAAGATATCGGCTAGCTGGTTCTCGGTGCTAACATGAAACACTTCGATATCTCCCTTTTGCTGGTGGTCTCTCAAAAAGTGATGCCGGATGTCAATGTGCTTTGTGCGGCTGTGCTCAACAGGATTTTCCGCTATTCGGATAGCACTCTCATTGTCACATAGGAGTGGGACTTTGCTCAGATTGTAGCCAAAGTCCCGGAGGGTTTGCCTCATCCAAAGTAGTTGCGCACAACACTGTCCTGCGGCAACGTACTCGGCTTCAGCGGTGGATAGGGCAACAGAAGTTTGTTTCTTAGAGTTCCATGACACCAGGGACCTTCCTAAGAATTGGCATGTCCCCGATGTACTCTTCCTATCGACCTTACATCCAGCATAGTCGGAATCTGAGTACCCAATCAAGTCAAAGTTAGACCCCTTTGGATACCAGATCCCGAAGCAAGGCGTAACGACTAAATATCGAAGAATTCGCTTCACAGCCACTAAGTGACACTCCTTAGGATCAGATTGAAATCTAGCACACATGCATACGCTAAGCATAATATCCGGTCTACTAGCACATAAATAAAGCAAAGAACCTATCATGGACCGATATGCTTTTTGATCAACGGACTTACCTCCTTTGTTGAGGTCGGTGTGTCCGTCAGTTCCCATCGGCGTCTTTGCGGGCTTGGCGTCCTTCATCCCAAACCGCTTTAGCAAGTCTTGCGTGTACTTCGTTTGGGAGATGAAAGTGCCGTCCTTGAGTTGCTTCACTTGGAACCCAAGGAAGTAGTTCACCTCGCCCATCATCGACATCTCGAATTTCTGCGTCATCACCCTGCTAAACTCCTCACAAGACTTTTGGTTAGTAGAACCAAATATTATGTCATCGACATAAATTTGGCACACAAAAAGATCACCATCGCAAGTCTTAGTGAAAAGAGTTGGATCGGCTTTCCCAACCTTGAAAGCATTAGCAATTAAAAAGTCTGTAAGGCATTCATACCATGCTCTTGGGGCTTGCTTAAGTCCATAGAGCGCCTTAGAGAGCTTACACACGTGGTCGGGGTACCGTTCATCCTCGAAGCCAGGGGGTTGCTCCACGTACACCTCCTCTTTGATCGGCCCGTTGAGGAAAGCGCTCTTCACATCCATTTGGTACAACCTGAAAGAATGGTGAGCGGCATATGCTAGCAAAATACGAATTGATTCTAGCCTAGCCACAGGAGCGAATGTCTCCTCAAAGTCCAAACCTGCGACTTGGGCATAACCTTTTGCCACAAGTCGAGCCTTGTTCCTTGTCACCACCCCGTGCTCGTCCTGTTTGTTGCGGAACACCCACTTGGTTCCCACAACATTTTGCTTGGGGCGAGGCACCAGTGTCCAAACTTCATTGCGCTTGAAGTTGTTGAGTTCCTCCTGCATGGCCAACACCTAGTCCGGATCCAGCAAGGCCTCTTCTACCCTGAAAGGCTCAATAGAAGAGACAAAGGAGTAATGCTCACAAAAATTAACTAATCTTGAACAAGTAGTTACTCCCTTGCTTATATCACCCAAAATTTGGTCGACGGGATGATCCCTTTGGATCGTCGCTCGAACTTGGGTTGGAGGTGCCTGAGGTGCTTCTTCCTCTTCAATTTGAACATCCTGTGCTCCCCCTTGATCATGCGCCTCCACTTGAGGTACCTGTTCGTCATCTTGGGTTGGGGGATGCACCATAGTTGAGGAAGACGGTTGATCTTGCTCCAATTGTTCCTGAGGCCGTACATCTCCAATCGCCATGATGCGTATTGCGGCCATTGGAACGTCTTCTTCATCTACATCATCCAGATCAAAAACTTGCTCTCTTGGAGAGCCATTAGTCTCATCAAATACAACGTCGCTAGAGACTTCAACCAAACCCGATGATTTGTTGAAGACCCTATACGCCTTTGTATTTGAATCATAACCTAATAAAAACCCTTCTACAGCTTTGGGAGCAAATTTAGAAGTTCTACCTTTCTTCACAAGAATATAACACTTGCTCCCAAATACACGAAAATAAGACACATTGGGTTTGTTACCAGTTAGCAGCTCATATGAAGTCTTTTTGAGGAGGCGGTGAAGGTAGACCCTGTTGATGGTGTGGCAAGCCGTGTTCACGGCTTCCGACCAAAAACGCTCGGGGGTCTTGAACTCTCCAAGCATAGTCCTCGCCATATCAATGAGCGTCCTGTTCTTCCTCTCTACCACACCATTTTGCTGAGGTGTGTAGGGAGCGGAGAACTCGTGCTTGATCCCCTCCTCCTCAAGGAACTCCTCCACTTGAAGATTCTTGAATTCGGACCCGTTGTCGCTTCTTATCTTCTTCACCTTGAGCTCAAACTCATTTTGAGCTCTCCTTAGGAAGCGCTTGAGGGTCCCTTGGGTTTCAGACTTATCCTGCAAAAAGAACACCCAAGTGAAGCGGGAAAAGTCATCAACAATAACTAGACCATACTTACTTCCTCCTATGCTCAGATAGGCGACGGGTCCGAAGAGGTCCATATGCAGCAGCTCCAGAGGTCTTGAAGTGGTCATCACATTCTTGCTGTGATGTGCTCCTCCCACTTGTTTACCTGCTTGACAAGCTGCACAAGGTCTATCTTTTTCGAATTGCACGTTAGTCAAACCTATCACGTGTTCTCCCTTTAGAAGCTTGTGAAGATTCTTCATCCCCACATGTGCTAAGCGGCGATGCCACAACCAGCCCATGCTAGTCTTAGCAATTAAGCATGCATCTAGACCGGCCTCCTCTTTTGCAAAATCAACTAAATAAAGTTTGCCGTCTAGTACACCCTTAAAAGCTAGTGAACCATCACATCTTCTAAAGACAGACACATCTACATTTGTAAATAGACAATTATATCCCATATTACATAATTGACTAACAGATAGTAAATTATATCCAAGAGACTCAACTAAAAACACATTAGAGATAGAGTGCTCATTTGATATTGCAATCTTGCCTAAACCTTTCACCTTGCCTTGGTTCCCATCACCGAATATGATTGAATCTTGGGAATCCTTATTCTTGACGTAGGAGGTGAACATCTTCTTTTCCCCCGTCATATGGTTCATGCATCCGCTGTCGATAATCCAGCTTGAACCCCCGGATGCATAAACCTGCAAGGCAAATTTAGGCTTGGGTCTTAGGTACCCAACTCTTGTTGGGTCCTACAAGGTTAGTCACAATTGTCTTAGGGACCCAAATGCAAGTTTTATCACCCTTGCATTTTGCCCCTAATTTCCTAGCAACTATCTTCCTATCCTTTCGACAAATAGCAAAGGAAGCATTTAAAGCATGATAAATTGTAGAGGGTCCATTCATAACTTTCCTAGGAACATGAACAATATTCTTACTAGGCACATGATGAATATTTTTCCTAGGCATATCTCTACCATGCATATAGGAAGAACTGGGAGCAAACATAGCATAAGAATCATAGGCATGTGAATCAAAAGCATTACAACTCCTATGAGACTGTCTTCTATCAATGTACATAAAAGCATGGTTCTTTTTTGTACTACTTGCCATAGGGGCCTTCCCTTTCTCCTTGGCGGAGATGGAAGCCTTATGGCTTGTTAAGTTCTTGGCTTCCCTCTTGAAGCCAAGCCCATCCTTAATTGAGGGGTGTCTACCAATCGTGTAGGCATCCCTAGCAAATTTTAGTTTATCAAAATCACTTTTGCTAGCCTTAAGTTGGGCATTAAGACTAGCCATTTCATCATTTAACTTTGCAATAGAAGCTATGTGTTCATTACAAGCATCAATATCAAAATCTTTACATCTATTGCAAATAACAACATTTTCTACACAAGTTGTTGATTTACTAGCTATTTCTAACTTAGCATTCAAATCATCATTAATGCTCCTTAAGCTAGAAATTGTCTCATGGCAAGAAGATAATTCACAAGAAAGCATTTCATTTCTTTTAACTTCTAAAGCATGAGATTTTTGTGCTTCTACAAATTTGTCATGTTCTTCATACAACAAATCTTCTTGTTTTTCTAAAAGCCTATTCTTATCATTCAAGGCATCAATCAATTCATTAATTTTATCTACCTTGGTTCTATCTAGGCCCTTAAATAAACATGAATAATCTATTTCATCCTCATCACTAGATTCGTCCTCACTTGAAGAAACATAAGTAGAGTCTCGAGTACATACCTTCTTCTCCCTTGCCATAAGGCATGTGTGACGCTCGTTGGGGAAGAGGGATGACTTGTTGAAGGCGGTGGCGGCGAGTTCTTCATTGTCGGAGTCGGACGAGGAGCAATCTGAATCCCACTCCTTGCCAAGATGTGCCTCGCCCTTTGCCTTCTTATAGTTCTTCTTCTTCTCCCTCTTGTTCCCTTGATCCTGATCACTATCATTGTCGGGACAGTTAGCAATAAAATGACCAAGCTTACCACATTTGAAGCATGAGCGCTTCCCCTTTGTCTTGGTCTTGCTTGGCTGCCCCTTGCGACCCTTTAGCGCCGTCTTGAATCTCTTGATGATGAGGGCCATTTCTTCATCATTTAGCCCTGCCGCCTCAACTTGCGCCACCTTGCTAGGTAACGCCTCCTTGCTCCTTGTTGCCTTGAGAGCAATGGGTTGAGGCTCATGGATTGGACCGTTCAACGCGTCGTCCACGTACCTCGCCTCCTTGATCATCATTCGCCCGCTTACGAATTTTCCAAGGACTTCTTCGGGCGACATTTTGGTGTACCTGGGATTCTCACGAATATTATTCACCAAATGAGGATCAAGAACGGTAAAGGACCTTAGCATCAGTCGGACGACGTCGTGGTCCGTCCATCGCGTGCTTCCGTAGCTCCTTATTTTGTTGATAAGGGTCTTGAGCCGGTTGTATGTTTGGGTTGGCTCTTCGCCCCTTATCATCGCGAATCGTCCTAGCTCGCCTTCCACCAACTCCATCTTGGTGAGCAAGGTGACGTCGTTCCCCTCATGAGAAATCTTGAGGGTGTCCCATATTTGCTTGGCGTTATCCAAGCCACTCACTTTGTGGTATTCATCCCTGCACAATGAAGCTAGAAGAACAGTAGTAGCTTGTGCATTCTTATGAATTTGCTCATTAATGAACATGGGACTATCTGTACTATCAAAGTGCATTCCACTCTCTACAATCTCCCATATACTAGGATGGAGAGAGAACAAGTGACTACGCATTTTGTGGCTCCAAAACCCGTAGTCCTCTCCATCAAAGTGAGGAGGTTTGCCAAGTGGAATGGAGAGCAAATGAGTATTTGTACTTTGCGGAATACGAGAGTAGTCAAAAGAAAAGTTCGAATTAACCGGTTTCCTTCTCTCGTAGTCGTTGTGGTCGTCGTCCTTTTGGGAAGAAGTAGACTCATCGCTGTCGTCGTAGTAGATGATCTCCTTGATGCGCCTCGTCTTCTTCTTCTTCTTCCCATCTTTCTGTCTATGGCCCGAGCCCAAGTCTGTAGGCTTGTCATCCTTCGGCTCGTTGACGAAAGATTCCTTCTCTTTATCGTTGATCACAATACCCTTCCCCTTAGGATCCATCTCTTCGGGCGGTTAGTCCCTTTGTGAAGAGAACGGCTTTGATACTGTCGGGGACCATAATTAGGGGTACCCTCAATGCTCCTAATTCTCAGCTGGTAACCCCCATCAGCATGAAGCTGCAAAGGCCTGATGGGTGCGATTAAGTCAGGGATCAGTCCATTCGAGGGACACGATCACGCCTCACCCGAGCCGAGCCTCGGACAAGGGCAGCCGACCCCGGAGGATTTCCGTCTCGCCCGAGGCCCCCCTTTTAGTGGCGAACATATTCCCGGCTCGCCCGAGGCCCTGCCTTCGCTAAGAAGCAACCCTGACCAAATCGCCGCACCGACCGACCAAGTCGCAGGAGCATTTAATGCAAAGGTGGCCTGACACCCTTATCCTGGCACGCACCCCCCGCCGACAGAGCCGAAGTGACCGCCGTCACTTTGCCGCTCCACTGACCGGCCTAACGAAAGGACAGCGCCGCCTACGCCACACCGACTACAGTGCCACTGGACAGAGTAAGACTGACAAGCGGTCAGGCCCTGCCGGAGGCACCATAGGAAGCTCCGCTTCGCCCGACCCAGGGCTCGGACTCGGGCTAAGTCCCGAAAGACGGCGAACTCTGCTCCGCCCGACCCAGGGCTCGGACTCAGGCTAAGTCCCGGAAGACGGCGAACTCCGCCCGACCCAGGGCTCGGACTCGGGCTAAGTCCCGGAAGACGGCGAACTCCGCTCCGCCCGACCCAGGGCTCGGACTCGGGCTAAGTCCCAGAAGACGACGATCTCCGCCTCGCCCGACCCAGGGCTCGGACTCGGGCTAAGTCCCAGAAGACGACGATCTCCGCCTCGCCCGACCCAGGGCTCGGACTTGGGCTCGGCCCCAGAAGACGACGATCTCCGCCTCGCCCGACCCGGGGGCTCGGACTCAACCTCGGCTTCGGAGGAGCTTCCACATCGCCCAACCTAGGGCGTAGACCAGCCACGTCGACAGGAGGCGCCATCATCACTCTACCCCGAGCTGACTCGGGCCGTAGGGAACAAGACCGGCGTCCCATCTGGCTCGCGCCGCCAGATAGGCAATGATGGCGCCCCACATGCTCTGTGACGACGGCGGCTCTCCGCCCCCTTATGGAAGCAAGAGGATGTCAGCAAGGGCTCAACCGCTCTGACAACTGTCCCTCCGCCAAGCTCCATCGCTCCTTCGACGGCCACGACATCACACCAGCTGGGTGCCAAGATCTCTCCGGCTGCCACAACGGCATGTACCTAGGGCGCTAGCTCACCTCCGCTAGACACGTAGCACCCTGCTACACCCCCCATTGTACACCTGGATCCTCTCCTTACGTCTATAAAAGGGAGGACCAGGGCCCTCTTAGAGGAGGTTGGCCGCGCGGGGACGAGGACGAGAACAGGCGCTCGCCTGGAGCCGCTCGCTCCCTCTCCCGCGTGGACGCTTGTAACCCCCTACTGCAAGCGCACCCGACCTGGGCGCGAGACGAACACGAAGGCCACGAGATTCCCACCTCTCTCACGCCGGTCTCCGGTCGCCTCGCTCTCCCCCTTCGCGCTCGCCCTCGCGCTCGACCCATCTGGGCTGGGGCACGCGGCGACATTCACTCGTCGGCCCAGGGACCCCCCGGTCTCGGAACGCCGACAGTTGGTGCGCCAGGTAGGGGCTTGCTGCGTGTTGACGAACAGCTTCCCGTCAAGCTCCAGATGGGCAGTCTCCAGCAACCTTTCCAACCCGGGACGGTGCTCCGTTTCGGGGGTCTTGAGTTCATGTCCCTCGACGGCAGCTACGACATGATACTCCTTCCACCACCGTGCGACAACAACAGTGGCGGCCGACAACCCGCCTGCCGGCGGCGGAATCGGCGACGTCTTCCCCGCATGGTGGAAGAGCAACCTTCGAGCTCACCCCGTCCTCTCCCCCGTCGACGGAGGAGGAGGCGGGGCAACCATGGCCAAGCAGGAGACAGCGCCTCATCGGCTGTCGAGCGAGTCGATGGTCCCGGCACCCCAACGGGGGGCGCACCAGGTGTCGACCTCGCGTTTGAGATGAAGGCGAGCGCCATCTCCCCGCGACACGCCAATCCCGAGCAAGCGGACGACGCCAGCATGCTCGCGAAAAGCTTGCTGGATGTCACCCTCGTACCTGAGACGACGGTGCAGTCAGTCCCCGACGCGACCTTATCGCCGCCCGTCGACCAAAAGGTACTGATTGATTCCCATCCCGCGTCTTTTGGGTTCAGCCTCAACCCGTCTAGCGACTTCGCTTTGGCGGGCGCTCTCGTAGAGGCAAATCCAGACCCTCTGGGGTTTCGTGTGCGGTCACCTTGGGACCGGCTGACGGACGTCTCGACCTACGGGCCCTCTGGGTCCAAGGAAGACGACGAACCCAGCATCTGTTGGGATTTCTCTGGACTTGGTAACCCCAGTGCCATGCGAGACTTCATGGCTGCATGCGACTACTGCCTTTCCGACTGTTCCGACGGTGGCCGAAGCCTCGGCGACGAGGATCGCGGCCCAAGTCGCGAATGCTTCCACGTCGATCTAGGGGGTCCCCCCGAAGGCAGCCATCTCGGCATGCCGGAGGACGGTGACCTCCCTAGGCCGGTGCCTCGCGTTGACATCCCACGGGAGCTAGCTGTGGTCCCCGTTCAGGCGGGGGGTCATGACCCACAGCTCGAGCAAATCCGCGGGGTGCAGGCCAGGCTCGACGAGGGAGCAGGAGCGCTGGAGCCGATCCGTTGGGACGTCGGGCAGGCATGGGCGGGCCAACCTCCGGCCGGAGAAATACGTCATCTACCCCAGGGCTTCCAGCACCGCATCGCCGACGACGTCAGGCTCAGGCCACCACCCGCATCCAGTGGGGTCGGCCAGAACCTGGCGGCAGCAGCAATGCTTCTTCGCGCGATGCCAGAGCCATCAACCACCAAGGGGCGGCGAATCCAAGGAGAACTCAAGAATCTTCTGGAAGGCGCCGCGGTCTGACAGGCCGAGAGCTCTGCCTCTCGAAGGCAGGGGTACCCCTCGGAACCTCATGCCGCGACTTCCCGATTCATGCGGGAAGCCTCGGTCTACACCGGGCGCACGCGCAACACCGCGCCTGCGGCCCCGGGTCGCCTCGGCAACGAGCACCACCACCGCGACCGACGGGCCCACCTCGACGAGAGGGTGCGCCGAGGCTACCACCCCAGGCGTGGGGGACGCTACGACAGCGGGGAGGATCGGAGTCCCTCGCCCGAACCACCCGGTCCGCAAGCCTTCAGCCGAGCCATCCGACGGGCGCTGTTCCCGACCCGGTTCCGACCCCCGGCTACTATCACGAAGTATTCGGGGGAGACGAGACCAGAACTGTGGCTCGCGGACTACCGTCTGGCCTGCCAGCTAGGTGGAACGGACAATGACAACCTCATCATCCGCAACCTCCCCCTGTTCCTCTCCGACTCCGCTCACGCCTGGTTGGAGCACCTGCCTCCGGGGCAGATCTCCAACTGGGACGACCTAGTCCAAGCTTTCGCCGGCAATTTCCAGGGCACGTATGTGCGCCCCGGGAATTCCTGGGACCTCCGAAGCTACCGACAGTAGCCGGGAGAGTCTCTCCGAGACTACATCCGGTGATTCTCGAAGCAGCGCACCGAGCTGCCCAACATCACCAACTCGGATGTCATCGGCGCGTTCCTCGCTGGCACCACCTGCCGCGACCTGGTGAGCAAGCTGGGCCGCAAGACCCCAACCAGGGCGAGCGAGCTGATGGACATCGCCACCAAGTTCGCCTCCGGCCAGGAGGCGGTCGAGGCTATCTTCCGAAAGGACAAGCAGCCCCAGGGCCGCCCATCGGAAGGTACTCCCGAGGCGTCAACTCAGCGCGGCACCAAGAAGAAGGGCAAGAAGAAGTCGCAAGCGAAACACGACGCCGCCGACGTGGACCTTGTCGCCGCCGCCGAGTACAAGAACCCTCGGAAGCCCCCCGGAGGTGCCAACCTCTTCGACAAGATGCTCAAGGAGCCGTGCCCCTATCACCAGGGACCGGTCAAGCACACCCTTGAGGAGTGCGTCATGCTTCGGCGCCACTTCCACAGGGCCGGGCCACCCGCGGAGGGTGGCAAGGCCCGCGACGACGACAAGAAGGAAGATCACCAGGCAGGAGAGTTCCCCGAGGTCCACGACTGCTTCATGTTCTATGGTGGGCAAGCGGCGAACGCCTCGGCTCGGCACCGCAAGCAAGAGCGTCGGGAGGTCTGCTCGGTCAAGGTGGCGGCGCTAGTCTATCTAGACTGGTCCGACAAGCCCATCACCTTCGACCGAGACGATCACCCCGACCATGTGCCGAGCCCGGGGAAATACCCGCTCGTCGTCGACCCCATCGTCGGTGACGTCAGGCTCACCAAGGTCCTCATGGATGGAGGCAGCAGCCTCAACATCATCTACGCCGAGACCCTTGGGCTCCTGCGTGTTGATCTGTCCTCTGTCCGGGCAGGCGCTGCACCCTTCCATGGGATCATCCATGGGAAGCGCGTCCAACCCCTCGGACAGCTCGACCTTCTCGTCTGCTTCGGAACACCCTCCAACTTCCGAAGGGAGACCCTAACGTTCAAGGTGGTCGGGTTCCGAGGGACCTACCACGCGGTACTGGGGAGGCCATGCTACGTGAAGTTTATGGCCGTCCCCAACTACACCTACCTGAAGCTCAAGGTGCCGGGCCCCAACGGGGTCATCACCGTCGGCCCTACGTACAAACACGCGTTCGAATGCGACGTGGAGTGCGTGGAGTACGCCGAGGCCCTCGCCGAGTCCGAGACCCTCATCGCCGACCTGGAGAGCCTCTCTAAGGAGGTGCCAGACGTGAAGCGTCACGCCGGCAACTTCGAGCCAGCGGAGACGGTTAAGTCTGTCCCCCTCGACCCCAGCGGCGACACCTCCAAGCAGATCCGGATCGGCTCCGGGTTCGATCCCAAATAGGAAGCAGTGCTCATCGACTTTCTCCGCGCAAACGCCGACGTCTTCGCGTGGAGTCCCTCAGACATGCCCGGTGTATCGAGGGATGTCGCCGAGCACTCGCTGGACATCCGAGCCGGAGCCCGACCCATCAAGCAGCCGCTGCGCCGATTCGACGAGGAGAAGCGCAGAGCTATAGGCGAGGAGATTCACAAGCTAATGGCGGCAGGGTTCATCAAAGAGGTATTCCATCCCGAATGGCTTGCCAACCCTGTGCTTGTGAGAAAGAAAGGGGGAAATGGCGGATGTGTGTAGACTACACTGGTCTCAATAAAGCATGTCCGAAGGTTCCCTACCCTCTGCCTCGCATCGACCAGATCGTGGATTCCACTGCTGGGTGCGAAACCCTATCTTTCCTCGATGCCTACTCGGGGTATCATCAAATCAAGATGAAAGAGTCCGACCAGCTCGCGACTTCTTTCATCACACCCTTCGGCATGTACTGCTATGTCACCATGCCGTTCGGTTTGAGGAATGCGGGCGCGACGTACCAGTGGTGCATGAACCATGTGTTCGGCGAACACATTGGCCGCACGGTCGAGGCCTATGTCGATGACATCATAGTCAAGACGAGGAAAGCCTCCGACCTCCTTTCCGACCTTGAAACGACATTCCGATGTCTCAAGGCAAAAGGCGTCAAGCTCAATCCCGAAAAGTGTGTCTTCGGGGTGCCCCGAGGCATGCTCTTGGGGTTCATCGTCTCCGAGCGGGGCATCGAAGCCAACCCGGAAAAAATTGCAGCCATTACCAGCATGGGGCCCATCAAGGACTTGAAAGGCGTACAAAGGGTCATGGGATGCCTTGCGGCTCTGAGCCGTTTCATCTCACGCCTCGGCGAAAGAGGTCTACCTCTGTACCGCCTCTTAAGTAAGGCCGAGTGCTTCACTTGGACCCCTGAGGCCGAGGAAGCCCTTGGGAACCTGAAGGCGCTCCTCACAAAGGTGCCTATCTTGGTGCCCCCAGCTGCCGGAGAAGCCCTCCTGGTCTACGTCGCCGCGACCACCCAGGTGGTTAGCGCCACGATTGTGGTCGAGAGGCAAGAAGAGGGGCATGCACTGCCCGTTCAGAGGCCAGTCTACTTCGTCAGCGAGGTACTGTCCGAAACCAAGGTCCGCTACCCACAAGTCCAGAAGCTGCTGTACACGGTGATCCTAACGCGACGGAAGCTGCGACACTACTTTGAGTCTCATCCGGTAACTGTGGTGTCATCCTTCCCCCTGGGGGAGATCATCCAGTGCCGAGAGGCCTCGGGTAGGATTGCAAAGTGGGCGGTGGAGATCATGGGCGAGACAATCTCGTTTGCTCCTCAGAAAGCCATTAAGTCCCAGGTCTTGGCGGACTTCGTGGCTGAATGGGTCGACACCCAGCTACCGACGGCTCCGATCCAACCGGAGCTCTGGACCATGTTCTTCGACGGGTCACTGATGAAGACAGGAGCCGACGCAGGCCTACTCTTCATCTCATCCCTCGGAAAGCATCTACGCTACGTGCTACGCCTCCACTTCCCGGCGTCCAACAATGTGGCCGAATATGAGGCCCTGGTCAACGGGTTGCGGATCGCCATCGAGCTAGGGGTCCGACGCCTCGATGCTCGTGGTGACTCGTGGCTCGTCATCGACCAAGTCATGAAGAACTCCCATTGCCACGACCTGAAGATGGAGGCCTACTACGATGAGGTTCGGCGCCTGGAAGACAAGTTCTACGGGCTCGAACTCAACCACATCGCTCCGTGCTACAACGAGACTGCGGACGAGCTGGCTAAAATAGCCTCGGGGCGAACGACGGTTCCCCCGGACATCTTCTCCCGAGACCTGCATCAACCTTCCGTCAAGATCGACGACACGTCCGAGCCCGAGGTACCCTCGGCCCAGTCCGAGGCGCCCACGGCTCAACCCGAGGCGCCCTCGGCTCAGTCCGAGGCACCCTCAGCTCGACCCGAGGCGCCCTCGGTTCAGTCCAAGGTACCCTCGGCCCCCGAGGGTGAGGCACTGCGCGTCGAGGAGGAGCAAAGTGGGGTCGCGCCTAATCAAAACTGGCAGACCCCATACCTGCAATATCTTCACCGAGGAGAGCTGCCCCTCGACCGAGCCGAGGCTCGGCGGGTGGCGCGGCGCGCCAAGTCGTTTGTCTTGCTGGGAGATGAGAAGGAGCTCTACCACCGCAGCGCTTCAGGCATCCTCCAGCGATGCATCTCCATCGCCGAAGGTCAGGAACTCCTGCAAGAGATACACTCGGGGGCTTGTGGCCATCACGCAGCGCCTCGAGCCCTTGTCGGGAACGCTTTCCGGCAAGGCTTCTACTGGCCGACGGCGGTGGCCGACGCTACCAGAATCGTCCGCACCTGCGAAGGGTGCCAATTCTACGTGAGGCAGACCCATCTGCCCGCTCAGGCTCTGCAGACGATACCCATCACCTGGCCTTTTGCGGTGTGGGGTCTGGACCTCGTCGGCCCCTTGCAGAAGGCACCCGGGGGCTACACGCACCTGCTGGTCGCCATCGACAAATTCTCCAAGTGGATCGAGGTCCGACCCCTGAACAGCATCAGGTCCGAGCAGGCGGTGGCGTTCTTCACCAACATCATCCATCGCTTCGGGGTCCCGAACTCCATCATTACCGACAACGGCACCCAGTTCACCGGCAGAAAGTTCCTGGACTTCTGCGAGGATCACCACATCCGGGTGGACTGGGCCGCCGTGGCTCATCCCATGACGAATGGGCAGGTGGAGTGTGCCAACGACATGATTCTACAAGGGCTCAAGCCTCGGATCTACAACGACCTCAACAAGTTCGGCAAGCGATGGATGAAGGAACTCCCCTCGGTGGTCTGGAGTCTGAGGACAACGCCGAGCCGAGCCACGGGCTTCACGCCGTTCTTTCTAGTCTATGGGGCCGAAGCCATCTTGCCCACAGACTTAGAATACGACTCCCCGAGGATGAGGGCCTACACCGACCAAAGCAACCAAGTCAGCCGAGAAAACTCGCTGGACCAGCTGGAGGAGGCTCGGGACCAGGCCTTGCTACACTCGGCGCGGTACCAGCAGTCCCTGCGACGCTACCACGCCCGAGGGGTCCGGTCCTGAGACCTCCAGGTGGGCGACCTGGTGCTTCGGCTGCGACAAGACGCCCGAGGGCGGCACAAGCTCGTGCCTCCCTGGGAGGGGCCATTCGTCATCGCCAAGGTTCTGAAGCCCGGAACATACAAGCTGGCCAACAGCCAAGGCGAGGTCTACAACAACGCCTGGAACATCCAACAGCTATGTCGCTTCTAGCCTTAAGATGTTTTCAAGTTGATCATATACCTCGCACCCACGCAAAGTTTAGTCATCAAGGAAGGGTCGGCCTCGCCTCGGCAAAGCCCGACCCTCCCTCGGGGGCTAAAAGGGGGGGGGAACCCCCTCTACGTCGAAATTTTCCTCGAAAAAAGATCTTTTCTGCCAGAATGTCTTTCGCGCTTTTTGGCTACTTCGAAAGTGGATCCTGAAAACGACGGAGTACACGTAAGCAGCCAAGGCTGACCGAGCCGAGGGACTCCTACGCCTTCGGGATACGGATACCTCACTCATCACCTTCTGCGATAAGTAACTCACGTTCGGATAAGTGATTCTACGGACCGAACAAGTCTTCACGCCCGAAAGCTCTTCTGCCGAAGCGATCCTCCGAGCCTTCTCGACTGCATCGGTGACAGAGCCCCATGGACGGGTAAGAGTGCGCGTAAGCGGCAAGGTCGACCGAGCCGAGGGACTCCTACGCCTCCGGGATACGGATACCTCACTCATCACCTTCCGCGAGAAGCAACTCTTGCTCGCACAAACATTTCTGTTACCAACAAAAAAGTCCAGATACTCGAAATAAAAGGAAAAGAGACGCAGCTTTACAACACGGCGAGGGTGTGTTTAGGCCTCGGCGGCCGCAGGAAACACACGCTACAAGACAATCCGATCCTGCAGGCTCGGATCTTGACGGCTTAAGGGAGCAGCAACACCCTTGGCATCGACGACACCTTCGGCGAGGGCCGACCTAGCCTCGGACGGCGACGCGGTCCGAGGATCTCCACTCTGGAGGACGACGTCATCACCATGCCCGGGCCATCGCCGCTAGGGTCTTCTCCAGGAATCCGGCCTGAGCAGGCGGCTCGGCCGGTCGCCCCGGGGCCTCGGCCAGTTACCTTCCAAGGACGTCAGCCCGACCCGAGGCCTCGGCTGGTCAATTCCAGCGTCGGTCCCACCGACGGACGACCCGACCAGGCTCCGGCCAACCAGGTTTCCTTTTCAAGCCAACTCTGCCTCTGCCCATGTTGACGCCGCTACCCCTGGCCTTGGCTCATCGAAGAGCGGCCGAGGGGTTCCTTTAACTAAGTTAGAGAAGCCTCGGACAACAAGGCCGACCAAGCCGAGGGACTCCTACGCCTCCGGGATACGGATACCTCACTCGTCACCTGTACACGGGGCGACTCACGCTTGGTGAAGCGGTTTAGACAACCAACAGGCGAGTTTCAGTGCTCGGAAAGGAGGAAAATACACGGCTCCGTGCCGAAACTACATACATGTTCAGGCCCCGACAGCCACAATGAACAAAAACACTGGCACTCAAGGCGCCATTACAAACGGAACTCCGGTTCCGTCCCCGCGGGTATGGACAACCCCCATGATGGGGAAGCCCATGGAGCGACAAGCTCTGGGCGAATCACCAGCAAACGCGGGTCACCCCAAGGCGCATCGGCAGGTCCTCACTCCTGTCCTCGCCACGCAAGCGAGGAACAGGACGAAATGTTGCATCCTAGCTGGACAGCAACAGCCCGCCTCCCCAGCATGACTGGAGGATGTCTCCTCCGCAGAACTGGAGGATGGTCTCCACCACCAGAAGCTGGAAGAGGAGGCGGTCGGCCGACCCGCGCAGGGGGCAGAGCACCGACTTGGCCCGGGTCCCGTCCCAGCGGGGATGATGAAGACTAGCTGGGGGCGGGGCAAAGACCACAGCCCAGCTTGCTCCTCCCCATCTAGGGGCTGGTGGTCACCGTCTTGGGTGACCCCCGGCGAGGGGAGCGGCCGGGCGGGCTGATGAAAATCCTTGAAGCCGAACGATGGCTGAAAGGTACCAATTCCCGCGGAGTTGCGTTCCCCCAAAGACGGCGGATCTCCCCCATCCGGGGGCCTGGAAGGTGGAAAGACACGATGCATAAGGGAGCACGAAGACATGGTCGCCCTCCAAAGGGGTCACCCTCCTTTTAAGGACGGTTCTCCCTACTCGCGCCCCCAGCCGTCACGGGCTGAGTCTTCTCCAACACACTCCAAGGTCCTCCCCTACGGCGCGGGGGCTGGGTCCCACACGTCATGCAAGCCAACTCAGGGCAGAAGAAGCCAAACCGCCGCGCGCGGTGCACACAACCGCCCAGCGGTTACAAGCAACCCTCCACTTTTGCCCAGACCAACGGGCGAAAGGGTGGGCAGCCATGCAGGCGGCATGCAACCGCGCCAAGTGGGCGCGCTCCTCCGACTCCCAACACGCCCGGCATAGAGGCCCAGGCCCACGCGTCGTGCAACCGGTGCGCCGTTTGCTACGTGTGAGTAACTGCATCGCCACCCGCGCCACCACCGCACCTCCTCGACTGCGGAACCAATACCGCGACTCGAGGCGACCCGGCGCGTGACCCAGCAGCACCAGCCTGGCGCGATGGTCAACACGGCCAGAAGTGGGCCGGCAGTAATGGCGGTGGCAGGCGAGCGGGCGCAGCGGTCGCGTCGTCAGCCAAGCTTACGTCCCATCCGGGTGCAGCGAGAGAACCCTCTCCCACGGCGTGAAGACGACACGCCCGTGATCCGTTCCTCGAACGGCTCGCGCATGCGCAACGGTCGCCTCTCCAACCACTCGCCCCGTCACATTAACTCCGCGACCGGACACGCGTCGCCTCTGGCAGGAGAAGCAGGCGACGCTTCCCCTTTTCCATTTTTCCTCTTTCTCTCTCTTGCAACAGGGACCGGGAAAGGGGGATACCCCGAAAAGGATCCTTCCCCGAGAAGGAACCAGGCTCCGAGCCCCCCTACTGATCAGAGGTTCGAAGGCTGGCCCCCCGGAAGGGTTCAACAGCCGCTTCAGATCGCGTGGGCCCTACACCCACTACTGGTCAGGGGTTCGAAGGTCGGCCCCTCGAAAGGGTTCAACGACCGCCTCCGGCTGCTCGGGCTCCGCGCCCAATACTGATCAGGGGTTCGAAGGCTAGCCCCCGAAGGGTTCACAGCCGCCTCAGACGCCGAGCGAGGGATGACCATGGGTACGTTCGATACATAACCAAGGCTCGGACTGCGCTCCCGAGGTACCCTAGGACATTTCCGAGACCGGCGGGAACGACCTTGTAACAGAATCCCACCAGAGGGAGGCATCGAGCCCTCGGACCCCGTCGCCAGGGGACCGGGTCTGGCAGATCACCCGCATGTACTTTTGGGCGTGCCTCTGGGCCCCTAGCCGACCCTAACGAACGGGGCACGGACGTTCACTCGGATTACCTGCTTGCAGCTCGTCGGAGACACCATGTTCGACGCCCATCGAGGGCAACATGGCGCTTTCCCCCCTCCTCCTTGCGGAAAGGCAACGCAGGGGCGTATGTAAAAAAGCCGAGTCTACCCCTGACCGCCCTCTCGCTCTGTGCAGAGGCTCGGGGGCTGCTCTCGCAAACCCGGCTCCGGCCGAACCGTTGACAGCGTCAACATACCAGCCCGAGAACTTGGGACCCGACCGTACACCTGGGCTACGGCCAGTTCGCATGAGGGAACGACCAGACCAGCCGAAGCACTACGTGAGGCAGTAAGACCTCGAAGGAGTGAAACCACTCCTCCGAGGCCTCGGGGGCTACGCGCGCACCCACCGGAACAAAATGCAACCGAGAAAGGCTGGTCCCCTTGCAAAAAGGTGCGACGAAAGCCTCCAAGCGAGTGCAAACACTCCCTTCGAGGCTCGGGGGCTACTGTCGGGGACCATAATTAGGGGTACCCTCAAGGCTCCTAATTCTTAGCTGGTAACCCCCATCAGCATGAAGCTGCAAAGGCCTGATGGGTGCGATTAAGTCAGGGATCAGTCCATTCGAGGGACACGATCACGCCTCACCCGAGCCGAGCCTCGGACAAGGGCAGCCGACCCCGGAGGATTTCCGTCTCGCCCGAGGCCCCCCTTTTAGCGGCGAACATATTCCCGGCTCGCCCGAGGTCCTGCCTTCGCTAAGAAGCAACCCTGACCAAATTGTCGCACCGACCGACCAAGTCGCAGGAGCATTTAATGCAAAGGTGGCCTGACACCCTTATCCTGGCACGCACCCCCCGCCGGCAGAGCCAAAGTGACCGCCGTCACTTCGCCGCTCCACTGACCGGCCTGACAAAAGGACAGCGCCGCCTACGCCACACCGACTACAGTGCCACTGGACAGAGTAAGACTGACAAGCGGTCAGGCCCTGCCGGAGGCACCATAGGAAGCTCCGCTTCGCCCGACCCAGGGCTCGGACTCGGGCTAAGTCCCGGAAGACGGCGAACTCCGCTCCGCCCGACCCAGGGCTCGGACTCGGGCTAAGTCCCGGAAGACGGCAAACTCCGCCCAACCCAGGGCTCGGACTCGGGCTAAGTCCCGGAAGACGGCGAACTCCGCTCTGCCCGACCCAGGGCTCGGACTCGGGCTAAGTCCGAGAAGACGACGATCTCTGCCTCGCCCGACCCAGGGCTCGGACTCGGGCTAAGTCCCAGAAGACGACGATCTCCGCCTCGCCCGACCTAGGGCTCGGACTTGGGCTCGGCCCCAGAAGACGACGATCTCCGCCTCGCCCGACCCGGGGGCTCGGACTCAACCTCGGCTTCGGAGGAGCTTCCACATCACCCAACCTAGGGCGTAGACCAGCCACGTCGACAGGAGGCGCCATCATCACCCTACCCCGAGCTGACTCGGGCCGCAGGGAACAAGACCGGCGTCTCATCTGGCTCGCGCCGCCAGATAGGCAATGATGGCGCCCCGCATGCTCTGTGACGATGGTGGCTCTCCGCCCCCTTACGGAAGCAAGAGGACGTCAGCAAGGGCTCAACCGCTTCGACAGCTGTCCCTCCGCCAAGCTCCATCGCTCCTTCGACGGCCACGACATCACACCAGCTGGGTGCCAAGATCTCTCCGGCTGCCACAACGGCATGTACCTAGGGCGCTAGCTCACCTCCGCTAGACACGTAGCACCCTGCTACACCCCCCATTGTACACCTGGATCCTCTCCTTACGTCTATAAAAGGGAGGACCAGGGCCCTCTTAGAGGAGGTTGGCCGCGCGGGGACAAGGACGAGAACAGGCGCTCGCCTGGAGCCGCTCGCTCCCTCTCCCGCGTGGACGCTTGTAACCCCCTACTGCAAGCGCACCCGACCTGGGCGCGAGATGAACACGAAGGCCGCAGGATTCCCACCTCTCTCACGCCGGTCTCCGGCCGCCTCGCTCTCCCCCCTTCGCGCTCACCCTCACGCTCGACCCATCTGGGCTGGGGCACGCAGCGACATTCACTCGTCGGCCCAGGGACCCCCCAGTCTCGGAACGCCGACAGATACCAATTGAGAGCACCTAGAGGGGGGGGGGGGGTGAATAGGTGATCCTGTAAAACTTGAAAACTTAAGCCACAAAAACTTGGTTAAGCGTTAGCACAGTAAATACCAAGTGGCTAGAGAGGAGTCTCAACAAAACACAATAACCACAAGAAATCAATCCCAGAGATGGCACGGTGGTTATCCCGTGGTTCGGCCAAGACCAACGCTTGCCTACTCCACGTTGTGGCGTCCCAACGGACGAGGGTTGCAATCAACCCCTCTCAAGCGGTCCAAAGACCCACTTGAATACCACGGTGTTTTGCTTGCTTTTCTCAATCCCGTTTGCGAGGAATCTCCACAACTTGGAGCTTCTCGCCCTTACACTTGAAGTTCACAAAGAAGCACAGAGCAAGGGAGGGATTAGCAACGCACACAAGACACGAAAATCAGAGTGTCACCACGCACACAAGTCGCAACAAGAGCTCGCAACACAACTCAATGAGTTCACAACTCCACTAGAGCTCTATATGCTATCACAACGAAATAAATACGCGAAATCGAGGTCTTGGTGCTTAGGAATGTTGTAGGAATGCTTGGTGTTCTCCTCCATGCGCCTAGGGGTCCCTTTTATAGCCCCAAGGCAGCTAGGAGCCGTTGAGAACAATCCTGGAAGGCAGATCTTGCCTTCTGTTGACTAGCGCACCGGACAGTCCGGTGCACCACCGGACATCCACTGTTCACTGTCCGGTGCAGATTGCTTTCCTTACTTGGCGAAGCCGACCGTTGAAGTCTGAGAGCTGTTGGCGCACCGGACACTGTCCGGTGCACACCGGACAGTCCGGTGCACCAATGTGACCGTTGGCTCGGCCACGCGTCACGCGCGGAATCCTCGGCCGACCGTTGCCCCGGCTGACCGTTGACTCACCGGACAGTCCGGTGCACCACCGGACAGACCGGTGAATTTTAGCCGTACGCCGTTGATGGTTTCCCGAGAGCGACGAGTTCGCCTGTGAACGGCTCACCGGACAGTCCGGTGCACCACCGGGCAGTCCAGTGATTTATAGTCGTGCACCGCCGTCGAAGTCCCGAGAGCAGCCTGTTCGCCCAAGCCAGCCTGGCGCACCAGACACTGTCTGGTGCACCACCGGACAGTCCGGTGCTCCAGACTGAGCAGAGTCTTGGCTGCTCGAGCCAAGGCATTTTCAATTGGATTTTTCCTGTTTCCAGCACTTAGACACAATACATTAGTCCATAAAACAATGTACTAAGTCTGAGAAACATACCTTTATCCTTGATTTGTACTTTGTCCACCTTTTTACACTAGGGCACTTGTGTTGGACACTAAACCACCAAAATACTTAGAAATGGCCCAAGGGCACATTTCCCTTTCACCCCTCCTCCACGCCCCACTCCCCTTGGACGCACGCCACGGTGTCCCTGCCCCGCTCGCGATGCATCCCCCCGAAACCCTAGGACTTCCGCGATGAGGAGTCGCCTCCTCCTCCATCCGTCGTGGCGTTCTCGGGCATCGCCTCCGCGTCAACGCCATCGCCGAGATCGACCTCTACCGCCTCGAGCCCCACATGCGCAGCAGCCGCCACGGGAGAGGTGCCCCACGCCTCAGCCTTCAACGACGAGGAGCTCGTCTCCTCCTACCTCCGTCACCGCATTCTCGACTGTCGCCTCCGCGTCGACGCCATCGCCGAGATCGACCTCTACCATCTCAAGCCCTAGGACCTCCCCTCCCTCTTCCACATCCGCAGTCACAATGCCAATGGGTAGTTCTTTGCCCGTGCGGTCGAGGCGGTCCACACCCGGATGGTTCTGCCGCTGGCGCGCTCCGCATCCCGCCCGCAATCCGCGCCTCCGCCGCCGCAGCCCTTCCTTCGCGCAGCGCCTTTCCAGCCCGAAACCTCCGCTTACACCCCGCGCTCCCTTCCTTCGCGCAACCTCCGCACGCCGCCAAGCTCCCCCTTGCCCTCATCCCCAAAACAAAGCCCAGATCCCATACCGCTTCTCCCGGCGGCCGCCCTAGCCCTGTTCGCACCCCCAGACGTGCCGCTACCGACGCACTCCCTCGCGCTCCTGCTCCGCCGCTTGTTCACCACCCGCTCCATCGCCGCCGCGCAGGGCCTCCTCCACAAGCTCCACCCCTCCGGCGAGAACGGCTGCCCGCACCCCAACCCGGCCCCGCGCGGGGGGCTGCTGGCGCTCGCGGACGCCGTGTGCCACCACGGCGAGCCACGCGAGATCTCCCGCCGTCCCCAGGCCCTCTTTCTTACCACCCCCGCCCGCCCGCCCGAGATAGCCATCACCGTCGATGGAGGTGTCGAGCCCGCGAGGCGGAACGGTGAATCAAAGGCAAGGGGTGTCGTGCATAGGGCCTGAATCATGACTACCGTCGGATGTGCGTCGGTGTGGTTGATAGAGCGCGAGGCGAGGAAGTGAATCCGAGGCGGAGGCACCCACGCTGTCAACGGAGATGTCGAGCCCGTGGTGGTGCATGCCCAAGCCGAGGCGAGAGCAGGTCCAATCTCATCTGTACAAGGTGATGTTTTCCTTTTCTTTTTTCGATCTCGAGTTCTTTCTCCATTGAGTTTATTGTGCGTTATCCTATGAGTTTGTCCGCCATGATCTCCCCCTATCATCCCTTCCTGCGTCGTCCCGTCCCCTGCTGCTTGATTGGACTTGCTTCCATCATTCTGTTCCTTAGGCTTCGATGGAGATGCAAATGTTAGCAGAGACATGATTATGCAAATGCTAGCTGAGTGGTTATGCAAATTGGAGCAGAGACATGATTTGATAACTTCCATGGACTTAGATTGTGTTCCACGGAGAGAGCTTAAGATTGTGTTCCTTAAGATGGTGTTACTTTATGAAACACCATGCCTAGATATACTATCTAATCATGATTTGATAACTTATTTTAATCATGTCAATATAAAATCAATTCACTATACTGATGATGAGGGGCAACGCGATTAGGGGAGGTGGTGGCGAAGCAGGAACAAGTGATGATGCTGTGACGCTCATTCTAGAACATGTGGCTCCTGAGACTATGGGTTCAGCGGTGGTCATCGCTATCATATGCTCCTCACATATCATTGTCTCCAATTATGGAGATTCATGGGCAGTGATCTGCCGTGGCAAGCAAACCTTTGTGTCTATCAGTGTTTCATAAAGTAAGCTCTCCTGCAATGTTGTTTATTTGCCTGACCTTTTAGTTCACATGTTAATCAGATGTTCTCGTTCTTCAGCCTAACAAGGAGGATGAGTATGCAAGGATTGAGGAAGAGGGTGGTAAGGTCATATAATGGAACAATTATCGAGTTTTTGGTGTTCTTACAATGTCGCGATCAATTGGTATGCTTTTTATTACTCTCCAGCACACTACCTTGCTATGTATAATAAGTCACCTTGGTTTACTGTTGCCATGATTTGGATAAACAAATTTGAATACATTTTTGTTAATGAATTACTGTTTGATTTAATAGTTCATCAACATCTGTACAACCTCAAGTTTAGTGACAAGGAATGTAACAGTAACAACAAAGGAATTACCTGGTGAGTTCACAATTCTTTTGTAAATTCTGGACCAAAGCAGCACAAAATATTGATTAAAAGACCATTACCTAAATGCAATATTTTTTGATTGATTGAAGATGCTACTCCGCTGTCATTTTTTTGAAAAAGTTGTTGGACAAATTAGCAGTCTAGCATGATAAAATATACAGTTACCTGGCAAAATACGAATGTTATATAAGAGCTCATTTAATTTTCATTACGTGATAAAATATTTCTAGATTCCAAGTGAACAACAATCTATGTTCATTAAGTGGCCATGAACAATTAGTGTTACTCCAAATTGTATATTACATGATTTAGTTTGGGGAATGTTTACAGTTCTCTATTTGGATGAATGCACACACACACAATCATTTTTAGTATTCCCAGTTCTCTATCCGGATGACTGCAAAATCATCGCTGCGAACTAATTCTTTGCTTTCCAGTTTAGTTTACCACTATTATGAACATTGTTGATATTTACCTGAACTTGTACCAAAGCACTCTATGTTTTCAAAAAGTCTATGTTCAGAAAAAAACTATGTTCAGAAGAGTAGCCGTATATGGTGTCACTGATATGCTCTTACTTTAGCTGAGGCTTTGTTATCACTTACAGTGTGTATGTGTGTGCGCGCAAGGGGGAAGTAGGTGTAGGGTATTTTGTGGTGTAAAATATGTTCAATGAAAAACATCTGTAGTGTTAAATGAGAAACGGTTTATAATACGGAACTAGCTGGCTAATGCTTAGTGCAAATGGGGCAAGTTCCATGGGTTAGATTTCTCTGGTAATATAAGTTTTCATATTTTTGAAATGTGAATACATTGTCAGCAAAATTCTGTGAGTGAAGCTTGTGTGACATAGGAGAGTTCAAGATTAATGTTGAGTGCAACCATGCTACTCTATCTGGACACAGGTAAGGTTTTTTTGCTTGCCTAAATTGAGTTGAATAATAGCTTAAAGAACTGCATGTTAAACTTGCAGCTGCCATCATGAATTGGAGACCACGGATTAATGGGCTGCTTGGAAATATCGATGCAAACACTGGTGATCCTCAAGTTGGTATGTGTCACTATTGTATATAACTCCTTTGTTTTTTAATAAGCGTATGATCCGATATTATTTGTGTTACACTAGAAACATACATGCATTTCTTTATTCTTTTATCCTACTACTCTATAAGCCTACAGTGTAGGCGTCCACACCCGTGGTTCTGCCTCCACGCCCCCAGTCGCCCGCCGCCATCAGCGCCCCCGTCACCCGACCACCATCAGCGCCCTCCACCTCGCCCACCGCGCGCTGCACTGACAGAGTTCACATAGATGGAAGCGGCACACCAATCCCTCATCGCGATCTCCCAGTTGGTCCTAGAGGTCGGGGCACCCATCATCAGGTCGCTCGGCAGCGGCGACGACGAGCGAACTATATTTTTTTGGCTAAGATAAAGTGTAATATTTGTTTTTGTCAGTTTAATATCTAATATGTGAACCATATGATCACTTTTTTATTTAAGGATATTGGTATACCTTAATTAAAGCTATTTAAAAATTCTACATCCCATCCATCTACTTTGAATTATTAGTATTATTTAGTTACAAAAAATATTCTTTCCTTATTCAGTTTGTTAACTTAAATGATTTGTTCATATTTGCGGATACATGTTTTAGAGTACTTTTTGCAAAGATGCTTACAGATACCTTGATCTGTTGCTTTTAGGACACAGCTGGACAAGAAAAGTTTCATGCACTAGGTCCTATATACTATCGCTGAAGTTGGGAGTTTGCAACAACATGTTTTAAGAGGTTTTGTATTGTGCTTATTTTGTTGCATTGTTTTTGCTACTTTGTAGCGTAAGGAATTTTGGGGTTATATCGCACATTGGAGTCACTGTGGCAGCTTTCTGGCAGTGACCTATGTGGCGAGGGTGGCAGGAGTAAACACTGGCGAGGCGTCTTTTGCAAGGGACCATCCATTATTGTAATGTAATTCTTAAATGCTTAGTGCTGCCACTGATGGATTATTATAATATAGGTACATTGATACTTAATAATGGCATATTCATGGTTAGCATTATTATAAAGTTTTGGACCATGTTTCAACAACTATTATTGGATTTACTCCTATGTTAACTTCAATGTTGTGTTGTTATTAGATGATACCGATGGATTTACTCCTATGTTAACTTCAATGCTGTGTTGTTATTAGATGATACCGATGGATTTACTCCTATGTTAACTTTCAATAATGTGTTGTTATTAGATTATATCTATTTGATGTTTTGATAGGATGTTTTTTCGGTCAAAGGCAGTCAAGAAGATATTGCTAAAAATGCTATGAAAACTCCTCTTTCGAATAAGAAAGCAAAGGTTGTCACACTGTTAGCTCAGAAGACAGGTTTGTAGTGAAACATCTTAAAGTTCGGCCTTTTTGCTATGTCATGGAATTGTTGCTAATTTGCTAGGTGTATTTCATTTGTAGGTGACAAGAAGGGTGCCACTCATGTGGCAAACCCACACCCAGCAAGGGGCAAGACCCCTACAAACAATGACAAATCAAAGGAGAAGCAAGTAGGCATTGTTTTTAGTGAGCCTATTTGGTTACCGGGGAAAATCGATCTATGTATTGATCCTTGGTATTTGTTGGTTGTTCTATCCAGGACATTCAATAGTGAGATGGCTTTGTATGCTGACTCGAAGGCGAAGCATGGGGCCAAGTGAGTCGCAAGTGAAGTTGTGGTTCTGTTTAGTTTCAGTATAAATATATGGAAGCTTTATGTTATGAAGAATAAATGTTAATGAATTATGTTGGTTTATTTCTATATTTTGTCATACATTTTGGATTCCTATAGTTCGATAATAATCTTATGGTTCTGACTGGGAAATGATTTACCATGGCCATTGTTTTGCTTCATCACAGTTGGCTGTGGTATACCTCAAAGAAAAGCTTGCTAGCCAGGGCTCCTAGCTAGCAACACTAAGCTCCAGCAGTGGGATGTGGCCTGTAGCAGCAAGGATGATGTTAAATCTCTGATCGATCCTCCTTTATTTGCTTGCTTTCACATGGATTTTAGCTGAGTTCGGCCTGCTGTGTTTAGGATGGCTTGCTCTATTCTGCCTCCAGCGATTCAGTAGCAACAAACATTTTCTAATTCAGTTTTCACTTAGCAACTTCACTAGCTTCTTTCATTTGCCATAGATCCACCATAGTGCAGTAGCTGCTCGTGTGTATTTCCTCTATCCCAGGTAAGCAACACAGCAACAGAGTGGAGTGGGTGTTGAGTAACTGTGCAGTAATAACATCTAATTTTTTCAGATCAATATTCAGCATAGTTTGTTCTTAGGTTTGCAACATCTGTTTTAGATTTGTCCTGGACTATTATTCATCCAATCTCAAATATGCTCTTTGATCTTTGATATGTGTGGAGGCCCAGGACATATGCATTTGAGGTTTTGCTAGGTCTTTTTTGCCTAAGTGCTCCAAGATTTGGTTTGTGCCTTCATGCTTTCTCTTTTTTCTCTTAATACTTAGCACTATTTTGTTCATATTATAATGTTTATGAGGTGAAAGGAATTATGGTTCGTAAAATCAAGGATTGTAGGTTCAATATGTGCTTAGTGCTATTCTTGTGGATCCTCCATGGGAGGAGTATACTCACCGTGCGCCAGGAATCACAGATCACATAGAATATTGGACTGCTGAGGAGATTATGAATTTGAAGATTGAGGTTTCCCCTTTTCTTTATCCTTTCTATTTGTGATTTCATTTATGCTGCAGAATTAATATTTAGAAGTGTATTTTTTGAATCAACAGGCTATTGCAGATACTGAAGTTGCAGAGAAGAGATGGAAAGTACTTGTGTGGACGACTGCTGTTTATCTTATCACTCTCGGTAAGCTCATTGCACTTCTAATGGGACTGAACATGTCCTGGACTGCAATCACTGCAGCTCTTGTTCTTCTGGCACTCGATTTTACGGACGCACAAGCTTGTCTTGAGAAGGTATGCTCCTCAAATTTTAATTAACACTCAATAACGGGTGGATATTTTACTTAGTGCGGACGACGATCATCATCTTGTTGTACTTTGATGACTTGCAGGTGTCATATTCACTGCTGATCTTTTTCTGCGGGATGTTTATCACTGTTGATGGCTTCAACAAAATGGGCATACCAAACAAACTATGGGAGTTAGTGGAACCATACCACGAATCGATAGTGCTAAAGGTGTTGCACTTCTTGCCGTGGTGATTCTTATCCTTTCAAACGTGGCCTCTAATGTTCCTACAGGTAATTTTTCTTACGCATATGACCATGTATAACCATTTAATACTTTATATACATATATGCTCTTCTGTTTGCAAAATTCATGGTATTCGAGAGGTTGTGTGCTCAATGCCGCCATCTGGCCTCTGTTCTTTATTCATGACAAGCATGATTAAATTAAGGAAATGGAAGCATTACATTACATTATCTTGTGTACATAGGATGAAAACTGGATAGCTTCAAGAGAAGGTGTTAAATTTCTGTCGGGGACCATAATTAGGGGTACCCCCAAGACTCTTAAACTCGGCTGGTAACCACCATCAGCACAAGCTGCAAAGGCCTGATGGGCGCAATACAGGTCAAAGCTCCGTCCACTCCAGGGGCACAATCTCGCCTCGCTCGAGCCCAGCCTCGAGCAGGAACAATAGACCTAGGTGGATTCACGCCTCGCCCGAGGGCCTCCTCAAGCAACGGGCGCACCTTCGACTCGCCCGAGGCCCAGCTCGGGCAGGCTTCACGGAGAAGCAACCTTGGCCGGATCGCCTCGCCAACCGACCGTATCGCAGGAGCATTCAATGCAAGGATCGTCTGACACCTTATCCTGACGCGCGTTCCTCAGTCGACAGGGCCGAAGTGACCGCAGTCACTTCACCCTCCACTGACTGACCTGACAGGAAAACAACGCCGCTTGCCCTGCTCCGACTGCTGTGCCACCCGCCAGGGTGAGGCTGACAGCAGTCGAGTCTAGCCTCAGGCGCCATAGGAAGCTTCGCCTCGCCCGACCCCGGGGCTCGGCCCCGCCTCGATCTCGGAAGATGGTCTCTGCCTCGCCTGACCCCAGGGCTTAGACTCAGCCTTGACCTCAGAAGACGGTCTCCGCCTCGCCCGACCCCAGGGCTCGGACTCAGCCTCGACCTCGGAAGACGGTCTCTGTCTCGCCCGACCCCAGGGCTCAGACTCAACCTCGACCTCGGAAGACGATCTCCGCCTCGCCCGACCCCAGGGCTCGGACTCAACCTCGGCCTCGGAGGAGTCACCACCTCACCCGGCCTTGGGCTCGGACCGACCATGCTACAGGGGGGTACATCATTACCCTACCCCTAGCTAGCTCAGGCTACGGGGAACAAGACTGGCGTCCCATCTGGCTTGCCCCGGTAAACATGTAATGATGGCACCCCGCGTGCTCCATGACGACGGCAGTTCTCAGCCCCCTACGGAAGCAAGGAGACGTCAGCAAGGACCCGACAGCCCCGACAGCTGTGCTTCTACAGGGCTCGAGCGCTCCTCCGCCGGCCACGACATAACATGAACAGGGCTACAACACCTCTCCAACAGCCACGTCGGCATGTACATAGGGCTCTGGCTCCTCTCAGCTAGACAAGTTAGCACATTGCTACACCCCCCATTGTACATCTGGGCCTTCTCCTTACATCTATAAAAGGAAGGTCCAGGGCCCTCGTACGGGAAGGTGGCCACGCGGGAGGACGGGCTGACGGGCAGTCTCTCTCTCTCCCTCGTGAACGCTTGTAACCCCCTACTGCAAGCGCATCCGCCCTGGGCGCAGGACAACACGAGCCGCGGTTCCCTTTTTTGTTCCCCCTTGTGTTCCGTCTCGCGCCGACCCATCTGGGCTGGGACACACAGCGACAATTTACTCGTCGGTCCAGGGACCCCCCGGGGTCGAAACGCCGACAGTTGGCGCGCCAGGTAGGGGCCTGCTGTGTGTTGACGAACAGCTTCCCGTCAAGCTCCAGATGGGTAGTCTCCAGCAACCTCTCCAGCTCGGGACGCTGCTTCATTTCGGGAGTCTCGAGTTCATGTCCCTCGATGGCAGCTACGACATGGTACTCCTTCCTCCGCCGCGCGACAACGACAACGACGACCGTCAGCCCGCCCGACGGCGGCAGAATCGATGATGTCTTCCTCGCGTGGCGGAAGAGCAGCATCCGGGTCTGTCCCGTCACCTTCCCCGCCAACGGAGGAGGAGGCGGGGCAACCATGGCCAAGCAGGAGGCGGCACCTCGTTGGCTGTCGAGCGAGTCGACGACGCCGGCGCCCCAGCGGGGGACACGTCGGGCGTTGACCTCGCGTCTGAGACGAAGACGAGCGTCGTTTCCCCGCAACACGCCAACCCCAAGCGGACGGAGGACGCCAGCACGCTCGCGAAGGACTTGCTGGGCATTAGCCTCATACCTGAGATAACGGTGCAGTCCATCACCGACGCGACTTCGTCACCACCCGTCGATCAAGAGGTACCGTCCGTTTTCCACCCTGTGCCTTTTAGATTCAGCATCGACCCACCAAGCGACCCCGCTTCGGTGGACGCTTTCATAAAGGCATATCCTAACCTTCCGGGGTACCATATGTGGTCAACCTAGGACCGACTGATGACCGTCTCGACCTACGGGCCCCCGGGTTCCGAGGAAGATGATGAGCCCGACTCTGGTTGGGATTTCTCCGGGCTCAGTAACCCCAGTGTCATGCAAGACTTCATGACCGCATGTGATTACTGCCTCTCCGATTACTCCGATGGTGGCCATAGCCTTGACGATGAGGACTGTGCCCCGAGTCGCGAATGTTTCCACATCGATCTAGGGGGTCTCGACGAAGGCAACCACCTTGGTATGCCGGAGGACAGCGATCCCCCTAGGCCTGCGCCTCGCTTTGACATCCTTCGGGAGCTAGCTGTGGTCCCAGTCCCTGCGAGGGGTCAGGACGCACAGCTCGAGCAAATCCGCGAGATGCAGGCAAGGCTCAACGAGGAAGCAGGACAACTTGTGCAGCTCCGGTAGAACATCGGGCAGGAGTGGGCAGGCCGAGCGCCAGCCGAAGAAGTGCGTCATCTGCCCCAGGACGTCCAGCACCATATCGCTGACGATGCCAGGGCAAGGCCGCCCCCGGCTTCCAGTGGGGTCGGCCAGAACCTGGCTGCAGCAGCAATACTACTTCGAGCGATGCCGGAACCATCCACCACCAAGGGGCGACGTATCCAGGGAGAGCTCAAGAATCTCCTGGAGGATGCCGCGGTCCGACAGGCCGAAAGCTCTGCCTCCCGATGGCAGGGGTACCCCCCGGAGCATCGCGCCGCGACTTCCCGATTCATGCGGGAAGCCTCGGTCCACACCGGGCGCACGCGGGACGCAACGCCTGCAGCCCCGGGCCACCTCGGCAACGAGCACCGTCGCCGCGACCGTCGAGCCCACCTCGACGAGAAGGTGCGCCGAGGCTACCACCCCAGGCGTGGGGGACGCTATGACAGTGGGGAGGATCGAAGTCCCTCGCCCGAACCACCCAGTTCGCAAGCTTTCAGCCGGGCCATACGACGGGCGCCGTTCCCGACCCGGTTCCGAACCTCGACTACCATCACCAAGTACTCGGGGGAAACAAGGCCGGAACTGTGGCTCGCGGACTACCGGCTGGCCTGCCAGCTGGTGGAACAGGCGATGACAACCTCATCATCCGCAACCTCCCCCTGTTCCTCTCTGACGCCACCCAAGCCTGGCTTGAGCATCTGCCTCCTGCGTAGATCTCCAACTGTGACGACCTAGTCAAAGCCTTCGCCGGAAACTTCCAGGGCACATACGTGCGCCCTGGGAACTCCTGGGATCTCCGAAGCTGCCGCCAGCAGCCAAGAGAATCCCTGCGGGACTACATTCGGCGATTTTCGAAGCAGCGCACCGAGCTGCCCAACATCACCGACTCAGATGTCATCGGCGCGTTCCTCGCCGGCACCACTTGCCGCGACCTGGTGAGCAAGCTGGGTCGCAAGACTCCCACCAGGGCGAGCGAGCTGATGGACATCGCCACCAAGTTCGCCTCTGGTCAGGAGGCGGTCGAGGCCATCTTCCGGAAGGACAAGCAGCCTCAGGGGCGCCAGCAGGAAGACGTCCCCGAGGCGTCCGCTCAGCGCGGCGCGAAGAAGAAGGGCAAGAAGAAGTCGCAAGCAAAACGTGACGCCGCCGACGCAGATCTTGTCGCCGCCACCGAACATAGGAACCCTCGGAAGCCTCCCGGAGGGGCCAACTTGTTCGACAAGATGCTCAAGGAGTCGTGCTCCTATCATCAGGGTCCCGTCAAGCACACCCTTGAGGAGTGCGTCATGCTTCGGCGCTACTTCCATAAGGTCGGGCCCCCGGCGGAAGGTGGCAAAGGCCACGGCAACGACAAGAAGGAGGGCCACAAAGCAGAGGAGTTCCCCGAGATCCACGACTGCTTCATCATCTACGGTGGGCAAGTGGCGAACGCCTTGGCTCGGCACCGCAAGCAAGAGCGTCGGGAGGTCTGCTCGGTGAAGGTGGTGGCGCCAATCTACCTAGACTGGTCCGACAAGCCCATCACCTTCGACCAAGGCGACCACCCTGACTGCGTGCCGAGCCCGGGGAAGTACCCGCTCGTTGTCGATCCCGTCATCGACAACGTCAGGCTTACCAAGGTCCTCATGGACGGAGGCAGCAGCCTCAACATCACATACGCCGAGACCCTCGGGCTCTTGCAGATCGATCTGTCCACGATCCGGGCCGGTGCGGCGCCCTTTCACGGGATCACCCCCGGGAAGCGCGTCCAACCCCTTGGGCGACTTGATCTGCCCGTCTGCTTTGGGACTCCCTCCAACTTCCGAAAGGAAACCCTCACGTTCGAGGTGGTCGGGTTCCGAGAAACCTACCACACAGTGCTGGGGAGACCATGTTACGCCAAGTTCATGGTCGTCCCCAACTACACCTAGCTCAAGCTTAAGATGTCGGGCCCCAAC
Organism: Zea luxurians; assembly: GCA_029449295.1. NCBI lineage: Eukaryota > Viridiplantae > Streptophyta > Magnoliopsida > Poales > Poaceae > Zea > Zea luxurians. Next base: position 158,586,043 of record JAOPSE010000004.1, read on the forward strand.
AGGGTCATCACCGTCGGATCCACGTACCGACACGCGTACGAATGCGACGTGGAGTGCGTGGAGTACGCTGAGGCCCTCGCCGAATCCGAGGCCCTCATCGCCGACATGGAGAGCCTCTCCAAGGAGGTGCCAGATGCGAAGCGCCACGCCGACAACTTCGAGCCTGCAGAGGCGGTTAAGTCCGTCCCTCTCGACCCCAGCAACGACGCCTCCAAGCAAGTCCGGATCGGCTCCGAGCTCGACCCCAAATAGGAAGAAGTGCTCGTCGACTTTCTCCGCGCAAACGCCGAGGTTTTTGCGTGGAGTCCCTCGGACATGCCTGGCATACCGAGGGATGTCGCCGAGCACTCGCTGGATATCCGAGCTGGAGCCCGACCCGTGAAGCAGCCTCTGCGCCGATTCGACGAAGAAAAGTGCAGAGCCATAGGCGAGGAGATCCACAAGCTGATGGCTGCAGGGTTCATCAAAGAGCTATTCCATCCCGAATGGCTAGCCAACCCTGTGCTTGTGAAAAAGAAAGGTGGGAAATGGAGGATGTGTGTAGACTACACTGGTCTAAACAAAGCATGTCCGAAGGTTCCCTACCCTCTGCCTCGCATCGATCAAATCGTGAATTCCACTGCTAGGTGCGAAACCCTGTCATTCCTTGATGCCTACTCAGGGTATCACCAAATCAGGATGAAAGAGTCCGACCAGCTCGTGACCTCTTTCATCACACCCTTTGGCATGTACTGCTATATTACTATGCCATTCGGTTTAAGGAATGCAGGCACGACATACCAAAGGTGCATGAACCACGTGTTTGGAGAGCACATTGGCCGAACGGTTGAGGCTTACGTCGATGACATCGTAGTCAAGACGAGGAAAGCCTCCGACCTCCTCTCTGACCTTGAAGCGACATTCAAGTGTCTCAAGGCAAAAGGCGTAAAACTCAATCCCGAGAAGTGTGTCTTCGGAGTCCCCCGAGGCATGCTCCTGGGGTTCATCGTCTCCGAGCGGGGCATCGAGGCCAACCCGGAGAAAATCGCGGCCATCACCAACATGGGGCCTATCAAGGACTTGAAAGGAGTACAGAGGGTCATGGGATGCTTTGCGGCTCTGAGCCGCTTCATCTCGCGCCTCGGTAAAAGAGGCCTACCCCTGTACCGCCTCTTAAGGAAGACCGAGCGCTTCACTTGGACCCCTGAGGCCGAGGAAGCCCTCGGGAACTTAAAGGCGCTCCTTACAAGCACGCCCATCTTGGTGCCCCCCGCTGCCAGAGAAGCCCTCTTGATCTACGTAGCCGCAACCACTCAGGTGGTCAGCGTCGCGATCGTAGTCGAGAGACGAGAAGAAGGGCATGCATTGCTCGTCCAGAGGCCAGTCTACTTCATCAGTGAAGTACTGTCCAAGACCAAAATCCGCTACCCGCAAATTCAGAAGCTACTGTACGAGGTAATTTTGACGCGGCGAAAGTTGCGACACTACTTCCAGTCTCATCCGGTGACTGTGGTGTCATCCTTCCCCCTGGGGGAGATCGTCCAGTGCCGAGAGGCCTCGGGTAGGATTGCAAAGTGGGCGGTGGAGATCATGGGCGAGACAATCTCGTTCGCCCCTCGAAAGGCCATCAAGTCCCAAGTCTTGGCGGACTTTGTGGCTGAATGGGTCGACACCCAGCTTCCAGCAGCTCCGATCCAACCGGAACTCTGGACCATGTTTTTTGACGGGTCGCTGATGAAAACAGGATCGGGCGCGGGCCTGCTCTTCATCTCACCCCTCAGGAAGCACCTCCGCTACGTGCTACGCCTCCATTTCCCGGCATCAAACAACGTGGCCGAGTACGAAGCTCTGGTTAACGGGTTGCGCATCGCCATCGAGCTAGGGGTTCGGCGCCTCGACGCTCGTGGCGACTCGCAGTTTGTCATCGACCAAGTCATGAAGAACTCCCATTGCCGCGACCCGAAGATGGAGGCCTACTGCGACGAGGTTCGGCGCCTGGAAGACAAGTTCTACGGGCTCGAGCTCAACCACGTCGCTCGACGATACAACAAGACTGCAGACGAGCTGGCTAAGATAGCCTTGGGGCGGGTTCCCCCAGACGTCTTCTCCCGAGACCTACATCAACCCTCCGTCAAGACCGACGACACGCTCGAGCCCGAGGAGGCCTCAGCCCAGCCCGAGGCACCCTCGGCTCAGTCCGAGGCACCCTCAGCCGCCGAGGGTGAGGCACTTAGTGTCGAGGAAGAGCTGAATGGGGTCACGCCTAATGGAAACTGGAAGACCTCGTACCTGCAATATCTCCACCGAGTAGAGCTACCCCTCGACAGAGCCGAAGCTCGGCGACTGGCGCGGCGCGCCAAGTCGTTCGTCTTGCTGGGTGACAAAAAGGAGCTCTACCACTGCAGCCCCTCAGGCATCCTCCAGCGATGCATATCCATCGCCGAAGGTCAGGAGCTATTGCAAGAAATACACTCGGGGGCTTGCGGTCACCACGCAGCGCCTCGAGCCCTCATTGGAAACGCCTTCCGACAAGGTTTCTACTGGTCAACCGTGGTGGCCGACGCTACTAGGATTGTACGCACCTGCCAAGGGTGTCAATTCTACGCAAGGCAGACACACCTGCCCGCTCAGGCCCTGCAGACAATACCCATCACCTGGCCGTTTGCTGTGTGGGGTCTGGACCTCGTCGGTCCCTTGCAGAAGGCACCCGGGGGCTACACGCACCTGCTGGTCGCTATCGACAAATTCTCCAAGTGGATTGAGGTCTGACCCCTAAACAGCATCAGGTCCGAGCAGGCGGTGGCGTTCTTCACCAACATCATCCATCTCTTTGGGGTCCCGAACTCCATCATCACCGACAACGACACCTAGTTCACTGGTAAGAAGTTCTTGGACTTCTGCGAGGACCACCACATCCGGGTGGACTGGGCCGTCGTAGCTCACCCCATGACGAATGGGCAGGTAGAGCGTGCCAACGACATGATTCTGCAGGGACTTAAGCCGAGAATCTACAACGACCTCAACAAGTTCGGCAAGCGATGGATGAAGGAACTCCCCTCGGTGGTCTGGAGTTTGAGGACGACGCCAAGCCGAGCCACAGGCTTCACGCCATTTTTTCTAGTCTATGGGGCCGAGGCTATCTTGCCCACAGACTTAGAATACGGCTCCCCGAGGACAAGGGCGTACGACGACCGAAGCAACCAGACCAACCAAGAAGACTCACTAGACCATCTGGAAGAGGCTCGGAACATGGCCCTACTACACTCGGCACGGTATCAGCAGTCTCTGCGATGCTACCACGCTCGAGGGGTTCGGTCCTAAGACCTCCAGGTGGGGGACTTGGTGCTTCGGCTACGACAAGACGCCCGAGGGCGCCACAAGCTCACACCTCCATGGGAAGGGCCATTCATCATCGCCAATATTTTGAAGCCTGGAACATATAAGCTGGCCAACAGTCAAGGCGAGGTCTACGGCAACGCTTGGAACATCCGACAGCTACGTCGCTTTTATCCTTAAGATGTTTTCAAGTCGTTCATATACCTCGTTCTCTTTACATACACAAATAAACTCTAACCATCAAGGAAGGGTCAGCCTTGCCTCAGCAAAGCTCGACCCTCCCTCGGGGGCTAGAAGGGGGGAACCCCCTCTGCATCAAAATTTTCCTCAGAAAAAGTCTTTCTGCCAGAACATCTTTCGTGCTTTTCGACTACTTCGATAGTGGGATCCTGAAAACGATGGAGTACACGTAAGCGGCAAGGCCGACCGAGCCGAGGGACTCCTACGCCTCCGGGATACGGATACCTCACTCATCACCTTCTGCGATAAGTAACTCATGCTCGGATAAGCGATTCTGCTGACCAAACAAGTCTTAACGCTCGAAAACTTTTCTGCCGAAACGATTTTTCGTGCCTTCTCGACTATATCGATAACAGAATCCTGCGGACGAGTAAGAGTACACGTAAGCGCCGAGGCTGACCGAGCCGAGGGACTCCTACGCCTCCGGGATACGGATACCTCACTCATCACCTCCTGTGATAAGTAACTCTCGCTCGGATAAGCGATTCTGCTACCGATAAACAAGTCCTGATACTCGAAACAAGAGGAAAAGAAACGCAGCTTTATAACGCGACAACGATATGTTTGGGCCTTGGCGGCCGCAAAAAAACATACGCGTACTACAGGCAAACTGTTCCTGCAGGTTCAGACATCAATAGGGGGAGCAGCAGCACCCTCGGCATCGTCTCCACCTTCGGCGGAATCTGGCCCGGCCTCGGACGGCAACACGGGCGAAGGATCCCCACCTCGAAGAAAGATGTCAGCACCGCGCCCGAGCCATCGCCGCCAGGGTCTCCTCCAAGAACCCGATCCAAGCAGACGGCTTGACCGACCGCTCCGTAGCCTCAGCCAGCTGTCCCCCGAGGACATCAGCCCGGCTCATGGCTTCGGCAGCCCGACTCTAGGGTTGGTCCCGCCAGTGGACGACCTGGCCAGGTTCCAGCCACCGCTGCTACGCCTTCTCGGCCTAGGAAGTCACCTGCTCCTGGGCCAACGAAGTTTCTTCTCGAGCCAACTCCGCCTCTGTCCATGCTGACACCGCTGCCTCCGGCTCCGGCTCATCGCAGAGCAGCCGAGGGTTCCTTAACTGAGCAAGAGAAGCCTTGAGTGGCAAGGCCGACCGAGCCGAGGGACTCCTACGCCTCCGGGATACGGATACCTCACTCGTCACCTTCCGCACAAGGCAACTCACACTTGGTTAAGCGGTCCAGCTAGCCGACAGGCGAGTCCTGGTGCTCAAAATGAGGAAGAAACACGGTATTGCACTCGAATACCAAGATGTTCAGGCCCCGATAGCCACAATGAACAGACACCGGCACTCAAGATGCCATTACAAACGGAACCCCGGTTCCACTCCCGCGGGTATGAACAACCTCCACATCGGAGAGCCTGCGGGACGACAAACTCTGGGTGGCTCGCCGCCGACCACTGCAGCAGCGACAACGACCTCCGCTCCGGGCGGCCAAACAGCAGCAGCGATGGCCTCAGGGCAGACGCTGTTGCGACAAGGCCCTCGCCCACGTCTCCACTCGAGGGGCGAGGACAAGCAATCAAAGCCAAAGAGCCAGAGGCCCGGAGCGCAGATGGTGTCGACAATCTCGTCGACGGAGAAGCCTTCTCCGGCGGCCACCACCTCAGCACCGACGACGGCAGCCACCTGCCCACCGGCAGATCCCCACTCAAGTCCTCCCAGACGGGCGGGCACCAACCTCCGCGCGGAGGCGTCGTGCCGGAGCAAGGGCAGGACAACCCAATAACACGAACGCCGCCCTAGCGGCGTGCGATGTCTTGGGCGGTCCCCCGGTGTGCGTGGCGCAACAGCCGCCCGTACGGCGGGTAGATAGCCACACTCCGCCCAGCGGTGGGAGGTGGCACCAGAAGCTGTGCCAGAGCTAGCTGAGCCAGCAAACCAGGCATGCTAGAGCTGACGACGCTTGCGGCCAATCAGCCCCGCGTTGTCGAAGTCCGCCCCCTCCGCTAGGCCGGTGAGCGCCCTCTCCCCTGAATGCTGAAGGAGGAGGTGGCCTGCCGACCCGTACGGGAGGTAGAGCTCTAGCTCAGCTCGCCCTCCGCCCCAGCAAGGAGGATGAAGATCCTTGAAGCTGAGGGCGGGGCGGAGGCCGCAGCCCGGCTTGCTTCTCCCCACCATCGAACTAGTGGTCACCGTTTTGGGTGACCATTGATGAGGGGATGCAGCTGGGCTGCCTGATCAAAATCCTTGAAGCCGAGCGATGGCTAAAAGGTACCAACCTCCACGAGGTTGCGCTCCTCCCACAACGAGACGAAGGCAACGCGGGCGCTCCCCATCCGGGGGCTCGGAAGGCGAAAGGACGCAATGCATGAGGAGAGTGCGAAGGCATGGCTACCACTCGGGGGGTCGATCCCTTTTTAAAGGCGACTCTCCCCACTCGCGTCCTCAGGCGTCGCGGACTAAGTCTTCACCAACGCACTCCAGGGTCCTCCCCCTACGACGGGGGCTAGGTCCCACACGACATACAAGCTGGCCTGGGACAGAAGAAGCCAAACCGCCGCGCGTGGAGCGTGTAACCGCCCAGCGGTTACAAGCACTCCTCCATCTTCGCCTAAACCAGTGGGTGAAAGGGCGGACCGCCATGTAGGCGGCATGCAACTGCACCACAGGGACACACCCTTTCGACTTCAACGCATCCAGCGTGGAGGCCCAGGCCCACACGTCATGTAACCGGCGCGCCGGTTACTACGTGCGAAAAACTCCACCGCCACTTGCGCCAGTACCACGCCTTCTCGACTGCGGAACCGGTGCCGCGACTCGAGGCAACCCTGCGCACAGCCCAATAGTGCCAACCAAGCGCATCGGTCACCGGTTAGTCAGCCGCGGGAGAAGGCGCGACGGTCGATATGGCCAGAAGTGGGCCGGCAGTAATGGCGGCAGCAGGCAGGCGGAGGTAGCAGTCAAATCGTCTGCAGGCTCACGTCCCCTCCTGGGGCAGCAGGGGAGCCCTCTCTCACGGCGTGAAGATGATGCGCCCGTGTTCCGTCCCTCGAACGGCTCGCACAACGGCTGCCCCGCGAACCACCCGTCCCGTCGCGTTAACTCCGCGGCAGGGCAGGCGACACCTTTGGCAGGCGAAGCGGGCGACGCTTCACCTCTGCCATAATGACCGCGTCAAAAAAGGTGCGCCACATCGTTCAATTTCGTATCCTTTTCCTCTTCCCCTTTCTCTCTCTTGCTACAGGGACCAGGAAAGGGGATACTACGAAAGGGATCCTTCTCTGCGAAGGAAGCGGGCCCTGAGCCCTCCTACTGATCAAGGGTTCGAAGGCTGGCCCCTCAGAAGGGTTTGATAGCCACCCCAGAGCACTCGCGCTCCGCGCCCACTACTGGTCAGAGGTTCGAAGGCTGGCCCCTCGGAAGAGTTCGACAGCCGCCTCAGGCCACTCGGGCTCCGCGCCCACTACTGATCAGGGGTTCGAAGGCTAGCCCCACGAAGGGTTCGACAGCCGCCTCATAACACGCAGAGCGAGGGATGACTCTGGGTACGTCCGATACATGGCCGAGGCTCGGGCTACGCTCCTGAGGTACCCTAGGACATTTCCGAGACCAGCAGGAGCGATTCTGTAACGGAATCCCATCAGAGGGAGGCATCGAGCCCTCAGACCCTATCAAATGGGATCGGGTCCGGCAAATCACCTGTAGGTACTTTTGGAGCGCGCCTCTGGGCCACTAGCCGACCCTTATCGAACGGGGCAAGGGCGTCCACTCGGATCACCCGTTAGCAACTCACTAGAGACACCATGTTCGACGCCCTCCGAGGGCAACATGGCGCTTCCCCCCCCCTCCTCCTTGCGGAAAGGCGACGAAGGGGCGTATGATAAAAGCCGAGTCAGCCCTTGACCGTCCTCTCGCTCTGTGCAGAGGCTCGGGGGCTGCTCTCGCAAAACCCGGCTCCGGCCAAACCGTTGACAGCGTCAACATACCAGCCCGAGAACTCGGAACCTAACCATGCACCCAGGCTACGATCAGATCGCATGAGGGAACAACCAGACTGGTCGAGGCGTCACGCAAGGCACTAAGACCTCGGAGGAGTCAAACCACTCCTCCGAGGCTTCTGGGGCTACACCCGGCGGGTGCGCTCGCGTGCACCCACCGGAACAGAATGTAACCGAGAAAGGCCGGTCCCCTTGCAAAAAAGTGCGGTAAAGCCTCCAAGCGAGTACCAACACTCCCTTTGAGGCTCGGGGGCTACTGTCGGGGACCATAATTAGGGGTACCCCCAAGACTCCTAAACTCGGCTGGTAACCACCATCAGCACAAGCTGCAAAGGCCTGATGGGCGCAATACAGGTCAAAGCTCCGTCCACTCCAGGGGCACGATCTCGCCTCGCCCGAGCCCAGCCTCGGGCAGGAACAATAGACCCAAGTGGATTCACGCCTCGCCCGAGGGCCTCCTCAAGTAACGGGCGCACCTTCGACTCGCCCGAGGCCCAGCTCGGGCAGGCTTCGCGGAGAAGCAACATTGGCCGGATCGCCTCACCAACCGACCGTATCGCAGGAGCATTCAATGCAAGGATCGCCTGACACTTTATCCTGACGCGTGTTCCTCAGTAGACAGGGCCGAAGTGACCGCAGTCACTTCACCCTCCACTGACTGACCTGACAGGAAAACAACGCCGCCTGCCCTGCTCCGACTGCTGTGCCACCCGCTAGGGTGAGGCTGACAGCAGCCGAGTCCAGCCTCAGGCGCCATAGGAAGCTCCGCCTCGCCCGACCCCGGGGCTCGGCCCCCGCCTCGACCTCGGAAGACGGTCTCCGCCTCGCCCGACACCAGGGCTCGGACTCAGCCTCGACCTCGGAAGACGGTCTCCGCCTCACCCGACCCCAGGGATCGGACTCAGCCTCGACCTCGGAAGACGGTCTCCGCCTCGCCTGACCACAGGGCTCGAACTCAACCTCGACCTCGGAAGACGGTCTCTGCCTCGCCCGACCCTAGGGCTCAGACTCAACCTCGACCTCGGAGGAGTCACCACCTCGCCCGGCCTTGGGCTCGGACCGACCACGCTACAGGGGGGGTATATCATTACCCTACCCCTAGCTAACTCAGGCTATGGGGAACAAGACCGGCGTCCCATCTAGCTCGCCCCGGTAAACATGTAATGATGGCACCCCGCGTGCTCCATGACGACGGCGGTTCTCAGCCCCCTACGGAAGCAAGGAGACGTCAGCAAGGACCCGACAGCCCTGACAGTTGTGCTTCTACAGGGCTCGAGCGCTCCTCCGACGGCCACGACATCACATGAACAGGGCACCAACACCTCTCCGACAGCCACGTCGGCATGTACATAGGGCGCTGGCTCCTCTCTGCTAGACACGTTAACACATTGCTACACCCCCCCATTGTACATCTGGGCCTTCTCCTTACATCTATAAAAGGAAGGTCCAGGGCCCTCGTACGAGAAGGTGGCCGCGCGGGAGGACGGGCTGACGGACAGTCTCTCTCTCTCTCCCTCTCCCTCGCGCACGCTTGTAACCCCCTACTGCAAGCGCATCCGCCCTGGGCGCAGGACAACACGAGCCGCGGTTCCCTTTTTTGTTCCCCCTTGTGTTCCGTCTCGCGCCGACCCATCTGGGCTGGGACACACAGCGACAATTTACTCGTCGGTCCAGGGACCCCCCGGGGTCGAAACGTCGACAATTTCCTATAAAGAATTAAACTGAATTGCTACAATGATTCTTGTTTGCAGCCACAATAGGGCTGGTTTGCCACTGACTTTAAGAACTGATATATATATATATATATATATATATATATATATATATATATATATATATATATATATATATATTGAACTCTACAGCAGAGTAGTTTCTGTACAGTAAAATATGCAATCCTGAGAATATTTCTGCAGAAAATAATCTTGAAACACTATGCTCTTCTCACAGAAATAGGTTGTAGAGATATTTGTTTTGTCCTAACCAGTGAGCCATATAATACACTGAACCCGAACAAGCTAATTTTTGTTTGATCCATGTTTCAGAAGTTTGGGAGAGTAATTAATTATTGGTTCATTCTGTCCATCCTACGTCTGATTTTTTTCTCACTCTTTTTTATTCAGTCCTATTGCTCGGTACAAGAGTGGCTGCATCAGCGGCTTCGATTTCTCATGGTTCAATGTCACACTAGAGAAGCAAAAATAAATATAACATTGTCTTGATTTTTATGATTATTCTTTGAGACCCCAATGCCTAAATTGTTGAAATTTACTATCAATCCAACCTATTTGAGGGTTTAGGACACTATTATACCTTACATTTTCGTAAGAAAAGAGTTATAATCAGTCGATCCTACAGAGGGCATGTAACGTCCTGTCATAATGTAATTTTGACACCTTGGTTATATTCAAGCATTTCATAATTTTCATTGCAATTTCGTTATCTGCTTGCATTTCAGGTGAACTATGTCCTCAACACGATACTTTCACTCAACATGGCCATTGCATTTCTGGTTGCTCTGATACTTGACAACACAGTCCCTGGTGGTCGTCAAGAGCGGGGATTGTATGTTTGGTCAGAAGCAGAGGCAGCAATGAGAGAATCGACTTTCATGAAAGACTATGAACTTCCTTTCAAGATCGGACGCCCGTTCAGGTGGGTGAAGTGTGTTGGCCTATAACACAATTTTGAGTAGTTTGTAGCTATGGCAAACTTTGAAGATCTCAAGCTTTCATGAATCATGACTGATCGTTTCTCGACAAGCTGGTGTATAGGTTATTTAGCATGTCCTGATCCTGATGTATCTAATTTTCAGATACGTTTGAGGCTGCTGTATGTCATTTAAAATATTAGAATGTTGAATAAGATTATGTTTTTAAGGCATTGTAAAGTACGTTCTAATAGGATGTATATGGTCTATCTTTAATAGAGTACAAAGCCTACTTCGTACAACTCACTGTATGTTTTATAATTGTATCAAAAGCACTGAACAAACATAGTTAGCTATGACATTCATTGTTGTCTAAATAGATTGAAATAATGTGGTGAAGCCGTCATGGAAGGATACCTGAATATATGGACCCTTAAGTAGCTTAGCCACTGCAAAGGATACAATTGAAATCCATTACATCAACTAAGTAACGTACCAATGTATCAATAAAAAAGTTTCCTCTATTGACACAAGTAATTATAAAACATTCTATCACGTGGCTACTTTTGTTCACTACAATCAAACATCAACTAAACTCTATATCTATATTTTATACTAATTTTTAAATCCCGTTGCAACGCATGTACCTAGTTTAGTTTGATGAGTCATTTGGTTATAGTCTCTTGGTGATGCTCTAAGACAGTTAGTCTTTAAACATTTAAAACAACAAAATGACACTATGTAATGAAAGCAGTCTCTCCACTTCACTTTTATAGAGCGTATTTTAACACGACACGATCTTCTAAATTACGCTTTGATCATATTATATATATACTTTATAAATTTATAATACTTAGTAATATATTTATATTTAATTACAAATACAACCGTGCCAAGTTTAAATATTAGTCAATCCTTAGATAAAGACCTCAAAGTTTCTCGATACGCGTACATGACATATATATAAAAAGATCGGAGCAAGTAGTACTCTTGTTTGATCGATAGAAAAACAGAAGAAAAAAACGGAGCTTTATGTGTTGGGATTTGTATAACGGTTTTATTTATTTTTCCTTTTAAAACATATCACTCCTAAAACAGTAACGCTAGTAGGGCAATGGGCACTGTTTCCTCGATTACGTCACATGTCAAATTAAATGGGGGCAAAGCAAAGGGACGGTAGACAATAAAAGGAGTAGCGATCGTGTTCCTCGCATGCTTGCCCATGCTATAAATCGAAGCCCAACATCCGTTTGCATGCGCATGGCTAGTTGCGTACCCTTCTTGTGTTCCGTAGATATAAGGGCAAATCAGACACGCATGCCCCTCAATCACCCCACCCATCGTTTGCTTATCCATGCGTCCACCAACTTGACTTTCTGTTACTAGTAAAATGCTGAAGCTCGATCTACACACAGGGGCGGAGCTGGGGGTAAGGCTGGACAAAATGCTCGTGGCTCGTCGGCTCGCTCGGTTCGTGGCCAGCTCGGCTCGGCTCGGATCGGCTCGTTTAAATTTTTTCACGAGCTGAGCTGACATCCTAGCTCGGTTCGTTAACGAGCCAGCTCAGTTTGTTAACGAGCCAGCTCGCGAGCTAAACGAGCTATCACATTTCAGCAAAACAAAACTATATATATATCATGTACGTAGTAATTGATGAATATGTTATATGTATGTGTGGTGTCTATAACCTATAAGTTAAACTAATGATTGATGAATTATGTCTATGTATGAATATGGTCTATGCGAATATAAGTGTGGGTTAAACTGCTAAACATGTGTGAATAGTTAATTGATGAGTGATAAGTGGTGTTAATTTGGTGTTATATTGATGCGGTCTGTGAAACTATGAGTATAATTACTATTTTCTGTTGTTAAATTAGTTTAAAATTAACTAGAAATTGATTATTATACACATATTATTTTTTCTACTCTGGCTCGCGAGCTAAACGAGCCAGCTCGAGCTCGTAAACGAGCCGAGCCGAGCTGACTCTGTGGCTCGCTACCTTAACGAGCCGAGCCGAGCCAGCTCGTTAGCTTAACGAGCCAGCTCGAGCTCGAACGAGCCGAGCCGAGCTGGCTCGATATCCAGCCCTAGCTGGGGGGGGGGAGGGCAGCAGGGGCCCATAGCCCCTCCCAAAGTCTGAGACACATACAAGAGAATTATATATATAGTCTAAATATTGTGTATCTAAATATATATACTCTAAATTTTATGCGGCATAATTAATCAAAAGTTTAATAAAATGATTGGTAATACATGATCCATAACTCTATTGTAGTATGCCAATCAAAGTATAAAATAGACAAAGAATATAAGATATAATATTCATTGAATGATCAATCAATGCATGTAACGTCAAACCTAATTCGCTTGTAGACGCTGATATCTGAACATCACTCCTTTATGATTCATCGTATCGTCTGGTTAGGTAACTGTCGATTGCCACTGACTTGCCTCTGCCATAGCCCTACAACCAAAGCCCAAAGAAGGTGATCACGCGAAGCAACAGAATGAGCACCAACAACTTACATACATACTACATTAGATCTTGTGAATAATAAAATCTACAAATTTCAACTAAAGTTGTCACCTGATAGTTGGTGTGTACATGACAAATTTGATATGTACCGACGTGGTTGATAAATTTTCATGGATCCTCGAAGCCGTTAGATTTTTGAATTTTCTCAAAAATTTGTTAGCTGTCGCATGAATACTAGGGTCATTATATAAAAAAGTTAAATCTCATTAGTCGGATATTCATCGTTATGTCGTCTTTACTATTTTGGTATTATTCTTGCGTCATAACTTTAGTTCAATATATCAATTAGCTAAAAAATAGACTCATGAACTAAAATAATTTATAAAGATTTAGAATTTTTATTTCATGTCGAGTGCTTAAACTTGATAATATTATACAATATTTTTTATCGTATAGTATTGATGAATTAATCGGCTCCTTATATTATAATTGGCTCCGTCCCTGACTACACATACACCTTGTGCAGGTTTTGGTAGGAACGAGAGCAAGAGATTAAAGTCAATCACAACTCGTCGAGAACCTTGGAGGTGATGAGGAGGGACGTGAGGAGGAGGCGGTGCATGTTCCTGGACGTGACGGTGGCGGTGGGCCAGCGGTGCGCAGCCACGTGGCTCCAGAGCGGCGGGGAGGGGAGCCCGGTGTTGTGGTGTAGACATGATTGATAAGTTAGGAATAATTTAAATAGGCGGGAGTCGTTTGATTCGAGTAAGAGAAATAAGAGATTTGACTGATCTTGTTTCTTGAATTCAAAGATGAAAGAGTTTTGGTGGCATTTGGTTTGATACATTTAGGAGAGGTAAACTACGATGGAAAATGTTTGGCTGGCTGTTGCAAAATTGGAAGTGATACTTTATATACAAGTATAGATATAGATATACTTCCACTAGTCTTTCTCTATTGTTTTAGCCATTCATTTGCACGCCCCTGGATTCTATAATCTTGTTACATTAATCTCCTATTTTGACATTTTAAGAAAGCAGGATGTTAAATCTAGTGGAGGTGCTGTAAGTTGGAATAAAAGCAAGACCCACTAGGACTGCCCGGACAAGACCAAGGCCTTCTTGCGCATATACTAGGGTGTTCTAAGGCTATCCGCACTCATACTACTCTAAATTTGTACTCTAAAAAAAATATTCTATCCTCGTCAGCAAGATTATCTACTCTATACCACAATCCTCCGCAGTCATGTTTACTTTATATCTCAACTCTATACCAACTACCACATATTATATTCTTTTTTTTACACATCAATTCTTTTTTATACACATCATACCCATGCGCTAGCTGTGCAGTCCGATCATACCCATACCGTACAGTGGATAGAGTTTTTTTTGCCAGTTGCGCTAGCTGTGCAGTCCGACCACGCCTACGCAAAAATGGCGTCGCACACCCAGTGCATGGCTGCAGCAATTCATTTACTGCATACGGCGGTAGCGTATGCTTTAGAGTCATCGCTGAGGACAGCCTAATACTCCAACATTCGATTTCTTTTTCCGTCTTTGGATTAAAATCCAACCAGTGCACGACGACATCACGGTGCTCTCCGCCTCTCCCCCTTCCCATTTCTCATGGCAGTGGCACTCATTGGAGTAGTCATGTACGTAGATGGAACGTAACACAGCATCCATTGATCTGGCCCCATGCCGCAGGTCAAATCATTCCATCCACTTCATTCGTTTTCGTTCCCACAAGTCACGAGTCACAATCACAACCATGGAAGGGGCAGAGGGCCGAAGGCATGAAGGATTCTGAATCCATCATCCATCAAAAGGACGCCAACCACTCTCTTTCTACGAACTCCATCTCTCTCCTCTGCCCCTCTTGTATCTCCTCCACCTCCCCCTTCTCTCTCCTCGCCCTACTCTGCTCTACTCACTCCCCCAACTGCCAGCCGAATCCTACTCTCCCCTCCTCTCCGAGCTCCGCCATTCCCCAAGCACAACAACTCCTTGCAGAGGCGGACGCAGTCGGTGACATCAATGCCCTGACTGCAGGCTGCCCCGCCCATGCACTGTGCTCTCTGCTCTCTCTCACTCTCAGACACGACGCAGTCACCGACTCACCGCCACCTCCGTTAACTCCCTTGCCTGGTCGCTTCCCGCCGCATACGTGCGCCTCCATACTTGCCCCTGCCCTGCTCATGTACTCACCTAGGAGGAGGCTACGACCTCAAGAAGCTCTGGGCTGTGGCGAGCTGCGAGCATTGAGTCGAGGGTCACCGAGAAGATGGCAATGGTGCGGCCATTCTTGGCGCCGCTGATGATAGCGGCGGTGTTTCTTCTTTCATGTATGGCAGCGGCGGCGGCGGACGACGGCGACGTGCTGCTGCAGGTGAAGAGCGCGTTCGTCGACGACCCCCAGCAGGTCTTGGCGAGCTGGAACGCCAGCGCGTCAGGGTTCTGTTCCTGGGGCGGCGTGGCGTGCGACGCGGCGGGGCTCAGGGTCGTGGGCCTCAACCTGTCCGGCGCCGGGCTGGCCGGGACGGTGCCCCGCGCGCTGGCGCGGCTCGACGCGCTGGAGGCGATCGACCTGTCGTCGAACGCGCTCACGGGCCCCGTCCCGGCGGCTCTCGGCGGGCTGCCCAACCTCCAGGTGCTGCTGCTCTACTCCAACCAGCTCGCGGGCGTGCTACCGGCGTCGCTGGGGGCGCTCTCGGCGCTCCAGGTGCTCCGCCTCGGCGACAACCCGGGCCTGTCGGGCGCTATCCCGGACGCGCTAGGCAGGCTCGCCAACCTCACCGTGCTCGGCCTCGCCTCCTGCAACCTCACCGGCCCGATCCCAACGAGCCTCAGGCGGCTCGGCGCGCTCACGGCGCTAAATCTGCAGCAGAACAAGCTGTCCGGGCCGATACCGCGTGCCCTCTCCGGCCTGGCGAGCTTCCAGGTGCTCGCGCTCGCCGGCAACCAGCTCAGCGGCGCGATACCGCCGGAGCTCGGGAGGATCGCGGGGCTCCAGAAGCTCAACCTTGGGAATAACTCGCTGGTGGGCGCCATACCGCCGGAGCTCGGCGCGCTCGGCGAGCTCCAGTACCTCAACCTCATGAACAACCGCCTCTCCGGCCGCATCCCGCGCTCGCTCGCCGCGCTATCGCGCGTGCGCACGATCGACCTGTCCGGCAACATGCTCTCCGGCGCGCTGCCCGACGAACTCGGCCGTCTGCCGGAGCTTACTTTCTTGGTGCTATCAGACAACCAGCTCACCGGCAGCGTCCCCGGCGACCTGTGCGGCGACGTTGGAGCGGAGGCTAGTAGCCTCGAGCACCTTATGCTCTCCACGAACAACTTCACAGGGGAGATACCGGAGGGGCTCTCGCGGTGCCGGGCGCTGACGCAGCTCGACCTCGCTAACAACAGCCTCTCCGGCGGTATCCCCGCCGCGATCGGCGAGCTCGGCAACCTGACGGACCTTCTGCTCAACAACAACAGCCTCTCTGGGGAGCTGCCGCCAGAGCTCTTCAACCTCGCCGAGCTCCAGACACTGGCATTGTATCACAACAAGCTCACCGGTCGGCTGCCGGACGCCATCGGCCGCCTAGGGAACCTAGAGGTGCTGTACCTGTACGAGAACCAGTTCGCCGGCGAGATACCGGCGTCCATCGGCGACTGCGCGAGCTTGCAGCAGGTCGATTTCTTCGGGAACCGGTTCAACGGGAGCATACCAGCGTCCATGGGGAACCTGTCGCAGCTGATCTTCCTTGACCTCAGACAGAACGACTTGTCCGGCGTGATCCCGCCGGAGCTGGGTGAGTGCCAGCAACTCGAAATCTTTGATTTGGCCGACAATGCTCTGTCCGGGTCGATTCCCGAGACGTTCGGGAAGCTCCGTTCGCTGGAGCAGTTCATGTTGTACAACAACTCGCTGTCCGGCGCAATACCGGACGGCATGTTCGAGTGCCGGAACATCACGAGGGTCAACATCGCGCACAACCGCCTCAGCGGCGGCCTCGTGCCGCTCTGCGGCACGGCGAGGCTGCTGTCGTTCGACGCAACCAACAACTCCTTCGACGGCGGGATCCCCGCGCAGCTTGGCCGGTCGTCTTCGCTCCAGCGCGTGCGCCTGGGAAGCAACATGCTCACCGGGCCGATCCCGCCGTCGCTCGGCGGAATCGCCACGCTGACCCTGCTGGATGTGTCAAGCAACGAGCTCACCGGTGGCATCCCGGCGGCGCTCGCTCAATGCAGGCAGCTAAGCCTCATCGTCCTGAGCCACAACCGCCTGTCGGGGGCGGTTCCGGGCTGGCTGGGCTCGCTGCCGCAGCTCGGCGAGCTGGCACTCTCCAACAACGAGTTCACCGGAGCAATCCCGATGCAGCTCAGCAACTGCTCCAAGCTCCTGAAGCTGTCCCTCGACAACAACCAGATCAATGGAACAGTGCCGCCTGAACTCGGCGGCTTGGTGTCCCTCAACGTGCTGAATCTCGCACACAACCAGCTCTCAGGTCCGATTCCGACGACGGTGGCAAAGCTGAGCGGCCTCTATGAGCTTAACCTGTCGCAGAATTACCTGTCCGGCCCGATCCCTCCGGATATCGGCAAGCTGCAAGACTTGCAGAGCCTGCTGGACTTGAGCAGCAACAATCTCAGTGGCCACATCCCTGCATCGCTCGGCTCACTCCCCAAGCTGGAAAACCTGAACCTGTCCCACAACGCTCTGGTCGGCGCGGTGCCGTCCCAGCTCGCTGGAATGAGTAGCTTGGTGCAGCTGGACCTGTCCAGCAACCAGCTGGAAGGGAAGCTGGGCACCGAGTTCGGCCGGTGGCCGCAGGCCGCGTTCGCTGACAATGCAGGGCTCTGCGGTAGCCCCTTGAGAAGTTGCAGCAGCATAAACAGCCATTCGGCGCTGCACGCGGCGACCATCGCGTTGGTGTCTGCGGCGGTCACGCTGTTGATTGTCCTCCTGATCATTGCGATTGCGCTGATGGTGGTGCGCCGCAGGGCCCGGGGTTCAGGCGAGGTGAACTGCACGGCGTTCTCGTCGTCGAGCTCGGGCAGCGCAAACCGGCAGCTCGTCGTCAAGGGCTCGGCGCGGCGGGAGTTCCGGTGGGAGGCGATCATGGAGGCCACGGCGAACCTGAGCGACCAGTTCGCCATCGGGTCCGGCGGATCGGGCACGGTGTACAGGGCGGAGCTGTCCACTGGCGAGACGGTTGCCGTGAAGAGGATAGCGCACATGGACAGCGACATGCTGCTCCACGACAAGAGCTTCGCGCGGGAGGTCAAGATCCTGGGCCGCGTCCGTCACCGGCACCTGGTCAAGCTGCTCGGCTTCGTCACGTCCCGCGAGTGCGGCGGCGGCGGCGGCATGCTCGTGTACGAGTACATGGAGAACGGCAGCCTCTACGACTGGCTGCACGGCGGCAGAGATGGCCGGAAGAAGCAGACGCTCAGCTGGGAAGCGCGGCTCATGGTTGCCGCCGGGCTGGCGCAGGGCGTGGAGTACCTCCACCACGACTGTGTGCCCCGCATCGTGCACCGGGACATCAAGTCCAGCAATGTGCTCCTCGACGGCGACATGGAGGCGCACCTCGGCGACTTCGGCCTCGCCAAGGCCGTCGCCGAGAACCGGCACGCCGCCTTCGGCAAAGACTGCACCGAGTCAGCTTCCTTCTTCGCCGGATCATACGGGTACATCGCTCCAGGTAATTTCAACGGCAATCTGAAATGCTATATAAACGCAGTAGCTCAGGGCTCAGGCGACGCGGCCAGTTACTGACAGTGGACGTGCCACATTATCTCTGCAGAGTGTGCTTACTCCCTGAAGGCGACGGAGAGAAGCGACGTCTACAGCATGGGCATCGTGCTGATGGAGCTCGTCACAGGGCTCTTGCCGACCGACAAAACCTTCGGCGGCGACATGGACATGGTGAGGTGGGTGCAGTCGAGGATGGACGCGCCGTTGCCGGCAAGGGAGCAGGTGTTCGATCCTGATCTGAAGCCGCTGGCGTCGCGTGAGGAGTCGTCGATGACGAAGGTGCTGGAGGTGGCGCTCCGGTGCACAAGGGCGGCGCCGGGTGAGAGGCCGACCGCGCGGCAGGTCTCCGATCTGCTGCTTCACGTTTCACTCGATTACTGACGCGTCTGCGAGAAGAGTTAGGATTTGGGAAGTGTGATGGATTGTCCTAGCAGCCGCTTTGACTGAGTCGTGCTTCAGCTAGCCTACCTTTGATTCAAGAAATTAGGGTGAGGGGGGAAGAATGCCCTCCAAAATTGGATTGCTTAATTTCAAATTTTGAGCCTCCTTGTACAATCATCATTTGCAAATGTCCAGCAACGAGGCATACCAAAGCATCAATGATTGAGATCCTTTTGCTAATCATTCTGCAGATAGCTGAAACAGACGTGTAAGGGACTAAGGTCCCGTTTAGTTGTATGGACTAATCTTTAGTCCTGTTTAGTCCTACTTTTACTAAACGGAAGAATTAAAGTAAAAACTAATTGGCTTTAGTCTCTAGTCCTTCACATAAGTGCTAAAAAGAACTAAATGACATCATTTACGTCAATTACCTTTGCATAGAGAATCTGCACCATATATCGTCCATAAAGAGGGGCAAAGCATTTCAATCTTTGTGTATTTCATTTAATGTGTTTATCCCTAGAACCAAACAGGATAGGGACTACAGTTTAGTTCATAAACTAAACTTTAGTCCTAAAACTAATAAAACCAAATGAGGCATAAGGATTTGTTTGATTCCTTTAGTTCAAAGACTAAAGTTTAGTCACCTACCTTGTTTGGTTTCATGACTAAAAGTATAAAAAAACGCACTAAACGACTCATAAGAAGACCAAAATATCCTTCAACATTCTACCGTCATCAGTGTAACTAAAATAAATGAAGGACAAAAGGTAGAATTAATATGATTTAGTCCATTTTAGTCACCTCTTGAGGGACTAGAGACAAACAATTTAGTCTCTATTTTAGTCCCACCGATTGTCAATTTAGAGGCTAAATGAAACTAAAATAGATTAGTCCCTCAAACCAAACAGTGCCTAACAGTAAAGTGCTCATAGGACAACATGACTATAGCATACTTTACGATAGAAAACCTTGGCAAACCAGGTCCTGCGAATCATTATGTCCAATGAAAAAAAAGAGCAATGAAAGAAATGACACTAGACAGGAAGAAGAATGGAAGACAAAAGTTGGCATTGCAAAAACACAATCATTATAACTGTGTAATTTTGCATCAGAGAAAGTAAGCGATCAGATTCAAAGCCCATAATTGGTAGCTTACATTTGTGATCCATCAGATCCATTGTGCAACGACATTTTATTACAAGGCCACAGTTGAAATGTGGAAGCTGAGGCAACAACTAAGTCATGGGGGATTCACAGTCCTGACCGTGTGTACTGACAACATGTTGCAAAAAATACAGGTCACTGACAAACAAATCTGAACAGCTATTCATCATCATCTGCACAAAACGAGGAAAATGTGTTAGGCCCCATGACTACCAAACAGAACGGTTAAGACAGGCACCAGCTGTTCCCAGGGCCTCTTATATTTTTATGTTATAGTAAATACTGGTAGCATGGTCAACTGTTTTCAGCCACTAAATAGATTCACAACTAGAAATACTGAAATAGCATCAGCCAGGTATAGGTTAGCCATGCAACCACATTTTTTTTTGCAGCTTTTGTTTTTCACCACCTTCTAGCTGTAAAACGGTAGTAAAGTCTTCCAATTTGCAGCTATACGAAATTCTTACTTGGGAACTTTGTTCTGGTTTAACCTTCAATTTACAACCAGACTTCGATCCGTAGCCAAATATCAATTGTAGATATTAACTATTTATTATGTACTACAACTATCTAATATGAGATCATGTAGGCCAACATATTATAGATATCAAGCAACATTATAACACAACAAGACAAGCGTTTAAATCCACATTTTTTCTGGATTATTAAGGACTTCCCAGCAGTAAAGTGAGTGTCAGGGACCATAATTAGGGGTACCCTCAAGACTCCTAATCTCAGCTGGTAAACCCTATCAGCACAAAGCTGCGAAGGCCTGATGGGCGCGATTCAGGCCAAGGCTCTGCTCGAGGGACACGATCCCGCCTCGCCCGAGCCCGACCTCGGGCAAAGACAGCCGACCCCGGAAGATTCACGCCTCGTCCGAAGGTCCCCTCAAGCAACGGGCACACCTTCGACTCGCCCGAGGCAGAGTCTTCGCAGAGAAGCAACCTTGGCCAAATCGCCACACCAACCGACAATATCCCAGGAGCATTTAATGCAAGGATCGTCTGACATCTTATCCTAACGTGCGCTCCAGTCGACAAGGCCGAAGTGACCGCAGTCACTTCGCCGCTCCGCTGACCGACCTGACAAGAAAACAGCGCCGCCTGCCCTGCTCCGACTGTCGTGCCACTTGCCAGAGTGAGGTTGACAGCGGCTAAGTCCAGCCTCGGGCGACATAGGAAGCTCCGCCTCGCCCGACCCCAGGGCTCGGCCCCCGTCTCGGCCTAGAAAGATGGACTTCGCCTCGCCCGACCCCAGGGCTCGGACTCAACCACGACTTAGAAGACGACGAACTCCGCCTCGCCCGACCCCAGGGCTCAGACTCGGCTTCGGCTCCGGAAGACGACGAACTCCGCCTCGCCCGACCCTAGGGCTCGGACTCGGCCTCGGCTCCGGAAGACGACGAACTCCGCCTCGCCCGACCCCAAGGCTCGGACTCAGCCTCGGCTCCGGAAGACGACGAACTCCGCCTCGCCTGACCCCAGGGCTCGGACTCAGCCTCGGCTCCGGAAAACGATGGACTCCGCCTCGCCCGACCCCAGGGCTCGGACTCAACCTCGACCTCGGAGGAATCGCCACCTCGCTCAAACTCGGGTCCGGACCGACCACGTCGCCAGGGGGGTCATCATTACCCTGCCCCTAGCTAGCTCAGGCTACGGGGACAAGATCGGCGTCCCATCTGGCTCGCCCCAGCAAATAAGTAATGATGACACCCCGCACGCTCCATGACGACGGCAGCCCCTTACGACAGCCAGGAGACGTCAGCAAGGATCCGACAGCCCCGACAGCTGTACTTCCGCAGGGCTCCAGTGCTCCTCCGACGGCCACGACATCACATGAACAGGGTGCCAAAACCTCTCCGACTGCCACGATGGCATGTACTTAGGGCTCTAGCTCCTCTCTGCTAGACACGTTAGCACACTGCTACACCCCCTATTGTACACCTGAACCCTCTCCTTACGCCTATAAAAGGAAGGTCCAGGGCTCTCGTACGAAGAGGTTGGCCGCGCGGGAGAACGGGCCGACGCATAAGGCTCTCGCTCTCTCTCTCTCCCGCGCGAACGCTTGTAACCCCCTACTGCAAGCGCATCCATCCGCCCTGGGCGCAGGACAACACGAAGGCCGCGGTTTCCCCTCACTGTTCTCCCCCCTTTGTGTCCCGTCTCGCGCCGACCCATCTGGGCTGGGACACGCAGCGACAATTTACTCGTCGGTCCAGGGACCCCCGGGGTCGAAACGCCGACAGTTGGCGCGCCAGGTAGGGGCCTGCTGCGTGTTGACGAACAGCTTCCCGTCAAGCTCCAGATGGGTAGTCTCCAATGACCTTTCCAACCCGGGACGGTGCTCCGTTTCGGGAGTCTTGAGTTCATGTCCCTCGACGGCAGCTACGACATGATACTCCTTCCTCCGCCGCGCGACAGCGACAATGGCGGCCGTCAGCCCGCCCGCCGGCGGCGGAATCAACGACATCTTCGCCACATGGCGGAAGGACAACATCCGGGCTTGTCCCGTCACCTCCCCCACCGACAGAGGAGGCGGGGCAACTATGGCCGAGCAGGAGGCGGCACCTCGTCGGCTGTCGAGCCTGCGTCTGAGACGAAGACGAGCGCCGTTTCCCCGCAACACGCCAACCCCAAGCAGACGAACGACGCCAGCACGCTCGCGAAGGACTTGCTGGGCGTCACCCTCGTACCTGAGACAGCGGTGCAGTCCGCCCCTGACGCGACTTGGTCACCGCCCGTCGACCAAGAGGTACCGACCGATTCCCATCTCGTGCCTTTTGGATTCAGTTTCGACCCATCAAGCGACCTCGCTTCGGTGGAAGCCTCCATAGAGGCATGTACCAACCCTCCGGGGTACCATATGCGGTCGCCCTGGGACAGGCTGACGGCCGTCTCGACCTATGGACCCTCGGGTTCCGAGGAAGATGACGAGCCCGACTTTTGTTGGAATTTCTCCGGGCTCGGTAACCCCAGTGTCATGCGGGACTTCATGACCGCATGCGACTACTGCCTCTCCGATTGTTCCGATGGTAGCCGCAGCTTCGGCAACGAGGACTGTGGCCCAAGTCGTGAATGTTTCCACGTCGATCTAGGGGGTCCCGGCGAAGGCAACCATCTTGGTATGCCGGAAAACGGCGATCCCCCTAGGCCTGCGCCTCGCGTTAACATCCTTCGGGAGCTAGCTGTGGTCCCAGTCCCTGCGGGGGGTCAGGACACACAGCTCGAGCAAATCCGCGAGATGCAGGCCAGGCTCGACGAGGGAGCAGGAACACATGAGCAGTTCCGGTGGAACATCGGGCAGGAATGGGCAGACCAAGTTCCGGCCGGAGAAGCGCGTTGTCTACCCCAGGGCATCCAGCACCGCATTGCCGACGACGTCAGGGCAAGGCCGCCACTAGCTTCCAGCGGGGTCGGCCAGAACCTGGCTGCAGCAGCAATACTACTCCGCGCGATGCCGGAACCATCAACCACCGAAGGGCGGCGTATCCAGGGAGAGCTCAAGAATCTCCTGGAAGATGCCGCGGTCCGACGGGCCGAAAGCTCTGCCTCCCGAAGGCAAGGGTACCCCTCGGAGCATCGCGCCGCGACTTCCCGATTCGTACGGGAAGCCTCGGTCCACATCGGGCGCACGCGCAGCACGGCGCCTGCGGCCCCGGGTCGCCTCGGCAACGAGCACCACCACCGCGACCGTCGAGCCCACCTCGACGAGAGGGTGCGCCGAGGCTACCACCCCAGGCGTGGGGGACGCTACGACAGCAGGGAGGATCGGAGCCCCTCACCCGAACCACCCGGTCCGCAGGCTTTCAGCCGGGCCATACGACGGGCGCCGTTTCCGACCCGGTTCCGAACCCCGACTACCATCACAAAATACTCGGGGGAGACGAGGCCGGAACTGTGGCTCGCGGACTACCGACTGGCCTGCCAGCTGGGTGGAACGGACGATGACAACCTCATCATCCGCAACCTCCCCCTGTTCCTCTCCGACACCGCTCGAGCCTGGCTGGAGCATCTGCCTCCGGGGCAGATCTCCAACTGGGACGACCTGGTCCAAGCCTTTGCCGGCAACTTCCAGGGCACGTACGTGCGCCCTGGGAACTCCTGGGATCTCCGAAGTTGCCGCCAGCAGCCGGGAGAGTCTCTCCGGGACTACATCCGGCGATTCTCGAAGCAGCGCACCGAGCTGCCCAACGTCACCGACTCCGATGTCATCAGCGCGTTCCTCGCCGGCACCACCTGCCGCGACCTGGTGAGCAAGCTGGGCCGCAAGACCCCCACCAGGGCGAGCGAGCTGATGGACATTGCCACCAAGTTCGCCTCTGGCCAGGAGGCGGTTGAGGCCATCTTCCGGAAGGACAAGCAGCCCCAGGGCCGCCAGCCGGAAGACGTCCCCGAGGCGTCCGCCCAGCGCGGCACCAAGAAGAAGAACAAGAAGAAGTCGCAAGCGAAACGCGACGCCACCGACGCGGACCTTGTCGCCGTCGCTGAGTACAAGAACCCTCGGAAACCTCCTGGAGGTGCCAATCTCTTCGATAAGATGCTCTAGGAGCCGTGCCCCTATCATCAGGGGTCCGTCAAGCACACCCTTGAGGAGTGCGTCATGCTTCGGCGCCACTTTCACAAGGCCGGGCCACCTGCGGAAGGTGGCAGGGCCCACAACGACAACAAGGAGGAGGATCACAAGGCAGAGGAGTTTCCCGAAGTCCACGACTGCTTCATGATCTACGGTGGGCAAGTGGCGAACGCCTCGGCTCGGCACCGCAAGCAAGAGCGTCGGGAGGTCTGCTCGGTAAAGGTGGCGGCGCCAGTCTAACTAGACTGGTCCGACAAGCCCATCACCTTCGACCAGGACGACCACCCCGACCGCTTGACGAGCCCGGGGAAATATCCGCTCGTTGTCGACCCCGTCATCTGCAACGTCAGGCTCACCAAGGTCCTCATGGACGGAGGCAGCAGCCTCAACATCATCTACGCCGAGACCCTCGGGCTCCTGCAGATCGATCTGTCCTCGATCCGGGCAGGCGCGGCGCCTTTTCACGGGATCATCCCCGGGAAACGTGTCCAACCCCTCGGACAACTTGATTTGCCCGTCTGCTTCGGGACTCCCTCCAACTTCCGAAGGGAAACCCTCACGTTCGAGGTGGTCGGGTTCCGAGGAACCTACCACGCAGTACTGGGCAGGCCATGCTACGCCAAGTTCATGGTCGTCCCCAACTACACCTACCTCAAGCTCAAGATGTCGGGCCCCAACGGGGTCATCACCATCGGCCCCACGTACCGACACGCGTACGAATGCGACGTGGAGTGCGTGGAGTACGCCGAGGCCCTCGCCGAATCCGAGGCCCTCGTCGCCGACCTGGAAAGCCTCTCCAAGGAGGCATCGGACGCGAAGCGCCACGCCGGCAACTTCGAACCAGTAGAGGCGGTTAAGTCCGTCCCTCTCGACCCCAGCAACGACGCCTCCAAGCAGATCCGGATCGGCTCCGAGCTCGGCCCCAAATAGGAAGAAGTGCTCGTCGACTTTCTCCGCGCGAACGCCGAGGTTTTTGCGTGGAGTCCCTCGGACATGCCTGGCATACCGAGGGAAGTCGCCGAGCACTCACTGGATATCCGAGCTGGAGGACAAGTTCTACGGGTTCGAGCTCAACCATGTCGCCCGGCGGTACAACGAGACTGCGGACGAGCTGGCGAAGATAGCTTCGGCGCGAACAACGGTTCCCCCGAACGTCTTCTCCCGGGACCTACATCAACCCTCAGTCAAAACCAACGACACGCCCGAGCCCGAGAAGGTCTCGGCCCTGCCCGAGGCGCCCTCGGCTCGGCCCGAGGCACCCTCGGCCCCCGAGAGTAAGGCACTGCGTGTCGAGGGAGAGCGGAATGGGGTCCCGCCTGATCGAGACTGGCAGACCCCGTACCTGCAATATCTCCACCGAGGAGAGCTGCCCTTCGACCGAGCCGAAGCGCGGCGCGCCAAGTCATTCGTCTTGCTGGGTGACGAGAAGGAGCTCTACCACCGCAGCCCCTCCGGCATCCTCCAGCGATGCATATCCATCGCCGAAGGCCAGGAGCTCTTACAAGAAATACACTCGGGGGCTTGCGGTCATCACGCAGCGCCTCAAGCCCTTGTTGGAAACGCTTTCCGACAAGGTTTCTACTGGCCGACCGCGGTGGCCGACGCCACTAGAATTGTCCGCACCTGCCAAGGGTAACAATTCTACGCAAAGCAAACGCACCTACCCGCTCAGGCTCCGCAAACAATACCCATCACCTGGCCGTTTGCTGTGTGGGGTCTGGACCTCGTCGGTCCCTTGCAGAAGGCACCCGGGGGCTACACGCACCTACTGGATGCCATCGACAAATTCTCCAAGTGGATCGAGGTCCGACCCCTAAACAGCATCAGGTCCGAGCAGGCGGTGGCATTCTTCACCAACATCATCCATCGCTTCGGGGTCCCGAACTCCATCATCACCGACAACGGCACCCAGTTCACTGGCAGAAAGTTCCTGGACTTCTGCGAAGACCACCACATCCGGGTGGACTGGGCCGCCGTGGCACACCCCATGACGAATGGGCAGGTAGAACGTGCCAACGGCATGATTCTGCAAGGACTCAAGCCGAGGATCTAAGACGACCTCCACAAGTTCGACAGGCGATGGATGAAGGAACTCCCCTTAGTGGTCTGGAGCTCGAGGACAACACCGAGCCGAGCCACGGGCTTCACACCGTTCTTTCTAGTCTATGGGGCCGAGGCCATCTTGCCCACAGACTTAGAATACGGTTCCCCAAGGACGAGGGCCTACGACGACCGACGCAACCAGACCAACCGAGAAGACTCACTGGACCAGCTGGAAGAGGCTCGGGACATGGCCTTACCACACTCAGCGCGATATCAGCAGTCCCTGCGACGCTACCACGCCCGAGGGGTTCGGTCCCGAGGCCTCCAGGTGGGCGACCTGGTGCTTCGACTACGGCAAGACGCCCGAGGGCGCCACAAGCTCACGCCTCCCTGGGAAGGGTCATTCATCATCGCCAAGATTTTGAAGCCCGGAACATACAAGCTGGCCAATAGTCAAGGCGAGGTCTACAGCAACGCTTGGAACATCCGACAGCTACGTCGCTTCTACCCTTAAGATGTTTTCAAGTCATTTATACACCTCGTTTCCATACCCAAGCAAAGTCTAACCTTCAAGGAAGGGTCAGCCTTGCCTCGGCAAAGCCCGACCCTCCCTCGGGGGCTAGAATGGGGGAACCCCCTCCCCCCTCCGCGTCAAAATTTTCCTTAGAGAAAGTCTTTCCGCCAGAATATCTTTCGTGCTTTTCGACTACTTCGGTAGTGGGATCATGAAAACGACGGAGTACACGTAAGCAGGCAAGGCCGACCGAGCCGAGGGATTCCTACGCCTCCGGGATACGGATACCTCACTCATCACCTTCTGCGAGAAGTAACTCGCGTTCAGATGAGCGATCCTGCTGACCGAACAAGCCTTAGCGCTCAAAAGAATTTCTGCCGAAACAATTTTTCGGGTTTTCTCGGCTACGTCGATAATAGAATCCCGCGGACGAGCAAGAGTACACGTAAGCGGCAAGGCCGACAGAGCCGAGGAATTCCTACGCCTTCGGGATACGGATACCTCACTCATCACCTTCCGTGAGAAGTAACTCTAGCTCGGATAAATGATTCTGCTACCAACGAGCAAGCCCTGATACTCGAAGCAAGAGGAAAAGAGACGCAGCTTTACAACGCGACGACAGTATGTTTGGGCCTCGGCGGCCGCAAAAAACATATGCATACTACAGGCGAACCGATCCTGCAGGCTCAGACGTCGATGGAGGGGGAGCAGCAGCACCCTCGGCATCAACTCCACCATCGGCGAAGTCCGACCGAGCCTCGGACGGCAACACGGTCGGAGGATCTCCGCTCCGAAGGACGACGTCAACACCACGCCCGGGCCATCGCCGCCAGGGTCTCCTCCAGGAATCCGGCCCGAGCAGACGGCTCGGCCGGCCGCCCCGAAGCCTCAGCCAGCTGTCTCCCGAGGACACCAGCCCGGCTCGTGGCCTCGGCAACTCGACTCCGGCGTTGGTCCCGCCAGGGGACGACTCGGCCAAGCCCCGGCCGACGAAGCTTCCTTTTCCGAGCCGACTCTGCCTCTGTCCGTGCTGGCACCGCTGCCTCCGGCTCCGGCTCATCGCAGAGCGGCCGAGGATTCCTCTAGCTAAGCAAGAGAAGCCTCGGGCGGCAAGGCCGACTGAGCCGAGGGACTCCTACGCCTCCGGGATACGGATACCTCACTCGTCACCTTCCGCACGAGGCAACTCACACTTGGTTAAGCGGTTCAGTTAGCCGACAGGCGAGTCCTAGTGCTTGGAATGAGGAAGAAACATGGCTTCACGCCAAAATACATAAACGTTCAGGCCCCGACAGCCACAATGAACGTACACCAGCACTCAAGGCGCCATTACAAACGGAACTCCGGTTCCGTTCCCGCGGGTATGAACAACCTCCATACCAGGAGGCCCGCGGGACGACGAAACCCAAGCGGCTCACCGCCGCCCGCTCCGACAGCAGCGACAACGACCCCCGTCCCGGGCGGCAAGACAGCTGCAGCAACGGCTTCCGGGCGGACGCTGCGGCAGAAAGGCTCTCGCCCACGAAGGACGAGAACCAGCCATTCAAGCCGGGGGACGGAGGTCCAGGGGTGCAGGCGGAGTTGGCAATCTCGTCGGCAGAGAAACCTTCTCCGGCTGCCACCGCCTCAACACCGCACCAGCGGGCGTCGGGCGCCCCAAAGCGCACCGGCAGGTCCTCGCTCCCGCCCTCGCCGGAGCCACCCCAGAACATGAGCACCGCCCTGGTGGCGCACGACGTGCTGGGCGACCCTCTGGCGCGGCTGTCGGCGCGAGGAAGACCTGGACGTGGCCGGCCCGTACGCGACGCGACCATCGCCCGGACGGATGACGGAATGCTGCACCCTGGCTGGGCAGCAGCAGTTCGCCCTCCCCGGCATGGCTGAAGGAAGCCTCCGCGGGGCTGGAGGATGCCTTTCTCCCCCAAACGCCGGGAGAAGAAAAGGGTTACCGACCCACGCGGAGGCAACCCCCACTCGGTGCGCTCCTCCGCCTCAGCCCGGATGACGAAAATCCTTGAAGCTGAGGGCGGGGCAGAGAACGCAGCCCGGCTCGCTTCTCCCCACCATCAAGCTGGTGGTCACCGTCTTGGGTGACCACCGGCAAGGGGATGCAGCCGGGCTGCCTGATGAAAATCCTTGAAGCCGAACGATGGCTGAAAGGTACCAACTTCCGCGAAGTTGCGTTCCTCCGACGACGACAAGACGAAAGCAACGCGAGCGCTCCCCATCCGGGGGCCCGGAAGGTGGAAGGGCGCGATGCATAAGGAGAGTGCGAAGGCATGGTTGCCATCCAAAGGGGTCGCCCTCCTTTTAAAGGCAACTCTCCCCACTTGCGTCCTCAGCCGGCGCAGACTGAGTCTTCTCCAACACGCTTCAAGGTCCTCCCCCTACGACACGGGGGGCTGGGTCCCACGCGTCATACAAGCTGGCCCAGGACAGAAGAGGCCAAACCGCCGCGCGCAGTATGCGTAACTGCCCATCGGTTACAAACGCTCCTCCACTTTCGCCCAGACCAGCGGGTGAAAGGACGAACCGCCATGCAGGCGGCATGCAACTGCACCAAGAGGGCGCACCCTTTCGGCTTCGACGCGTCCAGCATGGAGGCCCAGGCCCACACGTCATGTAACCGGCGCGCCGGTTACTACGTGCGAGAAACTGCACCGCCACTCGCGCCAGTGCCGCGCCTTCTCGACTGCGGAACCGGTGCCGCGACTCGAGGCGACCCTGCGCATGACCCAACAGTGCCAACCGAGCGCATCGGTCACGGGTCAGTCAGCCGCGGGAGAAGGCGCGACGGTCGATACGGCCAGAAATGGGCCGGCAGTAATGGCGGTGGCAGGCGGGCGGAAGCAGCGGTCAAGTCGTCTGCAGGCTCACGTCCCCTCCTGGGACAGCGAGAGAGCCCTCCCCCACGGCGTGAAGACGACGCGCCCGTGCTTCGTTCCTCGAACGGCTCGCGCACGCACAACGGCTACCCCGCCAACCACTTGTCCCGTCGCATTAACTCTGCGGCAGGGCAGGCGGCACCTTTGGCAGACGAAGCAAGCGACGCTTCACCTCCGCCATAATGACCGCGTCAGAAAAGGTGTGTCGCGTCATTCAATTTCGTATCCTTTTCCACTTCTCCTTTCTCTCTCTTGCAACAGGGACCGGGAAAGGGGATACTCCGAAAGGGATCCTTCTCCGCGAAGGAAGCGGGCCCCGAGCCCCCCTACTGATCAGAGGTTCGAAGGCTGGCCCCTCGGAAGGGTTCAAAAGCCGCCTCAGAGCACTCGGGCTCCGCGCCCACTACTGGTCAGAGGTTCGAAGGCTGGCCCCTCGGAAGGGTTCAACGGCCGCCTCAGGCCACTCGGGCTACGCGCCCCCTACTGATCAGGGGTTCGTAGGCCGGCCCCCGAAGGGTTCGACAGCCGCTTCAGAGCACGCAAAGCGAGGGATGACCCTGGGTACGTTCGATACATAACCAAGGCTCGGGCTACGCTCCCGAGGTACCCTAGGATATTTCCGAGACCAGCGGGAGCGATTTTGTAACGGAATCCCACCAGAGGGAGGCATCGAGCCCTCGGACCCCGTCAAAAGGGGACCGGGTCCGGCGAATCACCCGCATGTACTTTTGGAGCGCGCCTCCGGGCCACTAGCCGACCCCTAACGAATAGGGCACGGGTGTCCACTCGGATTACCCATTAGCAACTCACTGGAGACACCATGTTCGGCGCCCTCCGAGGGCAACATGGCGCTTCCCCCCCCTCCTCCTTGCGGAAAGGCGACGTAGGGGCGTATGAAAAAAGCCGAGTCTGTCCTTGACCGTCCTCTCGCTCTGTGCGGAGGCTCGGGGGCTGCTCTCGCAAACCCGGCTCCGGCCAAACCGTTGACAGCGTCAACATACCAGCCCGAGAACTTGGGACCCGACTAAGCGCCCGGGCAACGACCAGTTCGCATGAGAGAACAACCAAACCGGCCGAGCCATCACGAAAGGCACTAAGACCTCGAAGGAGTCAAAACACTCCTCCGAGGCATCGGGGGCTACACCCGGCGGGTGCGCTCGCGCGCAACCACCGGAACGAAAAGCAACCGAGAAAGGCCGGTCCCCTTGCAAAAAAGTGCGACAAAAGCCTCCAAGCGAGTGCCAACACTCCCTTTGAGGCTCGGGGGCTACAGTCGGGGACCATAATTAGGGGTACCCTCAAGACTCCTAATCTCAGCTGGTAAACCCCATCAGCACAAAGCTGCGAAGGCCTGATGGGCGCGATTCAGGCCAAGGCTCTGCTCGAGGGACACGATCCCGCCTCGCCCGAGCCCGACCTCGGGCAAAGACAGCCGACCCCGGAAGATTCACGCCTCGCCCGAGGGTCCCCTCAAGCAACGGGCACACCTTCGACTCGCCCGAGGCACAGTCTTCGCAGAGAAGCAACCTTGGCCAAATCGCCACACCAACCGACAATATCGCAGGAGCATTTAATGCAAGGATCGCCTGACATCTTATCCTGACGCGCGCTCCAGTCGACAAGGCCGAAGTGACCGCAGTCACTTCGCCGCTCCGCTGACCGACCTGACAAGAAAACAGCGTCGCCTGCCCTGCTCCGACTGCCGTGCCACTCGCCAGAGTGAGGTTGACAGCGGCTAAGTCCAGCCTCGGGCGACATAGGAAGCTCCGCCTCACCCGACCCCAGGGCTCGGCCCCTGTCTCGGCCTCGGAAGATGGACTTCGCCTCGCCCGACCCCAGGGCTCGGACTCAACCACAACTTAGAAGACGACGAACTCCGCCTCGCCCGACCCCAGGGCTCGGACTCGGCTTCGGCTCCGAAAGACGACGAACTCCGCCTCGCCCGACCCCAGGCTCGGACTCAGCCTCGGCTCCGGAAGACGACGAACTCCGCCTCGCCCGACCCCAGGGCTCGGAGTCAGCCTCGGCTCCGGAAAACGATGGACTCCGCCTCGCCCGACCCCAGGGCTCGGACTCAACCTCGACCTCGGAGGAATCGCCACCTCGCTCAAACTCGGGTCCGGACCGACCACGTCGCCAGGGGGGTCATCATTACCCTGCCCCTAGCTAGCTCAGGCTACGGGGACAAGACCGACGTCCCATCTGGCTCGCCCCAGCAAATAAGTAATGATGACACCCCGCACGCTCCATGACGACGGCAGCTCCCAGCCCCTTACGACAGCCAGGAGACGTCAGCAAGGATCCGACAGCCCCGACAGCTGTACTTCCGCAGGGCTCCAGTGCTCCTCCGACGGCCACGACATCACATGAACAGGGTGCCAAAACCTCTCCGACTGCCACGATGGCATGTACTTAGGGCTCTAGCTCCTCTCTGCTAGACACGTTAGCACACTGCTACACCCCCTATTGTACATCTGGACCCTCTCCTTACGCCTATAAAAGGAAAGTTCAGGGCTCTCGTACGAAGAGGTTGGCCGCGCGGGAGAACGGGCCGACGCATAAGGCTCTCGCTCTCTCTCTCTCCCGCGCGAACGCTTGTAACCCACTACTGCAAGCATCCATCCGCCCTGGGCGCAGGACAACACGAAGGCCGCGGTTTCCCCTCACTGTTCTCCCCCCTTTGTGTCCCGTCTCGCGCCGACCCATCTGGGCTGGGACACGCAGCGACAATTTACTCGTCGGTCCAGGGACCCCCCGGGGTCGAAACGCCGACAGTGAGAATGAAATATATTATGCTCTTCGTCATAATTAACGGTTAACAAAGAAAATGCAGCCAATTTTTTTGGGTTTACAAGGAAGAATGTAAAAAAGGAGAAGCAAAAGTCAACAAAATATTAATGAGCTAGTGCAAAATGTGTGCAGATTCAAACAAGAATATGATATTAGGTTCAGACTTTGACCAATATAAGGCCATTGAAAGGGACTGAAGTCATGTCACCTAATCCAAGTACTCTACTTATAATAGATATAGGGCCAAAGGTTGGAACTAAAACCATCTCTTGCTAGGTACCAATATGGCAGGACTAAACATTAAATGTCCTCAAAAGAAAATTTCTACATCACCATATCAATATGAATGATTGGGGCTCCTGATGGTGTAGTGCTATTAGAGAACAACATTCACACAAATCTTATTCCAATCAATCTTCAAAATACAGAACTCTGGAAACCGACTAAGACAAAAGTTTACTCTATTAGTCCAAAATACATATTATTCGAATCAGATACTGTGAAACACACAGTAAAAAAACAAACAATACTAAATTGTGACACTAGCCTTTTTGTATTACACTAGCAAGGATGACTGTGGATATTCACACAACACAAAAAAGGAATTCATGAAGAAAATTGTCGGGTACCGTAATTAGGGGTACCCCCAACACTCCTAATCACGGCTGGTAAACACCCTCAGACCAACTGACGGGCGCGGTTCAAGTCAAGGCTTCGTCTACCCCAGGGACGCAACCTCGCTCGAGCCCAGCCTCGGGCAGGAGCAGTAGTCCCGGACGGATTCACGCCTCGCCCGAGGACCTCCTCTGGCAGCGGGCACACCCTCGGCTCTCCCAAAGCCCGGCTCGGGCAGGCTTCG
The DNA here is from genome assembly GCA_029449295.1 of Zea luxurians. Classification (NCBI taxonomy): domain Eukaryota; kingdom Viridiplantae; phylum Streptophyta; class Magnoliopsida; order Poales; family Poaceae; genus Zea; species Zea luxurians. The sequence continues at coordinate 158,619,641 of JAOPSE010000004.1, forward strand.
TTGTGAAGCAACCTTGACCAAACCGCCTCACCAACCAACCACATCGCAGGCGCATTCAATGCGAGGATCGCCTGACGCCGCATCCTGACACACGCGCCTCAGTCAGCCAGGTCAAAGTGACCGCAGTCACTTCGCCCCCCCCCCCCTTTACTGTCCGACCTGACAGGAAAACAGCGCCGCCCCGCTCCGACTACTGTGCCAACCACCCAGGCGAAGCTGACAACAAGTCACGATCAACCACCGAGTTCGGCCTCGGACGCAACAGGAAGCTCCGCCTCGCCCGACCTCAGGCTCCGGCCTCGGGAAGAGGTCTCCGCCTCGCCCGACCTCAGGCTCCGGCCTCGGAAGGAAGTCTCCGCCTTGCCCGACCTCCGGACTCGGCCTCGACCTCGGTCTCGGGAGGAATCGCGTCCTCGCCCGACCCCGGCCTCGGCCTCAAGAGAAGTCTCCGCCTCGCCCAACCTTGGGCTCGGACCGACCGCGCCACAGGGGATACATCATTACCCTATCCCTAGCCAGCTCAGGCTACAAGGAACAAGACCGGCGTCCCATCTATCTTACCCCGACGACGGGTAATGATGGTGCCCCGCGTGCAACCATGATGCCGGTGGCTCTCAGCCCCTTACGACGGCAAGGAGACGTCAGCAGGATCCTTGCCGCACTGCCAGCTGTGCTCCTACAGGGCTCAGGCGCTTCTCCGATGGCCACACTATCACGCATACAGGGCTCAAGCTCTCCCCCGACAGCCAAGTTGGCATGTACATAGGGCTTAGGCATTTCTCTGCCAGACACGTTAGCGCATTGCTACACCCCCCATGGTACATCTGGACCCTCTCCTTGCATCTATAAAAGGGAGGTCCAGGGCCTTCCCGCGGAGGAGGGTTCTCGCGCGGAGGGGACGGCGGGCAGACGAACCGGCTCTCTTCTTCCCTCTCGCGACGCTTGTAACCCCTACTACGAGCGGCACCCCCGGTGCGAGATAATACAAGTCCCCCGTTTGTGTTCCTTCTCGCGCCAACCCATCTGGGCTGGGACACGCAGCGACGACAAATTCACTAGTCGGTTCGGAGGACCCCCCCGGGTCCGAAACGCCGACAGTTGGCGCGCCAGGTAGGGGCCTGCTGCGTGTTAACAATCACCTTCCCGTTGAGTTCCAGATGGGGAGTCTTCAGCAACCTCTTCAGCCCGGGACGGTGCTTCACTTTGGGAGTCTCGAATTCATGTCCCTCGACGGCAGCTACGACATGGTACTCCTTCCCGCACAGCACTACAACAGCGACGGTCGTCAGCTCGCCCGGCGGCGACGAACTCAACGACGTCTTCCCCCCGTGGAGGAAGAGGAGCATCTGCGTTCGCCTCGCCACCCTCCTCGCCGCAGGAGGAGGAGGCGGGGCAACCGTGGCCAGGCAGGAGGCAGCACCTCGTCGGCTGTCGCGCCGAAGCAAGCCGACGACACCGGCGCCCCAGCGGGGGACATGCCGGGCGTCGTCCTCGCGCCCGAGACAACGACGGGTGTCGCTTCCCCGCCATACGCCGACGACAAGCGAACTGACGACGCCAGCACTCTCGCGAAGGACCTGCTAGGCGTCACCCTCGTACCTGAGATAACGGTGCGCTCCTACACGACATCACCACCGTCTATCGACCGAGAGGTACCGTCCGTATTCCACCATGTGCCCTTTCGATTCAGTTTCGATCCGCCAAGCGACCCCGCTTCGGTGACCGCTTTCGCTAGGGCGTATCATGATCTCCCGGGATACCATATGTGGTCATCCTGGGACCGACTGACGACCGTCTCAACCTACGGGCCCCCGGGTTCCGAGGAAGAGGACGGTCCCGACTCCGGTTGGGATTTCTCCGGACTACATGATTCCGGTGCTATGCGAGACTTCATGACCGCATGTGACTACTGCCTCTCTGGTTGCTCTGATGATGGCCATAGCCTTGTCAACAAGGGTCATGGCCCGAGTCGCGAATGTTTCCACGTCGATCTGGGGGATCTCGACGAAGGCAACCACCTTGGTATGCCGGAGAATGACCCTGGGCCTGCGTCTCGCGTTGACATCCCGCGGGAGCTAGCTATGGTCCCAGTCCCTGCGGGGGGTCAGGACACACAGCTCGAGCGAATCCGCGAGATGCAGGCCAAGCTCGACGAGGAAGCAGGGCGACTTGTGCAGCTCCGGCAAAACATCGAGCAGGAGCGGGCAGGTCAGGCACTCGCCGGAGGAATGTGTCATCGGCCCCAGGAAGTCCAACGCCGTGTCGTTGACAATGCCAGGGCAGCACTGCCCCCGGCCGTCAGCGAGACTAGCCAGAACCTGGTTGCAGCAGCGATGCTGCTCCGGACGATGCCGGAGCCATCCACCACCGAGGGGCGACGTATCCAGGGCGAGCTCAAGAACCTCCTGGAGCGTGCCGCGGTTCGACAAGCCGAAAGCTCTGCCTCCCGAAGGCGAGGGTGCCCCTCGGAGCATCGTGCAACACCCTCCCGACACGTGTCCCGACACATGCGGGAGGCCTCGGTTCACACCGAGCGTACACGGGACGGGACGCCTGCCGCCCCGGACCGCCTCGGCAACGCGCAACACCGCCACGACCGTCGAGCCCGCCTCGACGAGAAGGTGCGCCGAGGCTACCATCCCAGGCGCGGAGGACGCTACGACAGTGGGGAGGATCAGAGCCCTTCGCCCGAGCCACCCGGTCTGCAAGCCTTCAGCCGGGCCATACGACGAGCGTCGTTCCCGAACCGGTTCCGAGCCCCGACTACTATCACCAAGTACTCAGGGGAGACGAGGCCAGAGCTGTGGCTTGCGAACTACCGGCTGGCCTGCCAGCTGGGAGGGACGGACGACGACAACCTCATCATCCGCAACCTTCCCCTGTTCCTCTCCGACGCCGCCCGGGCCTGGCTGGAGCATCTGCCTCCTGCGCAGATCTCCAACTGGGACGACCTGGTCGAGGCTTTCGCTGGGAACTTCCAAGGCACGTATGTGCGCCCTGGAAACTCCTGAGATCTCCGAAGCTGCCGCCAGCAGCCAGGGGAGTCCCTGCGAGAGTACATCCGACGGTTTTCGAAGCAGCGTACTGAGCTGCCCAACATCACCGACTCGGACGTCATCGGCGCGTTCCTCGCCGGCACCACTTGCCACGACCTAGTGAGCAAACTGGGGCGCAAGACTCTCACCAAGGCGAGCGAGTTGATGCACATCGCCACCAAGTTCGCCTCTGGTCAGGAGGCGGTCGAAGCCATCTTCCGGAAAGACAAGCAGCCTCAGGAGAGGCAGCAGGAAGACGTCCCCGAGGCGTCCGCCCAGCGGGACGCGAAGAAGAAGGCCAAGAAGAAGTCGCAAGCAAAGCGCGACGCTGCTGACACAGATCTTGTCGCTGCCGCCGAGCACAGGAACCCTCGAAAGCCTCCCGGAGGGGCTAACCTGTTCGACAAGATGCTCAAGGGGTCGTGCCCCTATCATTAGGGTCCCGTCAAGCACACCCTTGAGGAATGCGTCATGCTTCGGCGCTACTTCCATAAGGTCGGACCCCCCGCGGGAGATGGCAAGGGCCAAGACAACGACAAGGAGGGCAACCAGGAGGAGTTCCCCGAGGTCCACGGCTGTTTCATGATCTATGGAGGGCAAGTGGCGAACGCCTCAGCTCGGCACCGCAAGCAAGAGCGCCAGGAGGTCTGCTTGGTCAAGGTGGTGGCGCCAGTCTACCTAGACTAGTCCGACAAGCCCATCACCTTTGACCGAGGCGACCACCCCGACTGCGTGCCGAGCCCAGGAAGGTACCCGCTCGTTGTCGACCCTGTCATCGGCAACGTCCGGCTCACCAAGGTCCTCATGGACGGAGGCAACAGCCTCAACATCATCTACGCCGAGACCCTTGAGCTCTTGGGGATCGGTTTGTCCGCGATCCGGGCCGGTGCGGCGCCCTTCCACGGGATCGTCCCCGGAAAGCGTGTCCTGCCCCTCGGGCAAATCGATTTGCCCGTCTGCTTCGGGACTCCCTCCAACTTCCGAAAGGAAACCCTCATGTTCGAGGTGGTCGGGTTCCGAGGAACCTACCACGCGGTGTTGGGGAGGCCGTGCTACACCAAGTTGATGGTCGTCCCCAACTACACGTATCTCAAGCTCAAGATGCCCGACCCGTGAAGCAGCATCTGCGCTGTTTCGACGAAGAAAAGCGCAGAGCCATCGGCGAGGAGGTCCACAAGCTACTCGCGGCAGGGTTCATCAAAGAGGTATTCCATCCCGAATGGTTAGCTAACCCTGTGCTTGTGAGAAAGAAAGGCGGGAAATGGAGGATGTGCGTTGACTACACCGGTACATCATTACCCTATCCCTAGCCAGCTCAGGCTACAAGGAACAAGACCGGCGTCCCATCTGGCTTACCCCGACGACGGGTAATGATGGTGCCCCGCGTGCAACCATGACGCCGGTGGCTCTCAGCCCCTTACGGCAGCAAGGAGACGTCAGCAGGATCCTTGCCGCACTGCCAGCTGTGCTCCTACAGGGCTCAGGCACTTCTCCGACGGCCACGCTATCACGCATACAGGCCTCAAACTCTCCCCCGACAGCCATGTTGGCATGTACATAGGGCTTAGGCATCTCTCTGCCAGACACGTTAGCGCATTGCTACACCCCCCATTGTACATCTGGACCCTCTCCTTGCATCTATAAAAGGGAGGTCCAGGGCCTTCCCGCGGAGGAGGGTTCTCGCGCAGAGGGGACGGCGGGCTGACGAACCGGATCTCTTCTTCCCTCTCGCGACGCTTGTAACCCCTACTACGAGCGGCACCCCCGGTGCGAGATAATACAAGTCCCCCGTTTGTGTTCCTTCTCGCACCAACCCATCTGGGCTGGGACACGCAGCGACGGCAGCAAGGAGACCAGTAGTCGCTGCGACGCTACCAGCAAGTCGCTGCGACGCTACCAGCATTCGGCACGGTACCAGCAGTCGCTCGTGGGGGGCCTCCTCCTCGAAACCCTATCATTCCTCGACGCCTATTCAGGATATCACCAAATCAAGATGAAAGAATCCGATCAGCTCGCGACTTCTTTCATCACACCTTTTGGCATGTATTGCTATACTACTATGCCATTTGGCTTGAAGAATGCAGGGGCTACATACCAAAGATGCATGAACCACGTGTTCGGAGAGCACATCGGCCGAACGGTCGAGGCTTACGTCGATGACATCGTTGTCAAGACAAGGAAGGCCTCCGACCTCCTCTCTGACCTTGAGACGACGTTCAAGTGTCTGAGAGCGAAAGGCGTGAAACTCAATCCCGAGAAGTGTGTCTTCGGAGTCCCCCGAGGCATGCTCCTAGGGTTCATCGTCTCCGAGCGAGGCATCGAAGCCAACCCGGAGAAGATCGCGGCTATCACCAACATGGGGCCGATCAAAGATTTGAAAGGAGTGCAGAGGGTCATGGGATGCCTTGCGGCCCTGAGCCGCTTCATCTCACGCCTTGGCGAGAAAGGCTTGCCTCTGTACCGCCTCTTAAGGAAGGCCGAGCGCTTCACTTGGACCCCCGAGGCCGAGGAAGCCCTCGGAAACCTTAAGACGCTCCTTACAAATGCACCCATCCTGGTGCCCCCCCGCTGCAGGAGAAGCCCTCTTGATCTACGTAGCCGCGACCACTCAGGTGGTCAGCGCCGCGATCGTAGTCGAGAGACAAGAAGACGGGCATGCATTGCTCGTCCAGAGGCCGGTCTATTTCATCAGCGAAGTGCTATCCGAGACCAAGATCCGCTACCCGCAGATCCAGAAGCTGCTCTACGCAGTGATTCTGACACGGCGGAAGTTGCGACACTACTTCGAGTCTCACCCGGTGACTGTGGTGTCATCCTTTCCTCTGGAGAGATCATCCAGTCCCGAGAGGCCTCGGGTAGGATAGCGAAGTGGGCAGTGGAACTCATGGGCGAAACGCTATCATTCGCCCCCCGGAAGGCCATAAAATCCTAGGTCTTGGCAGACTTCCTGGCTGAATGGGCCGACACCCAGTTGCCAACAGCTCCGATCCAGGCCGAGCTCTGGACCATGTACTTCGATGGGTCACTCATGAAAACAGGAGCAAGCACTGGCTTGCTCTTCGTTTCACCCCTCGGAAAGCATCTCCGCTACGTGATCCGCCTTCATTTTCCGGCGTCAAACAACGTGGCCGAGTACGAGGCTCTGGTTAACGGGTTGCGCATCGCCGTCGAGCTAGGGGTCCGGCGCCTCGACGCTCGTGGCGACTCGCAGCTTGTCATCAACCAAGTCATGAAGAACTCCCACTGCCGCGACCGGAGGATGGAGGCCTACTGCGACAAAGTTCGGCGCCTGGAAGACAAGTTCTACGGGCTGGAGCTCAACCACATCGCCCGACAGTACAACGAGACTGCGGATGAGCTGGCGAAGATAGCCTCGGGGCGAGCGACGGTTCCCCCGGACGTCTTCTCCAGAGACCTACATCAACCATCCGTCAAGATCAATGACACGCCCGAGCCCGAGGAAGCCTCGGCCCAGCCCGAGGTACCCTCGGCCGTCGAGGAGGAGGCCTTGCCCGTCGAGGGGGAACAGAATGGGGTCACGCCAGATCCGAACTGGCAGACCCCGTACCTGGAATATCTCCTCCGAGGAGAGCTTCCCCTCGACAAGGCCAAAGCTCGGCGACTGGCGCGGCGCGCCAAGTCCTTCGTCTTGCTGGGTGATGAAAAGGAGTTCTACCACCGCAGCCCCTCGGGCATCCTCCAACGATGCATATCCATCGTCCAAGGACAAGAGCTGTTGCAAGAAATACACTCGGGGGCTTGCGGTCACCACGCAGCACCTCGAACCCTCGTGGGAAACGCCTTCTGACAAGGTTTCTACTGGCCAACCGCGGTGGCCGACGCCACTAGGATTGTACGCTCCTGCCAAGGATGTCAATTCAACGCGAGGCAAACGCACCTGCCCGCTCAGGCCCTGCAGACAATACCCATCACCTGGTCGTTTGCAGTATGGGATCTGGACCTCGTCGGTCCCTTGCAGAAGGCACCCGAGGGCTTCTCGCACCTGCTGGTGGCCATCGACAAATTCTCCAAGTGGATCGAGGTCCGACCCTTGACCAGCATCAGGTCCGAGCAGGCGGTGGCATTCTTCACCAACATCATCCATCGCTTTGGGGTCCCGAACTCCATCATCACCGACAATGGCACGCAGTTCACCGGAAAAAAGTTCCTGGACTTCTGCGACGACCACCACATCCGTGTGGACTGGGCCGCCGTGGCTCACCCCATGACGAATGGGCAGGTGGAGCGTGCCAACGATATGATTTTGCAAGGAGTCAAACCGAGGATCTACAACGACCTCAACAAATTCGGCAAGCGGTGGATAAAAGAGCTACCCTCGGTAGTCTGGAGTCTGAGGACGACGCCGAGCCGAGCCACGGGGTTCTCGCCGTTTTTTCTAGTCTATGGGGCCGAGGTCGTCCTCCCCACGGACTTAGAATACGGTTCCCCGAGGACCAGGGCGTACGACGACCGAAGCAACCAGACCAGCCGAGAGGACTCGCTGGACCAGCTCGAAGAGGCTCGGGACGTTGCCTTACTACATTCGGCACGGTACCAGCAGTCGCTGCGACGCCACCATGCCCGAAGCGTTCGGCCCCGAGGCCTCCAAGTGGGAGACTTGGTGCTCCGTCTGCGACAGGACGCCCGAGGGCGCCACAAGCTCACTCCTCCCTGGGAAGGGCCATTCATCATCGCCAAGATTTTGAAGCCCGGAACATACAAGCTGGCCAACGACCAAGGCGAGGTCTGCAGCAACGCTTGGAACATCCAACAGCTACGTCGCTTCTACCCTTGAGATGTTTTAGGTCGTTCACGTACCTCATTTTCTTTACATACATAAAGTCTAACCGTCAAGGAAGAGTCGGTCTTGCCTCAGCAAAGCCCGACCCTCCCTCGGGGGCTAGAAGGGGGTAACCCCCTCTGCGTCAAAATTTTCCTCGGAAAAATTTTCTACCAAAACGACCTTTCGTGCTTTCGACTTCTGTATCGATAGCGGGATCCTAAAAACGACGAGAGTACACGTAAGCGTCAAGACCGACCGAGCCGAGGGACTCCTATGCCTCCGGGATACGGATACCCCACTCGTCACCTTCCGCGAAAAGTAACTCTCGCTCGGACAAGTGGTTCTGCTACCAACGAACAAGTCATGGCGCACGAAACAAGGTAAAAGAAAACGCAGCTTTATGATACGACGATGAAAGTGTTCGGGCCTCAGCAGCCGCGAAAGAACACACGCATGCTACAAATAAACTGCTCCAGCAGGATCAGGCATCGGCAGGGGAAGCAGCTGCGCCCTCGGCGCCGTTTCCGCCTTCGGCGAGGTCTGGCCCAGCCTCAGACGACGACGCGGGCGGAAGGATCTCCTCCTCGAAGGAGGAGGCCAGCACCGCGCTCGAGCCCTCGGCGGCCGCGTCAAGCCTCTGGACCTCGGCTAAGGCAGCCTCGTCTTCGCCGGGTAGACAGTACCCCCTCGCTGACCCGCTCCAAGTCCACGTCGTAGTGGGAAGCGAGCACGGCGAAGGTCCACCTAACATCGTGGTGCAGCGCCCCGCGGAGTCTGCTGCGCACATGGCCGCCCAAGGCCCGCAGATGACTCTGGGGGAGCTACCCGAGGGGACGTCGTCAAGGTCAAAGGCTCGGCAAAAGCCCGAGATAGCCTCGGACATAGCCACACGGTCGGCCTCATTCTGCTCAGCCGCCCGGGCGTGCGCCTTGACGAACTCATTAAGAGCCGTCTCGAGCTCTGCAGATAGCCGATCAAAATTCTTCAGACACGAGTTGAAGAATGAAGCCGAATTGAAGTCGCAAAGCAGGCAAAACATACCTTCGGCCCGGGCACGCTCCTGCGAGGCCACGACTTGGGCAGACTGGGCAGATCCGACGGCCACAGCCAGGTCCACCGCAAGGGCCTCGGCCCGAGCAGACACCTCGGCCAGCTGACCCTCAAGGGCCTCGGCCCGGCCCACAGCCTCGGCAGCCTGGCTCCGAGATTGGTCCCGCTCGTCGATGGCCTGGCCAAGCTCCAGCTGCCGCTGCTGCGCCTCCGTCCGTGCCAATGCCGCCTCTGCCCGCGCCGCCGCTGCCTCCGCCTTCAGGTCATCACAGAGCAGCCGAAGGTCCGCCAGCTCGTGCTCTGTTGGGCAAGGCACTCATTAGCCTTGGCAAGCGCGGCCCTCTGGGCCGCAGCGAACCCCAGATGCCACTCTTGCGGCGGATGAACAGCGACTTGGCGGTGCTCACATCCGCCAGTTCCTGAGCAAGGAAGACAAGGTATTACAAAGAATGCCCTGGCCACGCAAGGTATGCGCCTGAAATCCTTACCTGGAGGACCCTGGGAACGTCCCTGGAAAGGATCTCCATGGTCGACCGAAGCGACCCCATCGCCGCCTCGGCATACTCGCGGAGCTCATCCCGAGACTGCTCCTCCTGCTCATCGTTGAGAACGAGGAGGGGTTTCGAGGCGCCGCGGCTCTAGAACCGGAACGCCTGCCCGCACCACTCATTGGGGTTGTGCTGCGTGGGGATGAGGACGCCGCCCCCCAAGACGAGTCGCGGTGTTGCGCGCTCCTCCGCCAAGGCGTCGGGTTCCCCTGCAGTCAACACGTCGGGCACCATCGCCATCGACACGCTGGGCTTCCCCTCGGCTAAGGTGGCGGGTTTCCGATCACCGACCTCGGCAACAGCGTTCGCCCCCTCCTCAGGGCCAGGAACGGGGAGGTCGGGGACGACCGCGAGCGGCGACGCCCCAACCATCCCGACGTCAGGAGCGGTGGATGGCTCCGTGGGCAAATCAGCAACGACCGCGGCAGGAGTCGACGCCAGCACCAACGACACGTCAGGCGGGCTCAGGGCCACGGCCGCGTCAGCAGCCTCCCCCGGCACAACGACCGCCCTGACGGAGGGGTCGGCCTGGGAGGCTTGCCCCTGTAAGTAGAGGGACTCTAACTCTCATCAAGAGGATGACACTATGAGTTGGGGCAATTTTCTGTTTATTTCCTCAAACACTACACAATGCCATACCCTTAGAGGGGTTGGGGACACATATTTATAGCCCTAGGGGCTGCACTACCACACCTTCTCACACACACTACACAACAGGATTGTCCTCTAGATGCTAAAGAGACTACAGAGTACAGTCAAAAGCGACTGTTGTCCTCTAGATGCTAAAGCGACTACAGAGGACAGTCAAAAGCGACTGCTGTCCTCTAGATGCTAAAGAGACTACAGAGGACAGTCAAGCTGTCCTCTAGATGCTAAAGGACTACAGAGGACAGTCAAAAGCAGGCTGTCCTCTAGATGCTCAAGACTTATTCCATCATTCTCCCCCTAAGTCTTGGGCGTCGTCTTGTGAGAAAGTTGGGCCATCCCGGACCTGGAGCAAAGCTCAACAAACTTGATCTTCCCAAGGGGCTTGGTGAGCAGGTCTGCAAGCTGATCCTTGGTGTTGATGTAGCGCGCCTTGATGCTCCCTTCTGCCAAGCAGTCTCGGATGAAGTGGTATCTCAGCCGGATGTGCTTGCTCCGTTCATGGAACACGGGGTTCTTGGCCAATGCCAGAGCGAACTGGCTGTCCACCCTGAGTTCCACCGCTCCAGTGTCTCTCCCGAGGAGATCACCGAGCAGTCGAGCCAGCCAGAGAGCCTGAGTCGAAGCAGTGGACGCCGCTATGTACTCGGCCTCGCAGCTGGACATGGCCACCACCTGCTGCTTGACCGACTGCCAGCTGATGGGGCACTTGCCGAGGAAGAAGAGGATCCCGCTTGTGCTCTTGCTAGTGTCGATGTCGCCGGCGTGGTCGCTGTCGCTGTACCCGACAAGATGTGCCTCCCCAGGGCACCTCGGGTAGTAGAGACCGTGGTCGAGAGTCCCCGCAACATAGCGGATGATCCTCTTCACAGCCTGCTCATGCTCCGTCGTCGGTCGCTGCAAGAACCGACTAACGTAGCCGACGGAGTATGCCAAGTCAGGCCGTGTGTGGACGAGGTAGCGAAGGTTCCCCACAAGACGCCGGTACTGAGTAGCATCCACCTCCTCCGTCGTGCTGTCGCGACTCAGCTTCAGCCTCTCCTCCATCGGAGTGAGAGCTGGGTTGCAGTCGGTGAGCCCAGCCAGCTCAACAATGCGCCTGGCATAGGCGGTCTGGCGAGGTGTGATCCCGGAGTCTCCCTGGTGCACCTCAATCCCCAGGTAGAAGGAGAGATGCCCCAGGTCACTCATTTGGAAGGTGGCCTTCATCTCTTCCTTGAACGCTACCACCTCTGCATCCTTGGCGTCGGTGATCACCAAGTCGTCGACATAGACACCCACCAGCAGGGCATTTTCTCCATTGCCCCGCCGATAGATGGCCGCCTCGTGCGGGCTTGGCATGAAGTCCATCCTCTTGAGCGTGGAATCCAGCTTGGCATTCCACGCCCTTGGTGCCTGTCGCAAGCCGTAGAGAGCCTTGCGCAGGCGCAACACCTTGCCCTCCTTGCCAGGGATCGCAAAACCTGGCGGCTGGTGTACATAGACCTCCTCCTTTAAGTCGTCGTTAAGAAACGCCGACTTGACATCCATGTGATGAACATGCCAGCCCTTCAGGGCTGCCAGCGCGAGGAGGAGTCGCACGGATTCCATCCGTGCTACAGGGGCGAAGGCATCGTCGAAGTCGATCCCCTCCTGCTGCAAGAAACCGCGTGCCACCAAGCGAGCCTTATGCTTGACGATGGCGCCGGCTTCATCCCTCTTCAGTTTGAACACCCACTTAAGGGTGATCGCGCGATGACCATGAGGGAGATCAGCGAGCTCCCAAGTGCGGTTCGTCTCAACCGCGTCCATCTCTGACTGCATCGCGGCACGCCAAGCCGCATGTTTCTCGGCTTCCGCGAAAGACCGAGGCTCACCATCGTCGCATGCAAGATGCAACTCTCCTGCCAGAATGCGAGACGCAGGGCCCGGCACCGACGGGTCGATGAGAAGGCCCTCCACCCTTCGATACCGCAACGGCTCGCCGTCGTAGCACGCGTCGACGCGCTCCTCGTCGCGGGACAGAGGGGTCACGAGCTCCACTGGGTCGTGCTCGACACGAGCTGGTGTCGGAGAGGACATTCCCGGAGAGGGTACCGTCGGTGCTGGAGTGCGTGGTGGCGAAGAGCTCGCTGTAGCCGGAGTCGTGGTCGGAGTGCGTGGTGGTGAAGAGCTCGTTGTAGCAGGAGCTGGAGAGTTTGGCGCTGGAGTCGGTGGAGACTTGGGGGCTGGGGTAGACCTGCTCGGAGAAGAGTTGCCTACTCCCCCAACTCCCTCAAAGTGGACGTACTCGATGGTGAAGTCGTACGTCGGAGTCGTGCCGTCGTCCACCGCCTTGTCCCACGCCCATCCTCGCCCTTCATCGAACACTACGTCGCGCGCCGTGCGCACACGCTGTGTTCTTGGGTCAAGGATGCGGTAGACCTTCGAGCCCTCCGCGTAGCAATGAACACCCCCGGGGTGCTCCTATCGTCGAGCTTGCTGATGTGGCCAAGCTCCTTGGTGAATGCGAGGCAGCCGAAGACCCGTAGGTGAGAGACCGCCGGCTTGCGCCCATGCCAAGCCTCGTACGGTGTCATCCCGTTGAGAGCCTTGGTGGGCGAGCGGTTGAGGATGTAAACCGCTGTCACCACCGCCTCTCCCCAGAAGACAGCTGGCATTCTTCTCTGCTTGAGGAGAGCCCGAGCCATCCCCACAACCGTCTGGTTGCGTCGCTCGACGACGCCGTTCTGCTGCGGGCTGTACGGCGCGGAGTAGTGGCGCTGAACGCCCTCATCCGCGCAGTACGACGCGAACTCAGCCGCCGTGAATTCGCCGCCGTTGTCGGTGCGCAGCACGCGCAGCTTGCGGCCGCACTCCGCCTCCGCAGCGACCTGCACACGCCTGATGGCGTTTGCAGCCTCTCCCTTGCTGCCAAGGATCATCACCCACATGTAGCGGGAGAGATCGTCGACGAGCAGCAAGAAGTAGCGTCGTCCTCCTAGTGTGGCTGGTGTCACCGGGCCACACAAGTCCCCATGCACGAGCTCGAGCCTCTCCTTGGCTCGGAAGCTTGACTGCTGGGGAAAGGGGAGTCGTCTCTGCTTTGTCAACACGCAGACATCGCAAAATTGCTCCACATGGTCAAGGCACGGCAGGCCTCGTACCATCTCCTTGGCACTGAGCCGCTTTAGGGCCTCGAAGTTAAGGTGCCCGAAGCGCTCGTGCCACTGCCATGCCCCGTCGTCTCGACGAGCAGCAAGGCAGCAAGGTTGTGCCACCTTCACATTGAGGATGTATAGCCGATTTGGACTCCTGCGTACCTTGGCAAGAAGGCGACGAGAGGGATCCCAGATCCTCATGACTCCGTGCTCGACCATCACGCGCGAACCGTTCTCATCCAGCTGTCCCAAGCTGATGATAGAGTTCCTCAACGCGGGGATGTAGTAGACTCCGGTGAGCAGCCTGTGCTCACCAGACGCGGCGGTGAAGACGACTGAGCCGGCGCCCTTGATCTCTACGCCGGAGGCGTCCCCAAACTTGACGGAGCCTCGGACGCTAGAGTCAAGCTCGGTGAAGAACTCCCGTCGGCCGGTCATGTGATGAGTGGCGCCGGTGTCAAGGCACCATCCGTCGATCATGTCCTTGTTGGAGCCGTCGCCGAGGAAAGCGCGTGCTTTCGACTCATCAAGGTGGAGGAGTGCCGCTGCGGCCGGTGCCGCTGGAGATGGTTCGATGCTTGCATGTGCCAGGAGCAGAGCCTCCTCCTCCGCCTCCGCCTGTGCGACGTTGGCCTGGCCACGTCGTGGCTGCCGACAATCCCTGGCCCAGTGGCCAAGCTTGCCGCAGTTGTGGCAGCCGTCGTCTCGTGCCGGCTTCTTGTTGCCGACAGCGCCACCTTGGGCACCTCCACGTGCACCACCCTCAGCATGTCCTCGCGCCCCGGCCTGGGCGCCTCCACGCGCCTTGCGCGGCTTGCCGCGTTTGCGGCCTCGTGTCGAGGAGGACTCCCCCTGCTTCTTGTCACCCTGGCAGGCCTCCCACTGCTCCCAAGTGAGATGTAGCTTCCCGCCAATAGTGATAGGCCCAGAGAGAGCCTGTGGTTCGTCGCCGTCGACCACCTTGAGGCGACCAATCGCCTCTTCGATCGTCATCGTGGAGAGGTCTAGCAGAGACTCGATCGAGCGAGCAATCTGCTTGTACTTCTCGGGGATGCAACGGAAGAGCTTCTCAACAGCTCTCTCATCGTAGGTGTCGTCGCCGAACTGCACCATCTTCTGCAACAGAGTGTTGAGGCGGAGAGCAAAGTCATCAACATCCTCACCTGGCTTGAAGGCCAGGTTCTCCCACTCCTTGCGAAGTGCCTGCAGTGTGGTCTTGCGGGCACGATCACTGCCGATGCGGGTCGCAGCGACGGCGTCCCAGGCCTCCTTGGCAGTCCGCTTCTGGGAAAGCGAAAACTGCATCTCGGGCGGGACTGCAGCAATGAGGGCATCCAGCGCCCGCCGATCCTCGTGGTAGTCGACGTCGTCGTAACGAACTGCTTCCCACATGTGGCGAACCTGGAGTCGTACCCTCATCACCGCGGCCCACTCGACGTAGTTGGTCTTGGTGAGGGTAGGCCACCCACCACCGGGACCGATGTCCCTGACAATGGCTTGGGCCATGCGGCGACCATGGTACCGATCCGGGGAGGGAGAACCGCGCCGCCTGTAGAGGCCGCGATCTCCGTCGACTCGGTCGCCGCCGCCGGGAGCACCGCCGGCGCGTCTACGCCCGTCTGGGCTGCCGCCGCGTGCGCCCCCGCCTGGAGCGCCGTCAGCGTGTCGGCGCCTATCTGGGCTGCCGCCACGCGCGCCCCCATGGGGATGCGCGGCTGCCCACTGTGCCGCCTGCTCTCGCGCTGCTTCCCTCGCCAGCCTGAGCTCTTCGTCGGTGTTGTCGTCGACAGAAGCAGAGCTGCCAGCTCTACTGCCGCGCAGAACCTCGAGCTCTGTTGCCGCCGCACGTGCAGCATCCGCCGCCTCCGCTGCTTCTACTTCCGCTCTCGCCGCTGCCAGTTCCGCCGCCGCCAACCGTGCTGCCCTCGCCGCTGTCGCTGCAGCCGCTGCTGCTGCTCGCTCGCGTTCTTGTGCCGCGGCGACCTCGGCTTCCTGCTGGCGCCGCGCACTCGAAGTGGCCGAGCGTAGGGACATGGTGGGCTAGTGAGGGGTCGCTGCGTGTGGAAGAGGTTGTCTCAGACGAAAGGCTGCTCGTCTGAGCAGGGGAGGAAGGAACAGTTGGAGCTCTTGCTGCCGACTGAGTGTGGGGAGAGGCGCGGGAAGGAGATGAGCACGAGATGTTTAGGCTGCAGGATAGTTTGCCTCCGATACCAATTGTAAGTAGAGGGACTCTAACTCTCATCAAGAGGATGACACTATGAGTTGGGGCATTTTTTTGTTTATTTCCTCAAACACTACACAATGCCATACCTTTAGAGGGGTTGGGGACACATATTTATAGCCCTAGGGGTTGCACTACCACACCTTCTCACACACACTACACAACAGGATTGTCCTCTAGATGCTAAAGAGACTACAGAGGACAGTCAAAAGCGACTGTTGTCCTCTAGATGCTAAAGCGACTACAGAGGACAGTCAAAAGCGACTGTTGTCCTCTAGATGCTAAAGAGACTACAGAGGACAGTCAAGTTGTCCTCTAGATGCTAAAGGACTACAGAGGACAGTCAAAAGCAGGTTGTCCTCTAGATGCTCAAGACTTATTTCATCAGCCCCATGGCAGCTCGTGCCGCCTGGGCCCCCCCGCTCGGGAGCATCCTGTGTGGAGGCCAGCCAACCAGCATGGCGCGCCGCGGCACCGGCTGCAGAAGCCGGCACCGTCTTAAGGGCCTTCGTGGGGGCCAGGCCGGTCAGGCCCTGCCTCCGCTTGCTGAAAGGAAGAGAAAAAGCAAGTTCAAGACACGCGACGAAAAAAGCCAAAACAGAGGCGTTCTCAGGCACTTACCCGCTCCGGACCAAGGCCAATCGTGCCTGTGGGGAGGCCCCTCGGGCCTCGGTCCCCGCAGGTGCTGCCAAGGGTTGCCCCACCACCGACTTCGGCGCCGCTCCCACCTCGGGCGCCCGAGGCGCCGAAGGAGCGGCCTGCCCAGGCGTTGCCGCAGCGGCCGGAAGATCAACCTCCTGCACAGCCGGCACGGGCGCTTGCTCTTGGGGGACAGAGGGGTCGGCCTAACTCCCCGAAGTCAACGCAATTACCTCGGCCAAGGGGTCAGGTGCCCCCTCGGCCTGCCTCCTCTCCTCGGACTGGGACCCCGATGTCCCGGCCCCAGGCACTGATGGTACCAGCCCACTTGGAGGCTGGCACGACAACCCCTGGCCCGGCCCCGGGTCCGGGCTGAGGCCAAGATGGGCCGCCATGTCGTCGTCCTCGTCATCATCATCGTCGTCGTCGTCGTCGTCGGGCGTCTCCGGCGACGGCTCCCTCGGGAGCCCATCCCTCTCTTGCCTCCGACGACGCTTCTCCAAGGCGTCCCGAGCTCGCATCCGCTCGCGAGCCCAGGCCTTCTCCGCGTCCTTCTTCTCCTTCTTCTCCGCGGCGACCCTCCGCGCGGCTCGGTCCACCGCGTCCTCCGGGACCGGCGGCAGGGCGGGTTTATAAAAACTTAACCCCTGGGGAAGAGCAAAGATCCCAATAGTGGGAATCGAAGGCAACTCAGCGCAATACAGGAGAAGGATCGGATACTTACCAGGGAAACATACCCATGGTCGGGACGCATTGCAGGCTGGGTAAGGGCGCCGGCATCCAGCCTCCCTACCGTACCCACTACCCGCTTGCGAAGGTCGTCGTCGGGGAGGGAGGCCGAGGACATCTGCGAGCCCTCCAGATCGACCCCCGGTCTCATCTCCGAGAGTTGCAACCGCCGCTCTGCCAAAGGGAGCACCCTCCGGCGATGGATGGCGGCGACAACCCCCGTAGCGGTAAGGCCCCCGTCTCGTAACCTCTGCAAAGCCTGCAGAATAGGCTGGAGCTTCTCCCGTTTCTCGCGCGTGGCACCCCAGCGCCAGTTGCTGCCGGCGGCGGTCACCACTCGTTGAGAAAACGACGGAAGCCTCCTGTCTCGTTCCGGAGATAAAACCATTGGCGCAGCCACCCCTTGTTTGAAGACACAAGGGTGGCAGGGATGTACTGTTGCGTGCGCCCCTGCCTCAGCTGGAGGGTGCAGCCACCGGCCCGCACCGCCATACGGACCTTCTTCGCATCCGTCGTCAAGGCAAAGAGCTCCGCGGAGAAGAGGTGGGTCCACAGATCCCAGTGAACCTCGATCCCCAAAAAACCCACACAAACCGCCGAAGATGGCCGCTTGCGCAATGGGGTTGGGGTTGAGGTTGTGCAGCTCCACCCCGTAGTGGTGCAGGAGCGCCCGCATAAAGCGGCTCGCTGGCACTCCAAACCCCCGCTCATGGAAGGGGATGAAGCTAACCACGTACCCCGGCGGCGGGGAAGGGACGGCCTCGCTCGGGGCCATCCACTCCGGCTGCGCCCCACCAAAGAGGGGACGGAGCAGACCATCAGCGACGAGGGCCTCCAGATCTTTCGCAACGACGGTGGAGGAGGGCTACGGGTCGCGCGGCGGGACAACGGTCACCCTGTCAGCCATCACCGAACGGAGGTGGTGGAGGCGGAGGGGATGAGGTGTGCGGTTTCTTTTTCCCTGGCTATTCTCTTAGGTTGCGAAAACCAGAGTGGAAGGCAGGCGCAAATGGCAGAGTGACGAACCACTGCCGGCCCCATTCCGAGTATATAAAGGCTCGGGCGAGAACCGTTCAAAACTTCGCCCGAACTCGCCGCAAAATTCAAAACTCGAAGGTAAAACGATCTTTCCGTTCCTCGAACGGCTCGCACGCGCAACGGGCGCCACGCGAGTCGCCCGCCCCGTCGCATTAACTCCCCGGCAGAGCAAGCGACACCTCTGGCAGGCGAGGCGGGCGTCGTTTCACCTCTGCCATGATGACCGCGTCAAAAAAGGTGCGCCACCTTATTTAAATTCATATCCTTCCCCTCCTCCTCTCTCTCTCTCTCTCTTGCTACAGGGACCGGGAAAGGGGATGTTGTGGAAATGATCCTTCTCGGCGAAGGAAGCGGGCCCCGAGCCCTCCTACTGATCAGGGGTTCGAAGGCTGACCCCTCGGAAGGGTTCGACAGCCGCCCCAGAGCGCTCGGGCTCCGCGCCCTCCTACTGATCAGGGGTTCGAAGGCTGACCCCTCAGAAGGGTTTCGACAGCCGCCCCAAAGCACTCGGGCTCCAAGCCCATTACTGATCAGGGGTTCGAAGGCTGGCCCCTCGGAAGGGTTCGACAGACGCCCCAGAGCGCTCGGGCTCCGTGCCCATTACTGATCAGGGGGTTCGAAGGCTGGCCCCTCGGAAGGGTTCGACAGTCGCCCAGAGCACGCAGAGTGAGGAATGACTCTGGGTACGTCCGATACATGGCCGAGGCTCGGGCTACGCTCCCGAGGTACCCTAGGACATTTCCGAGACCGGCGGGAACGATTTGTAACGGAATCCCACCAGAGGGAGGCATCGAGCTCTCGGACCCTGTCGAAAGGGTCCGGGTCCGGCGAATCACCCACAGGTACTTTTGGAGCGCGCCTCTGGGCCACCAGCCGACCCCTAACGAACGGGGCACGGGCGTCCACTCGAATTACCCGTTAGCAGCTCACTGGAAACACCATGTTCGGCGCCCTCCGAGGGCAACATGGCGCTTTGCCCCCCTCCTTGCGGAAAGGCGACGCAGGGGCGTATGATAAAAGTCGGGAAAGTCCTTGATCGTCCTCTCGCTCCGTGCAGAGGCTCGGGGGCTGCTCTCGCACCCGGCTACGGCCAAACTGTTGACAGCGTCAACAAACCAGCTTGAAAACTCAGAACCTGACCATGCACCCGTGCTACGGCCAGGCCGTATGAGGGAACGATCAGACCGGCAGAGGCACCACGAAAAGCATTAAGACCTCAGAGGAGTCAAACCACTCCTCCGAGGCCTCGGGGGGCTACACCCACCAGAACAAAGCAAAACCGAGAAAGGTCGGTCCCCTCACCAAAAATGCGGCAAAAGCCTCCAAGCGAGTACCAACACTCCCTTCGAGACTCGGGGGCTACTGTCGGGTACCGTAATTAGGGGTACCCCCAACACTCCTAATCACGGCTGGTAAACACCCTCAGACCAACTGACGGGCGCGGTTCAAGTAAAGGCTTCGTCTACCCCAGGGACGCAACCTCGCCCGAGCCCAGCCTCGGGCAGGAGCAGTAGTCCCGGACGAATTCACGCCTCGCCCGAGGACCTCCTCTGGCAGCGGGCACACCCTCGGCTCTCCCAAAGCCCAGCTCGGGCAGGGTTCGTTGTGAAGCAACCTTGACCAAACCGCCTCACCAACCGACCACATCGCAGGCGCATTCAATGCGAGGATCGTCTGACGCCGCATCCTGACACACGCGCCTCAGTCAGCCAGGCCGAAGTGACCGCAGTCACTTCGGCCCCCCCTACTGTCCGACCTGACAGGAAAACAGCATCGCTCGCCCCGCTCCGACTACTGTGCCAACCACCCAGGCGAAGCTGACAACAAGTCACAATCAACCACCGAGTTCGGCCTCGGGCGCAACAGGAAGCTCCGCCTCGCCCGACCTCAGGCTCCGGCCTCGGGAAGAGGTCTCCGCCTCGCCCGACCTTAGGCTCCGGCCTCGGAAGGAAGTCTCCGCCTCACCCAACCTCCGGACTCGGCCTCGACCTCGGTCTCGGGAGGAATCGCGTCCTCGCCCGACCCCGGCCTCGGCCTCAAGAGAAGTCTCCGCCTCGCCCGACCTTGGGCTCGGACCGACCACGCCACAGGGGATACATCATTACCCTATCCCTAGCCAGCTCAGGCTACAAGGAACAAGACCGGCGTCCCATCTGGCTTACCCCGACGACGGGTAATGATGGTGCCCCGCGTGCAACCATGACGTCGGTGGCTCTCAGCCCCTTACGGCAGCAAGGAGACGTCAGCAGGATCCTTGCCGCACTGCCAGCTGTGCTCCTACAAGGCTCAGGCGCTTCTCCGACGGCCACGCTATCACGCATACAGGGCTCAAGCTCTCCCCCGACAGCCACGTTGGCATGTACATAGGGCTTAGGCATTTCTCTGCCAGACACGTTAGCGCATTGCTACACCCCCCATTGTACATCTGGACCCTCTCCTTGCATCTATAAAAGGGAGGTCCAGGGCCTTCCCGCGGAGGAGGAGGGTTCTCGCGCGGAGGGGACGGCGGGCTGACGAACCGGCTCTCTTCTTCCCTCTCGCGACGCTCGTAACCCCTACTACGAGCGGCACCCCCGGTGCGAGATAATACAAGTCCCCCGTTTGTGTTCCTTCTCGCGCCAACCCATCTGGGCTGGGACACGCAGCGACGACAAATTCACTAGTCGGTTCGGAGGACCCCCCCCCCCCCCCGGGTCCGAAACGCTGACAAAAATTCAATCATGCTTATATTTCATAGATGCCATCAGGAAAATTCACCATCCATCCAATTTCAGACACATTGAGTCAAATGCATTCAGCATAGCTCCAAGTTTACTATGGTAGTAAAGTATTTTTTCCATTTGAAAGATTTTAAGTTCACCCTTTACCCCTGATATCATAAATGGAAGTTTTTCAACTGATTTGAACTTCATATATTTTCCTCCGTTTCAAACAATGCCGAAAGAGAATTTGCCAATGTAATTCATGGGAGATGTGTTCCATTTCCATTTTATGCAAGATCCTGAATTCCTGGTACAGAGACTTAAAGGTTTCCTATCTGAGCAAATTGTGATACAGCAGTTTTGTTTCACACTTGGAAAGTCAAATTATAGATTCTGTAGATCTCTTTATCTTTGCTGTCAGCAAGGTAGATTGAAACATAAAAATAAAATTGCAGATCAAATTAGTGTACTAAGGTGTTCAAATATCAAATGTGCAATTCTTTCCTCGAATATTGCATTAAAGATAAAAAGCTGGCGGTATAACAACTTACATGTTAAAATCAGAAGAAAATGATACAACATGTGCTAACTCTTATAGTAGCATTGCTGAAGGCTGAGGCAATATGGCAGATTATAAGCAAAAACTACTGACAAAGTGACAACAGTAGATAAATGAATTTGCAAACATAACATGCCAAAGCATAAGAAGGGCAAGTGATAGAGCAATATAGGGATCAGAAGAAGGACATACACATGGTTTTCATCAACTTGGAGAAGTCTTATGACAGAATATTAAGAAATGTTACGTGATGGACTTTGGACAAATATAAAGTTCCAATAAAGCATGCTGGATTCATTAAGGGCATGTACAGCAATGTCGTGACTAGTGTTTGAACAAGTGATGGGACACAGATGACTTTCCGATTAAAATAGGACTACATCAAGAGTCAATTTTGAGGCCTCTTACTGTTTTGCCTTAGTGATGGATGAGGTCACAAGAGACATATAAGGGGATATCCCTTGGTGTATACTTTTTGCGGACGATGTAGTGCTCACTGATGAAAGTCGGGCAGGATAATAGCAAACTAAACTTGTGGCAGGAGACTCTAGAGTTCAAAAGTTTTAGATTCAATAGAAATAAAACCGAGTACGTGAGATGGGACTTCAACACTACTACACAAGGAGATGTTAGTTTAGAAGGTCAAGTAATGCACAAGGAGGATAACTTCCGTTATTTAGGATCAATGCTACAGAGAGATAGGGATATTGATGAAGATGTTAGCCATCAAACAAAGCATGATGGAGGAAGTGGCACCAAACATTTGGCGTCTATGCAACCAGAGCATATCACGCAAACTAAAAGGAAACGTTTATATGACAGCAATTAGACCTGCTACATTGCATGGCGCAGTATATTAGGCTAAAAAAGGCATCATGTTCAACAGATAAATGTTGCGGAAATGTGTATATTATGTTGGATTTGTGGCTATATAAGAAGCGATCGAGTTCAAAACGATGATATACATGGGTACAGGTAGCACCAATTGAAAAAAAGTTTATCCAACATCAATTAAGATTGTTTGGATATATCCGATGTAGACCTCCAGAGACATCAATATATAGTGAGATACTAATACATGATAGTTAATAGGAAGAGAGATAGGAGAAGACCGAAGTTAATATGGAAAGAGGAGACTAGAAAAGATGGAATATACTAAAGATCTAACTTTGAACAGAAATGAATAGAGAACAGCTATCGACGTGTATAAACCCTTAATTTGTGGCTTCAGACGATGATATACATGGGTACAGGTAGCACCAATTGAAAAAAAGTTTGTCCAACACCAATTGAGATTGTTTGGATATATCCGATGTAGACTTCTAACTTGGGCAAAGTCTTTGCTGTTGTTAAGATGCCATAAGCAAGTTAGCACTGTACCGATGTAGCGTTGCTCGTTGGCTAGCCTGGCGCGCTCAAGCATCTTGTCGAGGTCCTCCTTGAGCTTCTCGTCAAATTTGACCAGCTGATTCACAAATACTGCACCGAGACCCATCCCCAACACATGCTCCCAAGGATCTATAACAATTTAGACACAAGAAGCACGTGAGAATGAATCATCATATCTAAAAGGAGACTGGTACAAAGCACATACTGAAATCATGAATGGTAGGGTGGAATAGGGACCAAAGGGGTATCTCTTCGACAGTATTGCCTCCTAAATCACGAAGAAATGGACTTCAACCCCAAAAAACAAGAACCATATCGCATCTAGGACCCCAAAGACCAAGGAAGGCGCCCAGACCAGACGAAACACCACGAGGGCAGGTGGAAATACCGCAGATCATACGGAAATGGGGCGCCAGGACGACTCATGGAGCGCGGGACGCAATGCGTGATCAAGGAACGGAGAAATGAACAGGGGAATAGGAGAAAGGGAAGGGGAGAAAAGGATATACGGCGCATGTAGGGAAGCTTGCGGAGGGCGTTGGAGTACATCTGGGTGCCCAGTCCCAGGAGGGCGCCGATGATCGTCGGCGTCGCCGGCATCCTGCTGTTCTCCTGTCTCCTCGGGGCGAGGCTGCGGCGGTGGGGTGGACGACTGGACGGCAAGGTCGGGGAGAGTGCTGTGGGACTTGTGAGTTATGACTTGTGACCGGAGAGGGCCCTTCCTATCTGTTGGACTTCGTTGCTCTAGCGTGTGTGGGCCTCCAGTTGCGTGGGTCCAACGAGGGTGTGGTGCAGGCCGGAGAGCAAGAAGCCCATGGTGCTAAATACATGTTGCCCCAATTTGGCATTCGCAACTTCATTTGGTTTGCAATTTCCTCAGCATCGTTTTTTTAGTGTTCTTTTAAATAAACAGGGGCGTTGTGTTGTACTCCTTTACATCTAAATAAATATAAATATAAGATCTGTATCAGCCAAACTAACTAAAGTTTAACCAAAATTATATTGAATAGTGTTAATATTTATATAATCAACTAAATTTATCATATTTGCTATTTAAAATATGATAGTTATATAATTTAGATAGAGAACATACTATCAAAAATGAAAATAATTTTTTATACTAATCGCTTGTTTATTTTCTTTTTCGCAGAACTAGCATATGACTCGTGCTAACGCTACGATTCAACAACAGCAGAGGGGAAGGGTCGAGAGCTATGGTAGCGACACGAGTGAGGGGACGTGGGGGCGAAGAGAGGGGAAGGCTGGGACTTCAAGGATGCCGGGAGGCTAGGGGCGGCGGGTCGTGGCGAGGGAGGGGATGAGAGATGAGAAATGATTTAAATAATATTGTACATTGAATTTGAGTGGATGGAATAAAAGAGTTATCTAGCGATTTGAATCATTAATTTTGATGTTGTGTTAAGTATGAGTGCAATTTGTCTAGTGGATTTAATGAAAGTTATTGATGCGGGTGATTTGATTGGGTGGGTTTGTAAAATTTAAACTGGATTATATAGTGGTATTCCGCATCCCTCGGCAACCGGTACTTAGGGCAATACTTCTTGCCGTCTCTCACTCTCTCTTGTTCCCGGCGAACTGGTGAGCTAGTGTGACTCACCGCGGTCGGTCATGGCTGGTCTGAGCTGATGAGTGACAAACTCCATCTTATTCGATTTCAATAAAGTTATCTGAAACTTTATCTTGATTACTTACACACACTCATTTTTATTTGTTGGTTTCTTCTCCGTGTGGTCGTCTATAAGCTAGCTCATCTGAAATTTTATCTTTAATTTACAAGCAATCTAGTAACGAACTGCTGCAGCAGAAATCATACTTCTGCGTGCACTCAACTCATGCAAGAGGAACAAGTCTCAGTTACCATCTGGCAGCAACACCATATACGTTTCAACCTTTTAGTGCAGCCCTAGCAGCAAGAAATGCACTGTGCAAGGAACGTTGTTGAATTTTGTCAATTTATGCAGAGGCGCACACAAAGTTTCCTCAACCAAAAAAATGCACTCTTCATATACTACTTGCAACAACACCTTAATTTGGTCTCTTATCCAAGTATATGTGCACAATACCCTATATTATATTAGTATAATTCTGTCTTGCAAAGAATCTATATGCACATGCGTAGCACAATAAACAAATTGCTTCCTTCAATTAAAAAGGGGGGAAAGAAGTAACTCAAACATGAATTTACCAACAAACACTACATGTACATCATTGCAGCCTTGCATAAAATCAATTAACATAACCTTCCATCTACGATGATCCTGCAAATTTAGTGGACAAGATGCAACTAGAATGCAAAATGCAGTATGTGCTTAAACTATATAATATGAGTGGTTCCATATATATCCTAAGATGATGTATCGAAACTTGGAAAGCAACGAATGGCACATAAAATACTATTGAATAGGTACATCATATTTACGCTACTGTTAGTAGAAGCAGCATGTCTCTACTCATCAAACTGGCATATTAGGATATATATTTAAAGTAAAATCATATATATATGGGACCATATATACTGAATTTTGTGAATCTTGCCATGCACATATTTAAAGTAAAATATATATTTTTTATTTGGAGAGAATAATAATGTGGTGCAAAAAAGTATATCTGTATGTTGCATGTACATATTTCTACATACAAATTTTGTGGTAACTTTTTTTGCATAGCAAATTGACTTGGTGCAAGTGCATTTCACAAATACAAGATAACTAGCACTTGATACAAAAATGCCAGAAGTCTACTAGATCAATTTGTTAGCTAGGCAAACAACCCGTAAGTTGAACGGTAACAAGTGGTACAAATGTGTAGCCCGCGTACTCCTAACTCGCCATCTCTGTTTTCTGATCGTTGGATTCCATAGAGTCGATAGCACCAACACCCCCCTAACACACATTTTATTACTCTGTAGTTGTTGATGTTGAACTAGCGCCACATACATTTATATATATATATATAGGGACGAGGTAATGGGCTTCCATTAGTACCAGGAAGCCCCAGCCAGGTATAGCCACGTTCCGTACCAGCGTGCGTCCCATCGGGCACGGGTTCTGACTTGGACAAATTTTAGCGTAAAAAGTGAACAAAAACATCGTAAATGATTACGAATTTTAGCGTAAATCGTAGATCTGTTTTGAAACGGCGAATGCGGCCCTGAAAATTACGGCGTAAAAATCTCGCGCGTCCCATCGTGATCGGGTTCTGGCTCGGACAGATTTTAGCGTAAAACATGAACCAAAATAGCGTAAATGAGTACGAAATTTAGCGTAAATCATATATCTGTTTCGTAACCGTAAATGGGTCCCGAAATTACGGCGTAATAATCGTGTGCGTCCGATCGTGCGCGGGTTTTGGCTCAAATATATTTTAGCGTAAAACGTGAGCTAAAACAGCGTAAATGAGTACATAATTTAGCGTAAATCGTATACCTGTTTCGTAACAGCAAATGAGGCCTGAATTACGGCGTGAAAATCGCGTGCGGCCGATTGAGCGCGGGTTCTAGCTCGAATGGATTTCAGCGTAAATCGTAAACCAAAACAACATAAATGAGTATGAATTTTAGCGTAAATCGTCCATCTGTTTCATAATAACGAATGTAGACCGAATGTATCTCTCAGCGCATGAGGTTGTCATAAAACGCATCAAGAAATTTCGTAAATTGGTGTAAGATACAACAAGTGATCTGAGGTAATTGTAGCGTAAAATACAAGCTAACCATCTACAGGAGAACTGTTTCAGATTTTGCAATAAGATATAAGAGATAATTATTCCTGCACTCAACTATGATAATATCGTATTTACATTTTAGCTGTTGATACATACACACAAAACTCTGTTTCACCATAACACCACTGTAGCAAAAAAACGTCACATTGACCAGAGCTAGACTCACATGTAGAACTGCTTTCTGATTTCCCTCCAAACCACGTGAAAACAACCTTCACAAAGTAAAAAAACTGAAGTGAAATATGCCAATAACTTTACAAATGGGAAGTTAAGATGTATGATGCCATAATCATGAGGACCTCTTGGAGGAGTTTTTCTTCAGGAACTATTTTACTTAGGCAGTCAAGAATATCTTGATTCTCATCTGTAGAAACAGAAGCAGAAATCCATGGAAGAAATCTTGCCATCATGTTTACAGGGATGCTACATAAGAACTGCCATACTAAATTTGCTTGCTTTTCGTGTGAAAACTTCTTGATGAGTAACGGGAAGACCTACAAAGTTTTCAGAAGATTAGACAGCACCATTATATGCCCCGTGTTCCAGCTACTAGCACTAATGCAAATTGTGAAGTTACTACAGCTTCATAATGTCTAGCCTCTTGCTCAGGAAAAAATGTTTAAAACCACAGATGGGAGTAAACTATACAACTATGTATGCATTTTTGTCTCAAAGGTGACCATGTGTCATGCATCAAAAGAGAGGAACCAGATTGCATAAATACTATTATTATATATGTCATACAACCACTTGATATAGAAAACGAAGGTCTGCTATTATATTTCAATATTTCATCAAATTACATACAAAATGGCAAGACAAAGCAGGAAGGGAAACAAAATGTGCACATGTGAAATGCTATCTAGTAGAAGCAAACAAGGTAATGCAATAAAACATGCTTTAATGGCTTATCAAATAACTGAATTTATCCCTCATGTCCCAGCAATCATTCTTATTGGTTCTGGCATACATTGTACCTGTTTGGTTCAGCTTTTTTCTGACCAGCTTTTACGAGAATCTAGCTGTGGAGAGAATCTGGCTGTGTAGAGAATTTGAGTATCATTAGGATTACATGCGGAGGAAGATAAAGTTGTCCATGGAGCTCAGGATCTATAAAGTGACGGATTACTACTATTGCGACGACTCAACCGATTATATGTTTATGTTGATTTTGAATGGTTTTTATCCAAACGAATTTTATAGAAGCTGGCTGAAAAGCTGAGTGTTTGGCAGTCCGCAGCAGCTTTTGGTGACCAGAAGCTGTGAAAAGCCCAAACAAACAGGGGCATTAGATAATGGTCACAAGTTCAGTACTCGGACAATGGAATAAGAAAGGAAACTAGTGGATATATATTTATGGCCTATTGTACTGGTCAAGGATATAAGCTAAGCCATGACTCTTTCAAAGCATCTGACACCTCACACAAACGATGTTTGGCTGCACTTACTGCAACTGCGACTGCAATTTTCTTCTCTCTAAAAGTATTGTAGCAATAGCTTGCAACGAACGGGGTGAAATGGAAAAACTGAAAATAGATCCATTTAGTCACGAACATTGCTTAAAGGTACTTCTATAATAAAAGGAAACATAACATATTATAGAGGCAACATCCACCTCGTAGTAAACATGGATACAATCAGAAGTTCATATATTTCAAGAACAAATAGTGGATGGATGGAAAGGCAATGCTTTATAAAAGATTAAAAAAACAAGGAGACCAAGCTATGTAACTCCGCAAGGCAGTGAGTTTACAAAAATAGAGTGCTTGCATAGTGCATAAAAAGTGATCCATGAGGTACCTGTAACCCGAACCATCGTCACATATCCATGAAGAGCTTGTGATATCGCCATTGCAACCAATTATACCAAGAGTTGCTCACAGAACGGCCTAAATAAAAAATTCACAGATTTCAATAATAAATCCATCGATACTTTAACTAGGGATTCAAATATTATAGACACACAGTCACTCCTCAGATATATTGATATCCTCTCTAACAAAAATGTATGGACAAACTATAGAAGATAAATAAGCGACCAAGCTAAGGTTGATCCTATGAATTTTAAGAATCTGGATAGAAAAAATTCTAGTGTTCTAGTTCTAATCCAAATGAGCTAATATGTTTTATAGAGATTTCATGATACCAATATAAAGGACAGTGATGAAAATGAAAGCCAAATGGTAAGAACAATGAACATGGTATATGGCTGAACATCATGATACAACAGAAGAAACATTATGTTCAAGAATCGATCAAATTAAACCAAAATGGATATCCTAATAAACGAATGGATTAAGATGTGTTCTCACAAAACTAGATTGCGCTAGAAACAGTGAACTATTTTGAGATAATAACTACCAAAACGGTAACTCTTCCATCAAGAGGGTGGGCCGGTGATTCGAGGTGTTGATTAAGATGTGTTCTCACTTTTAACCATCATGGACAGTAATCAGCAGCTAACGTCCCCAGCCATCACGCGTGTGGACGGATGGAGTTGCCCCATCAGTTTCGTTGAAGAGCTTCGGTCCGGTCCCCGTTCTTCTCCACCTCACGCCGCCGCATCTCGCGCTCCATCTATAGCTGCTGCTCCACGCGCTTCAGCCGCCATGTCGTCTCCCGCTGGTGTGCCGCCCCTCCTCTAGCTCGCGGCAGCACTAGGCGAGCTCCGCCAGCGCCTGCCCCTACACGATCGCCATACCCAGAGGTGGCGAGGGCGCGACATCGCCAACACCGCTGGGGGCGGCGGGCTCGGAAGCCCATACACCGCGTTGGTCGCGGCAAGCTCCATCGAGGGCCAATATTCTGCTGTGAGATCTGATAGCAGCGGCTGCGCTGAGCTGGGTGGATCAAGATCTGGGCGGGGTTGTGGTTTGGATCAGGGAGTGGCCGGCTCGGCGGCGGCGGCGTGGGTGGAGGCAAAGCCGATGAGGCGGTCGGTGCCAGGGTCGCCCACATCTGCATCCATGCTCACGTCTCTTGCAACCGCTGCCGCTGAAACCCTAGTTATCTCGCACACAGCAGCCGTCGGGAAAGGTTGGATAGAGTAGACGGTTTTATATGATGATGTTATGACGAAATAAGCATAAACTTATGTACAACAAAGCGTAAAAGGTTTACTGACAATATTGGATGACGACTGACGAGTGAGCGGTCAGGGCTTTCTCCAACTAAAGAGAGCCCAGGGCTCCTAATACTATAACTATATATATATATATAAATATATAATTATATTTTATAGTAAATTTATTTAAAGATATACCCCTTCCAAATTAGTGTTCATTTTAACTCTTGTTTTTTATGTCTACGTTCAATAGACAATAATAAATCTAGACACATATAAAAACATATATTAAGGGTTGTACGAATGCATTAGCACATAATTTTAACTCGGATAGAGTGATGTTTTTTTTAAGAATCTGTTCCATTTTCTTGTGTCCCAAATGTTCAGTAACTTGTAGAACCCAATTAACCGTGACAGCTTAACAACAGCCTTGAAGTGAAATAAAGCAAGCGTTCGTCATTTCATTACCAACCGGCTACGAGGAAAAAAAAAACTCAAGTTATAGCTTGCGAATAAGGGGGTGTTTGGAGGACTAATTTTTAGTTTATCATTTTTATTCTATTTTAGTCTCTAAATTAATAAATACATAAATTAAAATAGAGCTTTAGTTTCCGTATTTAATAATTTATGTAATAAAATAAAGGAACAAAAAAATAGTTCCTATAAACTAAACACCCATAAAACGAAGGTTGTAAAAAGAAATGTGTCCCATGCATGTTTTTCACTGCTCGTCTTTCATTCATTCATATATAAAACTGGGCAGGGGACGGGCACAGCTGATGTCACCACGGTAGCCATGAGGCATCTACGCAACACATGACAGACAGGCTTTTCAGCAGGTTCTGTGGTCGAGTCGACGACGAATGCTGACCTGTTTAGTGAGCCGCAGCCGAACGGTTATCCGACCAAGGAGAGCGATAGTTGCATGGTAAAGTGCTTCATCGAGCGACTGATAAAGAAAGTTTTATTTTGGCTCTTCGCTTCTTCATGAAGAAATATTTTACTGTTTCTCGTATATTTCAGTTGCCTGAATTTTTTAATGTGATGATCCACACGCCCACCGTGGCGGCAGGGTGCATGCAGGGTCCACACCGGATCCAGCACTGTGATGCGGGATTCACAGTTTCACACCGACAGCAGCAGCTCTCCCACTCCCATGTCAGCTACTGGCACTCCGTCTCACGATCAGAGATGGCAACGGGTACCCGGAACCCGAAATCCGATAGGTTTTTACTCCATTAGAGTACGAGTATAGTTCAATTTTTATACCCATGTGTTTGTTAATGGACATAAATCTATATCCGATGGATTTATGGGTACGGGTTTGTTCTTATAGTACCCAAACCTATGAACCCGTGGGTTTTTTAAACCCGACCAAACCTAGTGCATATTATCATTTTAGTTTATAAACGAACAACAAACTTGTTATTCCTTATTTACTTTCTAATTTTTATCAAATGGTGAATGTATAAGTAGTCGGTGAGAGTGTTGTTTGCTTGCTATTATAGTTTTTACTAGCGTTATATATGTGGTGGATGGATAACTTAGTGTAAGGTCACTTAATTATACAAATTATTATTTGTATTTCATTCTCTCTACTCATAATTTTTATACCAAATCATGAACTCGTTGTTCATCACATAAATTTTGGACCATGATCTCATTAATCATTATAATACTTATTGCTTATGAGAAGAACAAGTATATTTGAGATGAAACCCGCGGGTACCCGCTAACCCGATGGGTACGGATTTAGGCAAAATCTCAAACCCGTCATGAGTATGGATTTTTTAATGAGCATAGATATTTTTCACGGATATGAGTTTGTGATAGCAAAACCAGTGGGTTTGTACCCGTTGCCATCTCTGCTCACGACAAAGTAATCCCAGCAGAATGCCGTGGAGCGGCTGCACCTTGTAAACATAGGGAGGCCAGCGGTAGAGGCATAGGTAAGCGATAGGAGGCGCATAACGATTCTCATGCAACGATGCAAGCCTTGTATATTCCATTCATGTTCCATCTATGTGGTCAGCACGAAAATAATGGGCCTGACTATGAGTTCAAGAAAACAGGATCGTTGATCATGTCGAGGGACTCGTGGGCTTCAGCTCTTTCATAGACTTCACTAATATTTCAGAACTCAATCGCGCGCGCAAACAATATATATCATGCTCTTAATTATTCAGTATCCATTCATACTGAAGAGAGCGTTGCGTCCACAGTAAATGCTCACATTACAATATTATGAATTTATATGGTTTTCCCATATAGATCAATTGATCCTATCTGAAACCTTGGATTAGAATGGGAATCTCTTACGCGTAGAAACCTAAACCTGCCAAAGGAAAATAGAGCAAGCAATTCGGTCAGAAGGAACATGGTTCGCTAAAACTACTTGGACAAAAGTGTGCATCAGCCATCAGCCGATGGTATAAAACCTACCTGAAAGCATTTGCTTTATATCTCTTATCGACTGTAAATGTTTTCCTCAGGAAACGGCTCTCAAACATTTCTGAATTCCGAGCATCAAGTATATTCCAGGTGGAGCCTCCGTCTGCGCTCCCTTCAAGAACCCTGACATAAAAAAATGCTTGTGAGCTGCGACTACGTTGACCAGCAAGTTCAATTTACAACGTTGCTCGTAACTTCTATAGCTACAGATTTCAGATATGCTTCGCCAATAATTATCTAATTAACGATGTAGTCAGAAAGTCATATGGTTCACAGTAACGAAAATGGTAGACTAGCTATTTAAGTGAAAGAAAATTTTACCGATGAGAGCATATTTGGGAGCAAGGGGGTTAGAGTGGATTGAAGGTGCTAAAATTCCCTTGCTAGCCAATTTTACCAAACAAGCCCTGAGGGTATGTTCTCAACGTAGCAAGTCTAACAGCTAATCTGGCTTTCTGCACTCAGACCAACAAAGCTAAGCAAGATATTTGCAAGTCAACAAGAGCAAACCAATGACCAAAATAAACACAAAAGAAAGGACAAAGAACCTGTTTGGCTTCAGGTGAGGTTTTCAAAAAAAAAACTTTAATTTTGTTTAGCTCTTACGTTATTTTTTCTAGATTCAAGATAGCTCTCTTAATAAGCTTTTAGAGTAGACACAATATTGGCATAGAATCATTATGCACTCCAAGTAAATCATTAATGCTACAAAAAGGAAGAATAACATCGTGATTTATTATGGCACATTATATTCCATTCAAGCATATTAGGATTGAATAAGGCTAACAATCTATATCTCAACTTTACCAGTCCATTGGATCCCTCTCTGGAGCATCATTAGCTGACATCAAATCATATGACTCCAACTCGCAACTTTTGCCATCTTGCATTGTATAAATCAGCCAACATCCTGCATAACTCCTTTGTTAGCCGATACAGCAGATCAATAAAATTCGACACGTGTACTTGAAACACTTTAGACAGTATCTTTACAACATCGCACACAAAAAAACTGCAAAACGTCAGTGCAAAACTTGACCAGACATTACTGTGAATAATTGATGAACATCATCAGGTGCAAATTATAATAAGTTTAAGATGGATAACAAATGCAGATTGCTACAATGACCAGAAAAGTTATATCATCAGACATTCATGAACCAGATCATGTAGACAACGTCTACAACAATTCAAATCATACTAAATCAAAGTCCCCAATTGCATAATCAAACCTCAAGTTTCAACCTAGCAAAATAAAAATGTTTGGTCATCAGGGAGACAACTGATAGGAAGTAAAAGAAATAGTGAGACAAACTGCAAACTCCTTCACAGTTATTATTTCAGGGAAAAAAAATCAATGTACATACTAAAGCATGCATGCTACTGGTGCCCACACCACCATCTATTAGCCCAAGTTGGAATAACACACAAAAATATGAAACATTCAATTCAAACTAGAGCCTATATTTGTAAAAACAAATTAAAATGTGTCAGGTAAATGTTTTAATTAATCAACAAGCATGTGGCAGTTGGCACACTAGCAAAGAGAAATTAAGGAAAAAGGTAGAATTGAACTTGGTGTTTCAATCCAGGTAGCCATGTGTAACTAAGATAATCTATAAATAGAAGATAGTATTTGTATTAAACCAGATTACCTTTGGCTCCATCAGGCTCTTCCCATTTGGAGGAGTGGATGCCGTCAAAAGCTGCTGTTGCCTGAAATGATTTTCAAACACACTAATGTATGGAAAACATTGATGAATAGATACTAAAAAATGCATGAATTGCATTCACATACAATTCCTATTGGAAGTTGTTCCCTGCTTGCAAGGACTGAACCTGAGCATACTCTGTTCCCTCTTGGGAAATGATTGCCTTCTGTGAAAAAGGTATTATTCTTATAATTACTCAATATCTCATTAACTGCATCCAGTGCTACTGGTAACGCTAAGGATGAGTGTACTGGATTTCCAGACACGGTCACAGATTGGTATCCAGCAGTTCCCAATTCTGCTTTCAGTGAAATAGCAGATAACAATCTTTCAATGGAAGGAAATATCTCCTCAAATAAATGGTGTGCTTTCTGGTCTAATGTAGCACTTCTGCTCTTGAAGTTGGAACTTTTAAGAGTTAGCATCAAAGTCTTCAATGCCTCAAAAGCTTCAATAATTCTTTCTTTAGGGATTTTTTGGCCACAAAAATGTGAAAGAAAAGCAGAAAGGGCATCATATATATTTGAAACATGACTATCCACACACTTCCGAATAGGGCAGGATGAGCAACTTAGTGAATCTGTTTGGCCCAACTCTGACCTTGCTTTCCTCCATTCCACAGAACCACTAAGCCTTCCAGGTAAGGATAAAGCCGTTTCAACTTGAAGATAAGCAGATTTTCTAAGTTCCTCAGACTCCTCCTTTTCACGGTTTTCTATGACTGATAGAGCATCAGTTGACAAACCAGTGCGATACTTCCCTGTTATAGATGATAGAACAGACACAACAGTTTCTTCGGAGGTAATTATTCGCCTAGAGAGAACCTGCAAGGGCAGATACAAGATACAGTACATCAAACCACTTCAATCTAAAACAAAGTAAACCCAGTTCAAAGGGAAAAAAGATCGCCCACTCACCCAACAGAGATCATAACTGACAAAAAAACTCTACCTCATGCCACTTTCTGGTGTAGCGTTTTGTTACGTCCCGTACTCCATCTTTAGAAATCGCAATAACATAATTTAACTTCTTGTTCCACCTAAAAGACAGCATTTGCAAAAACTTTAGGTGACACAGTGCAATATGCAAAAATCAGTTGGTCAGAACCAAATTATTACCCTTTCTCGTACAGTAAGGGATTGTCATAGACTCCTTCGCATGGATCTAGGTGCATCCATCTAAATATTCCAGAACAATGGCATTGTTGCAGAAATCGGTTGGAACTTTTAAGAGTTAGCATCAAATTCAAACTTAGAAGCAGTGGTCTGTTCAACTGACCTTCCATACAAGTTTGAAAAACATTCTGTCCACACGTGATCAGTGAAATCCAGAATCTGTAAATTATAGATAGGTAGTTCAGATCAATCTATTATACTAGGTGGAAGAAACGCCTTGTTTAATCTTTACAATAGCATAGTTTTACTGAATTAGATGAGCAAGGACCAACAACAAAGTGGACAACATAAATGTGGGCCTACTAACAAGAGAGCAGCAGTGATACGGACCACACAGAAAGGCACGTGAGGGTCAAAAGCTCAATTGGAGGAAGTAAACTGCATTATGGATGGCATTCTGTTTTTTGACTGAAAAATGTGAGTTCTCAACAATTTTGAACACGATATGATAACTGATAGGGATGCAGTTGTTAAGGCCCATTAGGCCCATATTACTTTCCTCTATATAGTCTACAGTCCCAGAGGACTTGTATCCTATCGAATCGTTCCAAGTTAGTAACATGGTATCAAAGCCAGAGGTCTAGAGTTCGAATCCTGACAGAGGCTTTATTTATGCCTCCACCCATTTATTTTCACGTTTGTGCCTTTCTCTTTGGTTGCGTTTGCGCCTTTCTCTCTGGCTGCACGTGAGTGGGGTGTTGAAGTGTATAAGTGGATTGACTACTGTCAGTACCACAGAACTGGGGTACCCCTTACTATTGTATCAAAATGCAATACTCACATGGTTATCTCTAAATTGTGTGCTATGATTCGGACCATTGTCCTTTGCTTCTGGGACTCAGTGACAATAGGCCTGGAAAACGGCGTTTCCATTTCGAATCCTTTTGGACCAAGCTTGAAGGTTTTCAGGAGGAAGTGCATTCAACATGGAACTCAGTCGAAGCTGTCAGATGCCCTTTCCAGACTCTAGAGAAGAAGCTAAAGATGACAGCAAGAAGACTGCAAGGTTGGAGTGACAAGCAGGTTGGGCATGTAAGATTGCAGTTAGCTTTGGCAAAGGAGTTGCTGCATAGACTGGAGATGGCACATGATGAAAGACCACTTACCCCGGCAGAGATCTGGCTTAAAAACAGGCTCAAAAAACAATCTTTGATGCTGTCCTCTTTCAAGCGAACCATGGCAAGATTAAGGTCAAGAATTTCATGGCTCAAAGAGGGGGATGCGAACACAAGATTTTTCCATATTCATGCAAGGCATCATAAGAGGAAGAATTTCGTGGCCATGTTGGTTGATGGAGATCGTATCCTAACCAACCACAATGAAAAAGCAGCAGCAGTGGATCAGTTTTATACAAACCTCATTGGACAATGTGGAAACAGGGAAAGGACTATTGATTTGGATGCCCTTGGACTGCCTAGACATAATCTGGAGGATCTAGACTCCTCTTTTTCAGAACAAGAGGTTTTGGAAACCATTAAAGGCTTGCCTTTGGATAAGGCCCCAGGGCCGGATGGATTCACAGGGCGATTCTATAAAGATTGCTGGGGAAGTATTAAAGCAGAGGTTATGGCTGCAGTTAGGGCAGTTTGGAGCAGGAATTTCAACAATTTCTACAAGCTCAACACGGCCTTTATTACCTTGATACCGAAAAAGAGGGGGCAGAGCAGGTCAAAGACTTTAGGCCTATTAGTCTTGTGCACAGTTTTGCAAAACTGATCACCAAGATTCTTGCTAACCGGCTGGCCAAAAGGCTCAATGAGCTGGTCTCTCCGATTCAAAGCGCATTTATAAAGGGAAGGTTCATCCAAGATAATTTCATGTTGGTACAACAAACTGCAAGGCTGTTTCACCAGCAGAAATTGCCTCGCCTACTCCTCAAACTTGATATCACTAAGGCCTTTGATTCAGTGTCCTGACCATTCCTAATTGAAGTCATGCAGCAGATTGGTTTTGGTCATATCTGGAGGGATATTGTTTGTGGGTTATTGGCCTCCTCCACTACACAAGTGCTGATTAATGGTTCCCTGGGGGAACGTTTAGCCCATAGGAGAGGGCTCAGGCAGGGAGACCCCCTCTCCCCCATGCTATTCATCCTAGTTATGGATGTTCTTGGCCTCTTATTCGCTAAAGCTGAAGAAGCAGGTTTGCTACAGCAGTTATCTAGAAGGAAGCTCCATAGGATTTCTATTTATGCAGATGATGTGGCTGTGTTTTTACATCCTACTGCTGAAGAAACTTCTATCACTCTAGACATCATGCAACTTTTTGGAGATGCTTCTGGCCTCATAAATAATGTGCAGAAATCAAATGCATATCCTATTCAATGCTCTGAGGGGAATTTGATGGAAGTTCAGAGTTTGCTGCCTTGTGAGATGGCAACCTTCCCCTGCAGATATTTGGGGCTCCCCCTATCCTTGCATAAGCTTTCTCGGCAGCAGTTCCAGCCCTTTGTTGAAAGAATTGCAGATCAACTCCCTAATTGGAAAGCTGACTTAATGTCTAGAGCAGGAAGGAGAATTCAGGTGCAACATGTTCTCACAGGCATGACAGTTTATTTAGCAATGGCAATTGACATCCCCCAATGGGCCTTAGATGCCATTGATAAGATAAGAAAGGGTTTTCTTTGGAGAGGCACAAAGGAAGCAAAGGGAGGACATTGTTTGGTTGCCTGGGGAAAGGTGTGTCGTCCCCTTCAGCTGGGAGGCTTGGGAATCTCTAGTCTCCCTGAGCTTTGTTGGGCTCTCCGCATGAGATGGCTGTGGTTGCAGAAAACAGATTTGGGGCGGCCTTGGGCAAGTCTTCCCATACAGGTCCCAAACAAAGCTAGGGCTTTTTTCTCTATGGCTCTTGTTTCTATGGTTGGGGATGGTTCAAACACCTTGTTCTGGAATGATAGATGGCTGCATGGCACTCGAAACGCTGATATTGCCCCTAGCCTACACAAGTCAATTCCAAGAAGAATTGCTAACAAAAGGACGGTGAAAGAAGCACTTGTAAATAGGAAATGGATTTCAGATATTAAGGGGGCTCTTACTGTAAGAGTCTTGGTTGATTATCTAAACCTTTGGGAATCTCTTTCAGGAATTGAGTTACAGCCAAACATAAGGGATAAACATGTTTTCAGCCTTGCCGCAGATGGTAAATACACAGCGAAAGCAGCTTATAATGGCCTGTTTTTAGGATCTGCTACTTTTGATCACTACAAAAGAATTTGGAGACCTTGGGCCCCCTCAAAGTGCCGTTTTTTCATTTGGTTGGTGGCACACAACAGATGCTGGACTGCTGATCGTTTGGCCAAAAAGGGCCTGAATCACCCGCAAAGGTGTCTTCTTTGTGACCAGGAAGATGAAACCATGAATCATCTCCTGATTTCCTGCGCCTTCACAAGAATTTTCTGGTATATGCTCCTAAGGAAATTTGGGTTACATGCCCTGGCCCCACAGCCTGGCCTCACATCCTTCTTAGAGTGGTGGAAAGGGGCTGCTGAGGCAGTGCAGGGAATGGTCAAGAAAGGGCTGAATTCTCTCATCATATTGGGTGCCTGGAAGATATGGAACCTCCGCAATAGATGTGTGTTTGATGGAGAGACCCCCAGCCTCTCTCGAATCCTGCAGTAGGCTGATGAGGAGAGAAACCTTTGGGAGCTAGCAGGGGCCAAGGGTCTCTCCTTTTTGGCTGCTCCTCTGTCGGTAGCCTGAATTCCTAATGGATTTGTTTCTTTATGCTTGTTTTTGGCCTCCGTAAGGAGAGCTATTGTACTATGTATTATGTTTCTCCTCTTCTTAATATAATTAAAGGCGCAGTTCCCCTGCGCTTTCGAGAAAAAAAAAGACTTCACCAACGGGTCTAGACCCCCATGGGTAGGTCCCAGACCCCCATGCATGCAGTCCAACCCCCCTGGAAGGTCCAGGACCTCCACGTATACAAACCGGACCCCGAGTAGGGGGGTCCGGGTCGCCAACAGGGGCTCCCGGTGCTTCAGGGCAGAACATGCCCCCAGTCTCTACTCCAAACCCAGGTAGGGATCCGGTGATGCCACATGGCTGCTGCGCGCATGGTGCAAACCTTCGCATGGAAGCAAAGCCTCAGCCCGCATTAGATGCAAGGTGGCCACGACGTACTCTAACCAAGCGCAGATCATTAGCAGGCTTGTGACAGGCCTCTGTGACCGCCCGCACGTTACCAAGGCACATTGTATCATGGTAGCGTCGCGCGCATTAAATGCCCGCTCAGAGCTCCGCACGTTACCGAGACCGATGTGCCACACGCACGTGGAAGACACCATCATGAAGTGTCGTTCGGTCAAGTATTGAGTCCGCTACAGTGATCGGTCGGACGTGACAACACAGGCGACTGCACACGTACCTACGCACGTCAGCATGCCAGTCTAAGCTGCAACCTATACTAGAGCCTTCGCCCGTAAGCTAATGAGACAGGGCAAAGGAGAAGCTGGTCATGAAATCTGCACGGCGACCAAGATAAGATCTTTGTCCGCCGATGACGTTACTTGTTCCATGTAGTATGCTTTTATTACTATATTCCTGGGCCCACCTGTCGGAGCTCGGCTTCCTTGTATGTGCCCCCTTGGACTATACAAGGGAGGACATGCAACGTTACAGGGGAGAGGACGGATACGCACAGAGACTCCCAGGCAATACAACTCACAGTTGATGTAGGGTATTACGCTCCGGCGGCCCGAACCACTCTAACCCTTGTGTTCTCATGTTCTTGCTGCTAACCAGGTAATCTCTAGGCCCACTCCTCATCTTAGGATTAGGGCGGGTGCACTCCGCAATCCGGCCAAAGAATTTTCTCTCCGACAACTACCTTCTCCCATCATCTTAATCTTTTGGGTTAAACTGGTTAGTGCATCCACTCTAACAACAGTAACCAAAAGACATAGTCTGGAACCTCTTCATCAGAACACACATATCAATCAAGACTTATGTTAAGTGTTCAATACTTCATCATCCTTTGTATCAATAATATCCACATTTTATGCACATCATAGCAATTTACCGTAACTATTTTTATTGTACAGAATAGGCAAGAAATCTGAATATTTCTTAAAATTTGAATTGAAATAGAAAATGAATGAATAGATAGTGTAGTTAACTGAATCATGGTAGCGTCATATTACAAAAAAAATCATCATTTAGCAACAAAAAAAATCATAAACGGTATGTAACTAACCAAACGAGCATCATATCCAAAAGCTCGACAGTAGAATGTGAAGCAATTCGCCCATTCTCCACAGCGACCTCTTCTAGTTTGTATAAGCTTCCAAAGCAAGAAAACCAGATAACTTGACCATCAATTTTCACTTTGGTAGGATATTCAAAAGTAAAGACCCAAATGAATCATAAATCTTGGATTTGTTAAACTACCTTACGAGGATCGTTGTACCTTGGGAAACGGGTGATACTAGAACAATGGTTACACCTAAAGATAGCATATGTCAGGAATGCAACTGAAGTAAAGAAACTGGTGATATGGAGATATGTTGCAGTGGTGATTTAATTACAAAAGATAATAGTACATTTGGTCCATGTATTTCAAGTTCAGTTTCCCAGTTGATAAATGGCACAAAAAACATAGGGACAAAAGGAAATAATTTCATCAGATTCATCACTGGCACAGGTATAAGAACTATGTGGCAGAAACAAATAAACAACCGTGTCATCAATTGCTTTAGTTCAGCAATTATATTCACGAAACATGAGGTTATTAGGGTTCCAATTTATACTGTGAATCATACAATATTACGACAAACAACACCGAACATATAACTTTTTTTTAGATAATGGAAACAAAATGTTCCAGCCTTTTGCAGTGTCCTGCATACGGCCTTACAGGTCAAAAAATAATAAAACACCACCATAAATAATAAAACACCGAACATATAACTAGGCTTGGGTGTATTGTGTGGTCGAAATCGTTGTCTGTCAAGGAAATGGTGAGATTGTAATGCTTTTTTTAGTGGGTGCGGGTGCATGTTGCAAGGATTCTTAACCCTTTTTTTCTTTTTAATATAATGATATGCAGCTCTCCTACGTGTTCGAGAAAACTTAACTATGCTTCAAGCAGTAGCAATATGATTCACCTGATATTGAGTTGTAAGTTTTGAAAGGATATGACACATCTAAATTAAGTATACGAGATGTAAGAAAATAACATTCAACTTATAGCTACCTATAAATCTCAACACGTGAAGCGCCAAATTTGATTTCTGAGGTAAGTGGGGTGCCCATTCCAACATTGGATGTCTCACGGCCACAGCTGTCACAAGGTGCTGCATTAACCCATCTGCAAAAACAAATACACATGAAAGATGTGAGCACTGCTGCAGGCTGTTCTATCACATACATAAACTGCAAGTTAAGCAACATAAAAAATACGCAAAGGTTCGCAGTAAGACATTACAAAGAACACCATAATAATGTCCAAAGTTGTTACTTCAAACTAGTGTGACACCATGTTCCAAATCAAAAAGATTGGAATATGATATAAAAATAGTGGCGCTCCTTGTGATTGTTTAATTTTTTACAGTATCAATATTATACTGCATTAAAAGTTCCTGTTCATGCTCTGAAATGTGTTTTGCAGTTACAAGTACATGCTTCATTATATAATTTACTAATTTAGCATGCTTGCAAGATCGAGTCCCCATCATCTGAAAATTTACAATTTAGTTATACAAAAAAAACTTAGTAGCGCAATCCGCAAGGACTAAGAGTACTTTAGTGAATAATATAGAATAAAGGATTAAGTCCATTTTTTTCTTGAACGCGCAGGAAAGCTGCACATCTTTATATTAGAGAGAGAGAGAGAGAGAGAGAGAGAGAGAGAAAGACTTACAACCGGGATACACACCCAAACAAAAGAAAGAGATTACAGAAGAGTAAAAGGACTAGATCCACCACTACTCATGAAGTTAGGAAGGCCAAGCTGACCCAAACCCCTGGCGCCCGCCAAAAGCCAATAAGCGAGTTCATCACTGAACTGCTGCTGCACCTTCTGAATGGAGGGGAGATCCCCATAAAAAACCGTTCTATTCCTCTGCAGCCAAAGGCACCAAGCCCCCAAAATGATGATGTTGTTGATCCCTTTTCTCTTTTCTTTCCATATGCACTTGCTGGCCCTATTCCACCAATCCTCAAACGAATGCTCATCAGCCCTAGGTGCAAGGTGGGATTAAGTCCATTTTACCCCTCAACTACCAAAAATAAAATGTTCAATTTTAGTCCACAAATATGAATCATCCAACTTGGCACGTTAATCCCTGAACCGATGAAATGAGTGAGAACCGAACCATCTTGTCAGTAATGGCTCTCACTTGAAAAACTATTTTTCGCTTAACAAGGATTTTTCATTAAACCTAGCTCATACTCATGTTCATGTATAGGTTCTATTGATGCGGATTTGTTGTTTCGAGTAACGCTGATGATAATTTGATTTGACTAGCCACATTA
This sequence comes from Zea luxurians, assembly GCA_029449295.1. Lineage (NCBI taxonomy): Eukaryota > Viridiplantae > Streptophyta > Magnoliopsida > Poales > Poaceae > Zea > Zea luxurians. The sequence continues at coordinate 158,661,716 of JAOPSE010000004.1, forward strand.
GCTAACATCCTCACTACTTTTATACCACCTGGTCTGTGACTGCACAAGCTGTATACCGTGCGTATGCAGTAGCAGCTCATAATAAATACAGCAGAAGGATGGCCCGCTGAGAGTGAAGTGCATAGAAGTGTAGTGAAAGATGTGGACTTTAGATATCAGTCAGTGAGCACAATCAAAGCATGGACAATGACAATTTGATTTGACTAGCCACCTTAGCTAACATCCTCGCTACTTTTATACCACCTGGTCTGTGACTGCAGTACTGCACAAGCTGTATACCGTGTGTATGCAGTACCAGCTCATGATCAATACAGCAGCAGGATGGCCCGCTGAGAGTGAAGTGCATAGAGGTGTAGTGAAAGATGTGGACTTTAGATATAAACCAGTGAGCACAATCAAAGCATGGACAAAGACAATTTCACTCAATTGCTGGAGGAAAACTGTGGTTGCTCGATCACAAGAGTGTGTGTGGTGTTGGCCGGGGGTTAGGACGGGACAATGAAATGTGTAAGACAGCCTTTTTAAGTTCCTAACTAGTTACAGTGACATGGCAAGCCCGCTGAACATCTTTTCAAACTTGGATACATAATCACCTGAAATCAGGCAGCTATGCGTACAGATTTTGATAGCTAAGGTATGTGAATGAGGAATGCAAAGTCGACTTATTTCTTAAAATAATGGTTACGTAGAAGTAAGAATTCACTAAAATATGGGCAATATTAGACACGTGCACACAATCAAAATTTATTGAAGTAATGACTGAGAAAGAAGGCATCGGAGTGTTTCAGTGACCTGAATGATTGCTTAAACCAAAAAAGCAATTGCAGCAGAAAGGCATGCTTCTCTTCATCTTTCGAAGGATTGAAATTCCCTTCCTACTAAACAACCATTTGTAAGAATTTCTGAACACCCATCTCTTAAAACATGGAATTTGTATCCATAATTTTCTTTAAGAAAAATTAGATGTTTAGATGAGTGATAACAATAGGAGAATCATAAAATACATCTTGCGTGGAACAAAACTAAAAAAAAATACCAGAGAGAAGAAAATAACAGAAGTGGTAAAATAAAGTAAAACCTTGGCCAGTGAAACTAATGCCTTCTCCTCCAGTTCGCATATCGGAACTGTCTTCTGTGCTGCCTCTTGTCCCACTGGATCTTCATACTGCATCCAAAATATATACTCAAGCACCAGATATACAAACCCCATAAAATAAGAAAACAGCTCAAAATGAAATGCATTCTGATTCCATACCATCAGAACCTGGTGCATGTAAGGCTCAACTCTTTGTCTAAACACATCTCCACCATCCTTTTGTATATTGTATTGTTGTAGGAGAAGTGCCTCTTCTTCCGCCTAGGAAAAATTCAAGAAGTAAGGCCCTCTAGCGGGAACAATAAGAGCTGTTTATCAATGTTAGTTATTTTATTTTTGCTCGGAAAAAAGTATACAAGTAGGAATTACTTCATTCCATTGCTGTAGTTTACTGTGACAATAAAGTAATACTTGGTTTTCATTGCCTAGCCTAGCCTAGCCTAGCTTAGCCGCCTAGCCTTGCTAATGGATGAAGGGCCATTTGGCTATCAAAAGCAGAAACACTTGGGTGCAAAAGGTGAGTGGACGGAAATAAACACACTTCATGCCAACTAATTTTGCCAGGCAAGGTGAGGCATGACAACCAGAAATGAACTAAAGTTAGAAAAAGTTTCTTCGTACCCAGTATTGGCACATTTTGCTTTTCCTAAACTGTGGTGACTGGTGGCCAAATTGGTGAAGTGTGGTGACATTGAAACAGCCTTAACATAGCATGGTACCACCAGGTTGTTCCCTGTTGGGAATCCATGAAAAATTAATCATGCAAAAATGGCAGCAATGGTGTGTAGTTACTAGTTACCCTGCATTTACCATGTGAATTTATCTATCATAGTAGCCTGTGACTAATATCACATGCGCCATTTTAGAAGTACAAAGAAGATACGCACACATATACATCCACATCCACATACACATGAACATCTCTTGCACATAAAATAGACTAGAAACAGTGAAACCTAGGCCTCCTGAGCACAGTATGCAAGGCAGACCCAGTGTCGGAGGCTTCCACATGACCCAGTGCCTAAGCACAAGTATGCACTATCACATTAAATTATTAAAACCCATGGTTGTGTGTACTTTTTACAACGAATGAATGAATCCAGGATGTAATTTCCAGAACAACAGGGAGGTGTGGGTCACACAGATTCAATTCATTTTAAACTCAGGTTTGAGTGTCTACTTTTATTATATGTAATGACACCTGGTTCTTCCTAGGTTGGTCGAGTTTATTTCTTTAATCTCATAAACAACTAACACAGAGTGTCATGGGGATATGTAACATAAGATAAACCGTAAGAAAATATCCTGAAATTTGTCTCACTGGAGACCAAAACTGGGATGAGTGCTACTTGAGCGTTGATGGCCTACTGGTCAGACTTGTTTGCGTATGATGTGCAAAATTATTAATCTTTTTTAGAATCAAAACATAACATACATAACTTTTCAAACATTTATTTCCCTCCAAGAACACAAAAACAAAAGGTAAACACAAAAAACACCAGGACCTGTTATATGTAATCCATTAGGGTCTTAGGGGTCATTAGGATATTGTCAACATGTTGCATATGTGGTGAATAGTATAGTGGACCCACATAGAGAATTAGGAAGGGTTCTCCTTGCCACCTACTATCTGTCCCCTATAAATCTTATTAGGCCATCTTCAGCTAGGGTGGGTAAGTGGGTTTTAACATCGGCATGGTAACTTTCAATTTCATATGACATCATACACTGTGGAGTGAAATAAAGGAACCTTTCCCAGATCCAGCTTAATCCTTAAGACTCCATAAATCAGCCTCTAATCTTTCTTGAAATGCATCAGTTTAACCAAATGTCCAACAGCACAAGAGTTCCTACACGACTCAAGCGGCAACCGCGATGGAGTCAAGTGAAATATTCATGTTTCACCAAATAAATTTTGTGTTTATGTTGAACCACATAACTCCTTGATCTAATAACACACTAATGTTTCCAAGTTCAAGCCAAGATAATAACACCTAATTAGCACCTGAACCTAATCCATATACCTCCCAGCCCACATGGTTCAAATATCAGCTTAACTGAAATCAGTAACCAAAAGAACTCTGGACTGGAGTCTTGTGATTTTTTTTCTCGAAAGCGCAGGGGAACTGCGCCTTTAATTATATTAAGAAGAGGTGAAACATAATACATAGTACAATAGCTCTCCTTACGGAGGCCAAAAACAAGCATAAAGAAACAAATCCATTAGGAATTCAGGCTACCGACAGAGGAGCAGCCAAAAAGGAGAGACCCTTGGCCCCTGCTAGCTCCCAAAGGTTTCTCTCCTCATCAGCCTGCTGCAGGATTCGAGAGAGGCTGGGGGTCTCTCCATCAAACACACATCTATTGCGGAGGTTCCATATCTTCCAGGCACCCAATATGATGAGAGAATTCAGCCCTTTCTTGACCATTCCCTGCACTGCCTCAGCAGCCCCTTTCCACCACTCTAAGAAGGATGTGAGGCCAGGCTGTGGGGCCAGGGCATGTAACCCAAATTTCCTTAGGAGCATATACGAGAAAATTCTTGTGAAGACGCAGGAAATCAGGAGATGATTCATGGTTTCATCTTCCTGGTCACAAAGAAGACACCTTTGCGGGTGATTCAGGCCCTTTTTGGCCAAACGATCAGCAGTCCAGCATCTGTTGTGTGCCACCAACCAAATGAAAAAACGGCACTTTGAGGGGGCCCAAGATCTCCAGATTCTTTTGTAGTGATCAAAAGTAGCAGATCCTAAAAACAGGCCATTATAAGCTGCTTTCGTTGTGTATTTACCATCTGCAACAAGGCTGAAAACATGTTTATCCCTTATGTTTGGCTGTAACTCAATTCCTGAAAGAGATTCCCAAAGATTTAGATAATCAACCAAGACTCTTACAGTAAGAGCCCCCTTAATATCTGAAATCCATTTCCTGTTTACAAGTGCTTCTTTCACCGTCCTTTTGTTAGCAATTCTTCTTGGAATTGACTTGTGCAGGCTAGGGGCAATATCAGCGATTCGAGTGCCATGCAGCCATCTATCATTCCAGAACAAGGTGTTTGAACCATCCCCAACCATAGAAACAAGAGCCATAGAGAAAAAAGCCCTAGCTTTGTTTGGGACCTGTATGGGAAGACTTGCCCAAGGCCGCCCCAAATCTGTTTTCTGCAACCACAGCCATCTCATGCGGAGAGCCCAACAAAGCTCAGGGACCCAAGGTGGCGGTGCTTAGGCACAGGTACGGAGTATTATTGGGTCTTTCGAGTATTAGGGTTTGGGCCATATTAGGGCCGTATTAGTCTTCTTTGGGCTGTAATAAGTGATTAGCCAAGTCATTAGTCGTTCTGTTAGTTGGATTTCAGATCTATAAATACTGTAACTGGTTGATTGAGATGGAATAGAAAAACAGATAACCGAAATCCAACTCACCTGTGTCCTTGGCTTCGTTCTCTCGCCGGTCTGCTACCGACTCACGCCCGGCGAACCCTAGCCGCGGCCACGGGTCATCACAAGTCTAAACATGTGAACAGCTCTAAATACCGTTATTAGGCTAATAGCTGTGCTACCGAAACAAGAGTGCAAGGGAACTCCAGGCCATTTCTAGCTGAAACAAACTAATTTCATGGCCCAGCCTCCAATCCCCTACCAAACCAAGTGAGCCCACCAGCTACCGCCAACATCGCAATGCAATGCAAATTAAAATAGCTCGACGCCTCGACCTTAGCCGAACCAGAGCAGAAAAATCGGCGATGTCAGCAACTCTGCACCTGAAGCATCCGTGCGAATTCCTCGTCAGACTTCTCCTGCGCCCTGGCCGCTGCCCCGTCGTCCTCCCCCTCCACGCCGATAGCAAGGAGGCGCAGGCGCTCAGAGACGGCTTCCAGGTCGGTGCCGTCGTCCACCACCGACCCATCCGCCTCCACCACGATCTGCAAGCACGACCGGGAAGTGGGAAGCAGTGCAGGCGTCAGTGGCGTCCGGATCGCGCCGAAACTATGGGATCGGGACTAGGGAAGGGGTGCTGCGGACCTTCTGGAGGTCGGGCGGGACGGCGGTGAGGGAAAAGATCTGGAGGCGGAGGACGTCGAGGCCGTGCTCCGTGTCGTACTCCACCTCGTGCTGTTGCTCCTCCGCCGCCTCGGCGGATCCACCGGCTGCGGGGCCATGCCGGACCACGAAGCGGCGAGCCACCATAGCGTTGCCTCCGCGGCCGCGTGGACCTGTGCTGCCGTCCTGCCGAGTCTACCCGTAGGAAAAGATGCGCGCGATTGGTAGTTTGGTACATGTTAATTATGTTTCGATATTATATTAAGTGGAATATTATATATAAAACAATTGGCTACGCTAGATTTATGTAGGTTTGGTTTACTGTCTAACTTACAATATTTTGCCTAATTTTTCTGTCTAATGTTATTTCTTCGATTCAGATAACCATAGACAGAAAAATTAGGCAAAATGTGGTATAGTTGGCCACGAACCAAACAGGCTCATAATCTCATAATATAAGGTGCTCACATATCTAGCTTTCATTGTATGATGCCATTTGTTTCTATAGATTCCATATCTACATATTCCGCTCTGTTTCCTTTTGAACATTTGGATACTGATACAACTCTCTTCCATAATAAGTACGTAGATTATCACCCAGAAAACTTTTCTCTATAATATTTTACATCATCAATTCTAACAACACTTATAAACTAGCCTAAATGCTTAACAAAACGTGTCCAAGGACGCGCCAGCTACTAGTTACATAATAGAATGCGTAGTCGGGTAGGTTAGCATTTTGGCCCGCCGCTGCGGGGACCATTTTGTACTTTCGTAGGAATTCTGATGGCAGGAGAAACGTTTCAAATTCAGAATATCTATAAAAATATTTATACAAAACATTATTGTTTGTTAAAATCGTTTAGTGGTCTGTCTAAATTGAGTTTCTAAAAGAGAAGAATATGGTGGAATCAGGGATTACCTTTTCGCTTGCAAATTCCAAAAAAACCTTGTTGACCAAAATTTGTCTTTTTATATTTTAGAGTTATGAACCGAAATATAATAAAACGGAATGGTTTTTCCTTCTCGTTAAGTACCGATAACGGTAATTTTTACTGAAAATCGATACTTACCGGTTGAGATTGCAATCGCTGGATGGAATACACTAGAATGTTTTTGGCATGTGATGAGTTTATTTTAAGTTGTCACTCTAGCAAAATAAAAAACATACGTAGCATATAGGCTGTCGTCGGTGGGGCGGGCACATGTAGGCATATATTATAATATTAACAAGTCTATGGCTCCTTTTGAATGCATAAATTTTAGAGAAATTATATAGGAATTTTATATGAATTAGTTTATTTTTATAAAAAACGTAGGAAACAGAAAAAATCGGCATTCCAAAGAACCTATATTCTCCAAATGCATTTTTGGATGCTTTACATTTTATAGATTCAATATATATATTTAACTAAGAGAATATTGTTGGTACTCGCCTTCCTCTGTGAGTAGATCCAACGGGTGTGAGGAAAGAATGCTTGCAAGGTTCAACGGGGAGTGGTAATAGCTCTGTTAATCTGCTCTCTTCAGGGTACTGTACGGGGGTATTTATAGGTACCCGAGTGTCTACCGTTCTTAAGCAAGGACGTTTATGCCCTCGGGTACCCTGAGTATCCTCAGAATATTCCCCCAAGAGGAGGTTACAGATCGTCATTACAGAAAAAGCTATTACCGAAGAGGCCCGTAACACGCTTATCCCTGCGGGGCCCGTTACAGTGGGCCGAATCCCACTTGGGCTTTCGGACACGATGAGGTCGCGAGGCTAGCAGGCGTCGAGCGGAGTCTTGCCTTCGTCTTGCAATGGAGAAGAGCGAAGCCTCGGAATCCTACGTGAAGTCCTCATCGAACCGGTGTCCTTCGTCGTTGGTGAAGCGAGGCGACGAAGGCATTGAGCGAGGGGTAGCGTCTTCGCCTTCGTCCCAACATTTGCCCTCCCAGGAACCAGTTCGACTGAGTCATCTGGTGCCGAAGACGTCGCTAGATGGTGGAGACGCTGCCCTCGCTCAAAGTGGTCCCGCAGGGGTTTTTGAGGTGACCTTTGATGGACGTGGCACTGTTGGACTACGCATTTCCCGAAGCGTCGTGCCCTGTCTATAAAAGGGGGCGGCGCGGCTTGGGCTGTCACTTACCTTTGCGTGCGCCGGAAAACCCTAGCTTTTTGAAACCGCTCGCCCGCTCGCCTGCGTCCCTTGTTCTTCTGCTTTGGAGATCTGGCCCGCGTCAAGCAAACCGCGCGCCGCCGTCGATGGTACATAGCAATGTCTTCTTCTTCCTCATCTGCTGCGAATGCGCCGTCGGTCGATTCATCGTCCGGGGATACTCTGAGCGATACGGCGGCGGTGGAGTTACAGCCGGGCCACACGGTGGAGTTCGGCGTCTCGAGGATTTCCTCGGTTCGCGTGCAGGACATGCAACAATTGGGGTACTTTGGTAATGGTATTGGGCGCGTCCCAGGGGCGGAAGAGATTCTTGAGCCTGAGGGCAAATTAGTTGTGTTCGAGGTGTTCTTCGTCGCTAGCCTTCGCCTACGTGTGCATCATTTTGTGGCGGAGGTCTTGCAGAGGTTCGACGTCCAAGTCCATCAGTTGACGCCTAACGTCGTGGTGGTCCTGGCGAAGTATGTCTGGGCGTTGACTTCGTACGGCGGTCAGCCCTCCGTGGAGGTCTTTGTGAAGAACTATTGTCTGCACTGGCAAAAGAGAAAAATTGGAGATAAGATTGCACAGTTTGGATCGTGCACCTTCACACCGAGGACCGGAAAGACTTTGGCGGAAGTCATAGAACTAGTCCCCTGCGCACGCAACAAGTGGGGCAACTGGTGGGACTATTGGTTTTATGTTTCGGGAGGTGAAGTCGAAGGCCTCCTAGGGCTCCCCGTGGCCGTGATGTGCTCCCACTGTTATGTGGCATTTCCACTGTTTGAGGTGGCGGAGGACGATGAGGACGAAGGGGCCCTCCAGTGCGCTGCCCGCATGAGTAGTGGGCGTGATTTGGTTGAGGAATTCATCGGTTATGGAGTGTGGCCCTTAGCGCATGGCTGGGCGCTTGGCGAAGTGTGCCCTCGCTAGATGCCTACCCTGGGCGGGCAACTGGTGCGAAGTCCTACCTTCGCCTTGGATTTGCGTGGCCGGAACCCGGCCACGTTCATGCGTGAAGTAGAGGATGAGGTTGTAAGGATTGTGGGGTGGTATGCACCGAGGACGGAGGCTCTGCGGAGTTGGGATATACGTGGATCCAATGTTCGCTTGAACCGTGTCTTCGAGTTGAACCATTTGCCATATGGCGGTTACCCTAGAGACGTTGTTGCTGCTATCGATCACCGCAGAAAAAAGCCAGCGGCTGCGGCTGAGGAAGGCCCTTCATGGGAGGCTGCGTCGGCCGTTAAGAGAAAACTAGGTACTGCAACTGAAGGGTTGGGGGTCTCCGATCGTTTCGCTGTGGAGTTAATGGGGACTTGTGTGACCCTTGGGGGAAGGATGTCTTCGCCCGAGCTCTGGGAGTCTTCGACGCGAATGTTGGAGGTTACCGGGGGTCGATGGCCAAGGAACGTTCCAATCTCCCGGGCGGCCGGCGAGGACATATTTACGTCTCGTTTGGCCCGTGAGATGAAGATTTTTCCTTATGGATGGAATATTGCTGCTGTATCGGCAGTGATGGACAACGATCGTCAAGATGCGGCGCGGAAGCACCGAGCGTTCACTAGGGTCGGGGACCCTAGTCGCGAGGTGAAGAGGGCGCGGGGAGGCGTGAAGTCCACCGCCCCCGTCGGCAGCAGACCACCGCCGGCTGCGAAGCCGGCCGTCCCCGGACCCAGCAAGTCTTCGTCGGGTGCGAGGGCTGTCGCTTCTGGGTCGGGCAAGCCGCCCTCGGCTGAGCCCACAAAGGAGCGAAGGCCACCGTCTCCGGTGCGCACCGACGAGGCGGCGATAGGTGGTGCCACCCTCGACATGGACATCTGCGTGGATGATTATCGCGTAGGTGGTGTCATGATGTTCGATGCGCACACGGGTCGAGGACTCATTGGTGAGATTTTTTTACATGGCGATTGGGTCTAGAACAAGATTGTGTTGCAGGGTCGGATGTTGGGCAACTGGCTGTTGTCCCGGCTACGGCTGCAGCGGCTGCCGAGGCAAAGGGTACTTCGCAGGACCCATGGTTCAAATTTTGCGCCAGTGGCGAGATTTCGTCGGCCGCCGCCGCTAAAGACGTGGCGGGCTCTGTTTCCCAGCAGCTGAAGCATGCGACACAGCAACTGAAACATGTAAGTCGTCTTGGACTTCGTTAGTTCGTTGTGTTTATGCAGTTGCGAATCTGATGGATTTTTCATGGCAGGCGGCCGCCTTCGCCGACCATGTTGCGTCGGGCGCTCTGACTTCGGAGTTTGCTGCCGAGAGGCAACAGCTTGAGGGCAAGATTGAGCGCCTCCGGGCGCAGCATACGGAAGCTGTTCGGGACAAGTCAGCTGCAGAAAACAAGAGCCGCAGGCTAACGGAGAAGTTGGCGGCTGCAGAGGTCGAGAAGGAGGATCTCAGGCGCCAGTTGGTGGCGGAGAGGAAGGACGTGAACAGAGCCTGTGCTGAGGCGCAGGCTGCACAAGCCGAGGCCAAACTTGCCCGTGCGGAGGCCAGTCTCGCCCGCCAACGCGCCGAAGAGATGGAAGCGAGCCTCAGCGGCCTGCGCGACCGCGTGGACAAGGCGGAGGCCTCTACTCGCGTAGAGGTCGACTGGACGCATGCGTAGCTCGTGGAGACGTATCGGGAGCTTGGTGCATGAACCGCTCCCTTTGAAGCGTCCGGGAAGGAGGTGGGCCTCCGCTTCCTCGGGTGGCTACAGGAGGAGCTGGAGGTGCTACCGACGATTGTGACAGGCCTCATGTCCTTCGCCTCCCTCATCACCTGCGAAGGGGTCGTGAATGCCCTGTCCCGCGAGGGATGCGGGCACTTCGAAGTCTTCGACTGATCGGACGAAGACTTCGAGCGTGGAATCTTCCAGGTTGAGGACCCGGTGCTGAAGCGGTCGGCCAGGGCGCTTTACGATAGGATGTGGGGCCCTCACGGCCATGAGACTGTTCGGGAGAGGTCCGACCGGGCGATGGAGCAGGTAAGAGTATATGTGGGTGTGTGTATATTTGTGTGATTGTTTAATGAATGTGTTTTTTCTGTAGATGGCACATGATGAAGAGGTCGAGGACCTCGGGGATCTGGATAGCACACTGCCCGAGGCATCGAGGGTGGAGCTGGCGCCGCCATCTGATGCTAGCGAGGGCCCCTGGTGACCCCCGCGCCGACTGGTGCCGGCGAGGACCCCGTGCCGGCTGCTGCGCCGACTGGTGGGGACACTTCGATGGTGGCGAGCGAACCAGCAGCCGAAGACCCTGCAGTGTCGGCCGGCCCTTCGCAGGTGGCGGGATAGGGTTTAGGGCTATCAGGTGTAATTTTTGTTTTTGTGATACTGAAACTCGGTTGGTGTGCAGGTTCCGACATATGGGCCCGCGCACGCAACCGCTGCTGACAATACTAATTTTGTGGCGGCCGCAACCGTAGTGCCTGCCAATGATAATTCGTTTGGCTCTAGATTTGAGTGTTTTGAGACTGATGGTGAGTCTAGGGGTTCGTTTTCCTGGACCGAAGAGTCCTCGGATGAAGGCTTGGATTATTTTGCTGCATTAGATGTGGCCGCGGCGGAGTCCCCACCGCGGGTTGAGGTTGGCGAGGTGGCTGTTGTGGCAGAACCACCCGGATTATTCCAGCTTAAGTGCCCTAGTCGCGCCCTTAAAGGCAGCAACACACTTAAATCAGAATAACCCGTCAGTCCCTCGGATCTAGTCCGATAAAGCCACTTATCCAGGATCGAATACCACTAGCTCACTCGAAGGTGAGGCACAGAGAAATACAATAAAGCATAATACCACAAATTTAATAGGTATCAATATTGATTACATTATCGGAGTTTCAAAAGCAGTAATGATATTTTTAGTGCAGCGGAAATAACTAACGGAGAAAACCGAGTAACATGGCGAAGCCTGGCCACGCTACTCCTCCTGGTCCTCTCCTGCGGAAGCAGTAACCCACTCGGCCGTCTATCCCGGTGGCAGGGATGAAGGCCAAGTCACACCATCAACCAATCATCCTAAGGAGGTACCTGCAAAAATTATGCCACAAGCAAGGCTGAGTATACTAATACTCAGCTAGACTTACCCGGTGTGAGGAGTCTACTCCTCTACCTCTAGACATGCAGCTGTTTGGCTGAGGGGTTTGGTTTGCCAAAAGCACTAGCTGAGTCTAAAAACAAGTTTTAGCTTTTCCAATTCTAGTATCATTAATTCAGCTAAGTTTGCTCTTTCTAAGCATACATGGTAACAATCATTATATCAATCAACATCTTTTGCCAGTATCTCATTCCCACTTATTACTCAATGCAGTACAATGGATCAAGCAGTCTCATTAGCTGCGAGAAGCAGACGATTCGAATCGAGTTTTATCCTTGCAAGGTAAACCTAAACACACGACATGTCAGGGTACTCCGTCCCCACACATGTCAACCGTCCCCATCGATTCCCCGTTCGCGTCCAGGCCTCACCGCCTTGGCATACAATGCTCCACTGACCCCGGCCGCCGCCGTGCAGTGGCCGCACTTGTACCCACCATATCTAGAATGGGAGACCCAGTCTCAGGTCGCATGAGGGATAAAGTCCGCGCCCGGCTTCACTCAGGTACTAGGTTTACCGGTTACCATATTTCCCGACATGTGTTTAGTACGTTCAAACGCTTGACACAGGTATCCGCACGTTAATCCTTATTCCAATTTCGTCTCATAGACAACGCATCCCCATGGATCCGTGTCCATAGACCATCATCATTCTGTTATCAAAATGGATACAACCAATTCCTGACCTCGCGCGAGTGCTAGAAAAATCACTCGACTTCTACCGAGATCCTAATTTAGCATAGCAGCTACTCGACCTAGCATACTAGTATCCATCTCAAAAGGAAATCCTGAGTTCATGCAACTAGGGTTTCAAGCAACTCCTACACTTAAGTGCACAGTACAAGCCTACAAACATTAAGTGTAGTAAAATAGCATATATAAACGGTTATGCATATAACCGGGGCTTGCCTTTAATTTAACACTTAGACAGTGTTTGCTGGGTGGCACTCGCTTGGCGAGCATCCACTGGTTAAGTCCATCCTTCCTTGGGTCGTCCACCAACTCCATCCTGTGGGTGGCACCACATCACTTGCACGATCGTCTCTCGGTCCTAAATGAGATGCAGGATGCATATGTATGAATATAATGAAATAGCACAAGATACTCCAAGTACATGACAACGAACGAACATTGATTAGTAAGACACATAAACATCCATACGTTAATGCTAGCTATCTATATGTCATTGGGCACATCAAGTCAACATTACTAGAAAGACGATGAATATTTCCTATATTTAGCCAACACAAACATGACATCACGAGTACAAGAATTTACCATGTTCACTTTAATCATTCATTGGCAACTTATTATTAAACTAGTTAAGTACACATAAGTTTTCTATGACTTATACATAGACAGACTTAGTTAAAAAGGAATGGTTACTTAATCGGGTTTTACAATTGTTCGCAATACTCTATTGCAAGCGTATATCCAAGGGCACACAAGAAAGTGACAGCCTAATCACACTGCTTATTATACTAATCTATTGAGGTTGTATTTAGTAATACTCAGATTAGCAGCACAATTATTAGAAATGGTAACATCTCATTAATTTTGTTTCTCGTCCATATAGTGACACTTGCTAAATTGACGTTGATTGAAGCTGATGACTTACTAGACTTCAACAATTTAATTTACTACTTAGGAACGTGCACTGGTTACTTACATATAACTTAATTATATTAGTTACTATCATTGTTACTCATATTCACTTAAAACCAAAACAAGCAAGCAATCACTCAAGTCAAACACAATAGAGCAGAGCAATCAATCACTTCTAATACATTTAGGACAGCAGCACAGTAGTTTTTGTTTTAATCATAACTCTTCAAATATTAGTTCAAAATTATCAAACTAGGATTTTCTAGAAAGCTTAAAAAGTGTTCTATAACTTTGATATTTTTACCTCAGCATGATTAGACTCTTAGCAAGGTCAAAAAGTGCTAACACGACAGCTCTGTCCAGATTTGGACAGATTCAGACTTGCAACTTCAAAAATTCACAACTAAAGATTCAGACATCCAAACAAAGTGATCATAGACTTTATGAGAAGCTAATGAAATGTTCTACAAATTATTTATAAACATCCCTGGCTGGTTTAATATGTATCAAGGGTAAAATACACTATGAAGGCTGTGCTGTCGAGGACTGGACAGATTCAGTCTTCAGACTTTAAACATCCATAACTTAATCTTCAGATCACCAAAAAGAGTGATCCAAGACTTTTTTAAAAAATCTTAGCAAAAGCACTACATACTTTTATAATCACCAAGAAGTGATTCTATGCTGAACTGAATCAAACAATTCAGTTTTCGAAATCTGTTCTGTCAGTGGACAGAATACAACAATCCTCTTATACAATTCATAACTCTCAAACTGTCAGGCCTATGGTTGTGAAATTTTAACACAAGCAAGATAAGAAAAGCATCTACAACTTTCTTATAATGACCATGAACAGATTGTAACATTAGCTTAAGCAAACAATTCACTATCTGAAATCTGTACAGAGATTGGACAGATTCAGTTACTGAATTTGTGAAAAGCACAACTTCTAAACGATCAGACTTATGGCTGTAAAATTTTAACACAAGAAAGTTAATAATGTTATCTACAACTTTCTTATATGGATTTTCTACAGAAAATATAATTTAGTTCATCAAACAAACAGCACGAAGAAAACAGTACGTGCAGCCTAAAACAGCAACCAATAAAATTCAGCTCCTATTCACTTCAAAAATTGCCGCGTTCTAGAGACTTCAACCATTTTAACACTTTACCATTTTTTAGAGTTGAAACAATTAAATTAGGACCAACAAGTAGACTTACTAACTTTTTATTCAAGTTATTTCGTGCGCTAGAATTACCACATAATTAACAAACACATTCACCAAAATAAAACACTTCGGCACACATGTCCGACATCACACAAATCATGATGAAGCACTATTAATATTTATCTTTAGAACACCATGACATAACCATTAAATGTCTAATTAGTTTTAAGGTATAACTCAAGCATTCCATGAACATGCATGATTTTATTTACTCCTAATTTTTCACTAAGTCTTGCAATTATAAAATAGGTGTTATTTTAGCACCAAATGAAACTATCTAATTTGGGGCTGAAATTTTTATGAGGCATAGGTAATAACAAATCATGACCAATGTATAAATTTCACATGCTCAGGTTTTATATTTTATTTACTACAAAAATAACAAATTGTTAATGCAATAAAACATGTGAGAGCAAGTTAAATCTAAAACTAATTATTTTCTGTGGATTCATGACCATATTAAGTTTTATTAGGCTACTATAATATCATACAAGGACAGTGGAATACCATTTTATATTTTTGCATCTATACATCATTTTTAAATCATTTAAAACTACTTAAGGTGCATTAAACAAGTTAAATCACTAACTTAATCATACATGCACAACAATTTATGAAATTTTTACCAGTCACCAAACATCACACCAAGGGTCTACTGTAAAAGTTTCAACCTATTTGGAGCACCAGAGCTACAGATCCAAAAATAACAATCAAAACAATCATCTTTTTCCTATTTAACATGTTTTAATTAACACACCAAGAAAACAGTGAACAACATATAAGTTTTATATTTTTCCTTGATGGAGTATGACAACATCTAACTAACAAAACAAGTTTCATCATTTTTGGATTTTTGTAATTAAAACTATGGAGAGATGCAAGTTCGTTTATTCTCTAAACCAGTTTTTAAATACGAATTTCTACAGAAAAACTTTTCCACTAAAACATGCCAACCTATAGATCCAATAGTTAGAGCATTTCATAAGGAAGACAACAAAATAAATTTCACGATTTTAGGAGCTCTGAAACTCGAGATATGAATTTTAGAACACAACACAAAAATCTGAAATTTTGAGTACACTCACATCCGCCCTGAGCCCACTTGTCATTGGCTCATGGGGTCTTCTTCTTCCTCAAAATCACGTACATGGCCTGCTCACGAACAGAGAAGCCGGCGACGACACTCCTAGCCGACGTCGCGCAGCAGGGTACCAGCGAGCGCCGGGGCGAGCTCCAAGGCGGCGGCACAGCACGGCAGAGAACGAAGCAGGCCCGAGTGCCGCGCGCAGGAGAGACAGCGAACGCACGACCCGAGCAGGAGCGCCATGGGAGGCTGCTGCTCCGAGCAGGAGGCGAGGTGGTAGAGGGCAGGGGCTTGCTGCTGCCGTGAGGGAGAGGGAGGACAGCGTGGGGAGGAAGGGAGCAGGGCAGGTGGGCTACCATTTAAAGAGGCGCTCGCTGCAGCCATTGGTGGACATGGGTGGCATGCTGCAGAGCTCTGGACCTGTCAGGTGGTAGTGGGCAGTGGCAGGTTGAAAAACGTGGACATTGGGCTGCCATTTTTGGCGTCTTCCTCTTGGAATCGGACCTTGGCCACTGCACGAAATATCTTCCTTGATCTATACTCTACAATTCGTTTATAGGACTTGAGGTGATTCGAGCACTGGTTAGAGAGTTATAGACCCACGAAAACTGGTTTGTCAGTGGGTTAGAAATCAGTGGAAACTCGTGAAAACTGAATGTCAAAGCATGTCAAACGGAATCGGATGAATGCCATCTTTTAATATGTTGTGCCTCTATTAGTTATTAACAACTTTTATATTTGCAAAAACTTGAGTTGTTTAACAAAAATTTGGGAACGCGAGACGTCGACCCGAACGACGCTGATTTCAGACTTAGAAGAAATTCGAATCCTGAAATCAGATTTCTATTCTGTCTTGATGGCACTGTTTGAGGTACTTAGAGATTGAATCAAGGCTTGGTTTAAATATAAAATTTGTTGTATAACACAGGTTCTACAACTTTTATTAAAGGTCAAACCTCATATCTTGAATATAAATTAAAATTTCACTTTGGTCAAAGTAGTATCATTATAAAGCTTCAAACTATATTTTTAAGGCAATCGAGATATTTTCTCGACATTTTCTTGGTATTTTCTCTACATGAACCCTTAATAACTTTTGTTGTACAGTTGATATAGAGTGTTTTGGGAAAGTTGGCATGACTTGGTCGAATTTATAAATTTTCTTTTACTTAATCGAGCAGTCTCAAGCAAGCGAAAGATTTATAACTTCACACGAATATTTGGTTCAAACTTTAAGAAATCTTTAGAATACACTTGATAGATAGAGATGAATGATGACATAAATATAACAAGCTGAATTTCATAAGAAATAATTAGAGGTTGAGACTACAGAGATTCGCTGGAGAATGCGGATTCAGACTATATATTTGGACATAGACCGACTGTCGAGAAGGCAGATGCGGACATAGATTGGATAACATCACAACTGTCAAGAATCCGAATAAATGAGTCTGGACAGGAGTTACGAGATGATATTGACTTTCGAATTTGCATTTGCTCCGAGAAATAAAAGTTTTAACAGGCTCCAAATTTGGCTGTTCTTGAGATCGAATTATCCCAAACTCGATGAAACATTCATGAGTAACTTGATGAATGGAGATAGATGTGATCAAGAAATAGAAATTTTCACTGAGCATCTGAGATTAGGATAAATCTCCCGACTTAACACGAAATAGACACCTGGGGTGTCACAGCCTTCCCCCCTTAAAAGAATCTCGTCCCGAGATTCGAATGAGGGTCTTTAAGGGTGGAGAAGCATGTAACTCCCAGACTAAAGATAGACGCAAATTCATGAGAGGGTATCTGACAAGATACTGAAG
This sequence comes from Zea luxurians, assembly GCA_029449295.1. NCBI lineage: Eukaryota > Viridiplantae > Streptophyta > Magnoliopsida > Poales > Poaceae > Zea > Zea luxurians. The sequence continues at coordinate 158,678,803 of JAOPSE010000004.1, forward strand.
ACAGATTTGGTTAGAATATCGTGACATATCGAGACAAAATGCAGCGACCACTTTGAGAGAATGTCCACAAAAGATAGCACATCAATATAGTCTTGTAATGGATCACGACTATTAACCACGATACCAGCGCGTGCCGAGCAGCTCAACCATGTGTGCACCATAGTAGGCTCTCGGTTTCGTCGCGGCACCATCAGTCGTTTAGTCATAACACCATTACCAAACGTAACCAATAAGAAATCCACATAGCATAGATAGATGGAGCCCATAAGAGTATGGCTCAGAAATAAGAATGTGATCGGAGTTGAAGCAGAGATTGTTGGCAAAAGAGCATCACATGAGAATTTTCTTCAACTCAGAGAATTCTTTTATGATTAACATGGAGATTATCAGGTCAGAGATTTATACGAGAGTAGATATGAGAACGAAGAAACCATGAGATCAAGTTGCTGAACTTGTAGAGACATGAGAGAACCACAAGATAACAACAAAAATCCCTTGAACCAAATGGATACACTGTTTAGAGGTACAGTTGATAAAACAAGATCATGATCCTCGGGGGAAGAGTATGAGGATGATTGGAACGCGAGATTTAGATTGATCAAGTCCGGTACTTGAGAACCGGTGGGAGCAGATTACAAGACGACATGGTAGATCTCAATGAATGATCTAGAGATATGATGGATAAGGTCACACCACGGCTCATAGGGGAAACAATTACCAGATCTAGGTGAAAAGAGAGGTCATCAACCCAGATGGCTTCTAGGTTGAGCAGAGGAGAATTCAATGAGGATTTTGGACCAGGTTTCCAAAAGAATTTGAGGTTGGATATTGTTTTGCGCAACAGACACCATCCAAAGTTTTATATAATTTTTTTTAACATAAACAGGTGCACAAGGAAGCTTTAGGTTCGACTAGTGGTCTAGCTATGGGGTTCTCTAAGCTGTGCAGGTGTGAATTCAAGGGTAAACACACGAGGGCTAGAAAACACCAACACCATCATGATTTTTTAAGAGGTTTCACTTGCTAAACTCAAGGTTGTTTGGAGGGGTCTTTTCATGAGCAAAACAAACAACATTGTATATATATTTGCTGGTTGTGGGGGCAAAAAGGGTTGAACAACTAAAACATTTCCTAGATAGCAAGACAAGAGAAGCGCATAACACAACCTAGTCAAGACTATCATGACACACAGGATAAGACATTTTTTTGCAGTTCATAGCAATGCAACACATTATTCACAATTTCTTGTTATTGGAATAAAGGTGAGAGAAGCATGTTGATGCACAAAAGACAATTATAATGCGACAATCATGATGCATGCTCATTCTAGACGTCTTCTCAGACCTAACTACTTTTCAGGTGCTTGCTATAGCATCCTTATTAATAGTATTAGTAGCCTTTATGGCTTATATAATATAGCCACCTAGCTACCCATCTATTTCCTAAGGCTTCACGTCCTATGTCTATCCTTATCGTCCTAATATCTATCCAACTTGGGTTTCTAAGCAAGTTTTACTTTAGAAAAGGTTGGTAATCATGACTTATTGACTTCTCTGTACTGGTATTCGCTCCGATACCAGCTGTGGCAGAACCACCCGGATTATTCCAGCTTAAGTGCCCTAGTCGCGCCCTTAAAGGCAGCAACACACTTAAATCAGAATAACCCGTCAGTCCCTCGGATCTAGTCCGATAAAGCCACTTATCCAGGATCGAATACCACTAGCTCACTCGAAGGTGAGGCACAGAGAAATACAATAAAGCATAATACCACAAATTTAATAGGTATCAATATTGATTACATTATCGGAGTTTCAAAAGCAGTAATGATATTTTTAGTGCAGCGGAAATAACTAACGGAGAAAACCGAGTAACATGGCGAAGCCTGGCCACGCTACTCCTCCTGGTCCTCTCCTGCGGAAGCAGTAACCCACTCGGCCGTCTATCCCGGTGGCAGGGATGAAGGCCAAGTCACACCATCAACCAATCATCCTAAGGAGGTACCTGCAAAAATTATGCCACAAGCAAGGCTGAGTATACTAATACTCAGCTAGACTTACCCGGTGTGAGGAGTCTACTCCTCTACCTCTAGACATGCAGCTGTTTGGCTGAGGGGTTTGGTTTGCCAAAAGCACTAGCTGAGTCTAAAAACAAGTTTTAGCTTTTCCAATTCTAGTATCATTAATTCAGCTAAGTTTGCTCTTTCTAAGCATACATGGTAACAATCATTATATCAATCAACATCTTTTGCCAGTATCTCATTCCCACTTATTACTCAATGCAGTACAATGGATCAAGCAGTCTCATCAGCTGCGAGAAGCAGACGATTCGAATCGAGTTTTATCCTTGCAAGGTAAACCTAAACACACGACATGTCAGGGTACTCCGTCCCCACACATGTCAACCGTCCCCATCGATTCCCCGTTCGCGTCCAGGCCTCACCGCCTTGGCATACAATGCTCCACTGACCCCGGCCGCCGCCGTGCAGTGGCCGCACTTGTACCCACCATATCTAGAATGGGAGACCCAGTCTCAGGTCGCATGAGGGATAAAGTCCGCGCCCGGCTTCACTCAGGTACTAGGTTTACCGGTTACCATATTTCCCGACATGTGTTTAGTACGTTCAAACGCTTGACACAGGTATCCGCACGTTAATCCTTATTCCAATTTCGTCTCATAGACAACGCATCCCCATGGATCCGTGTCCATAGACCATCATCATTCTGTTATCAAAATGGATACAACCAATTCCTGACCTCGCGCGAGTGCTAGAAAAATCACTCGACTTCTACCGAGATCCTAATTTAGCATAGCAGCTACTCGACCTAGCATACTAGTATCCATCTCAAAAGGAAATCCTGAGTTCATGCAACTAGGGTTTCAAGCAACTTCTACACTTAAGTGCACAGTACAAGCCTACAAACATTAAGTGTAGTAAAATAGCATATATAAACGGTTATGCATATAACCGGGGCTTGCCTTTAATTTAACACTTAGACAGTGTTTGCTGGGTGGCACTCGCTTGGCGAGCATCCACTGGTTAAGTCCATCCTTCCTTGGGTCGTCCACCAACTCCATCCTGTGGGTGGCACCACATCACTTGCACGATCGTCTCTCGGTCCTAAATGAGATGCAGGATGCATATGTATGAATATAATGAAATAGCACAAGATACTCCAAGTACATGACAACGAACGAACATTGATTAGTAAGACACATAAACATCCATACGTTAATGCTAGCTATCTATATGTCATTGGGCACATCAAGTCAACATTACTAGAAAGACGATGAATATTTCCTATATTTAGCCAACACAAACATGACATCACGAGTACAAGAATTTACCATGTTCACTTTAATCATTCATTGGCAACTTATTATTAAACTAGTTAAGTACACATAAGTTTTCTATGACTTATACATAGACAGACTTAGTTAAAAAGGAATGGTTACTTAATCGGGTTTTACAATTGTTCGCAATACTCTATTGCAAGCGTATATCCAAGGGCACACAAGAAAGTGACAGCCTAATCACACTGCTTATTATACTAATCTATTGAGGTTGTATTTAGTAATACTCAGATTAGCAGCACAATTATTAGAAATGGTAACATCTCATTAATTTTGTTTCTCGTCCATATAGTGACACTTGCTAAATTGACGTTGATTGAAGCTGATGACTTACTAGACTTCAACAATTTAATTTACTACTTAGGAACGTGCACTGGTTACTTACATATAACTTAATTATATTAGTTACTATCATTGTTACTCATATTCACTTAAAACCAAAACAAGCAAGCAATCACTCAAGTCAAACACAATAGAGCAGAGCAATCAATCACTTCTAATACATTTAGGACAGCAGCACAGTAGTTTTTGTTTTAATCATAACTCTTCAAATATTAGTTCAAAATTATCAAACTAGGATTTTCTAGAAAGCTTAAAAAGTGTTCTATAACTTTGATATTTTTACCTCAGCATGATTAGACTCTTAGCAAGGTCAAAAAGTGCTAACACGACAGCTCTGTCCAGATTTGGACAGATTCAGACTTGCAACTTCAAAAATTCACAACTAAAGATTCAGACATCCAAACAAAGTGATCATAGACTTTATGAGAAGCTAATGAAATGTTCTACAAATTATTTATAAACATCCCTGGCTGGTTTAATATGTATCAAGGGTAAAATACACTATGAAGGCTGTGCTGTCGAGGACTGGACAGATTCAGTCTTCAGACTTTAAACATCCATAACTTAATCTTCAGATCACCAAAAAGAGTGATCCAAGACTTTTTTTAAAAAATCTTAGCAAAAGCACTACATACTTTTATAATCACCAAGAAGTGATTCTATGCTGAACTGAATCAAACAATTCAGTTTTCGAAATCTGTTCTGTCAGTGGACAGAATACAACAATCCTCTTATACAATTCATAACTCTCAAACTGTCAGGCCTATGGTTGTGAAATTTTAACACAAGCAAGATAAGAAAAGCATCTACAACTTTCTTATAATGACCATGAACAGATTGTAACATTAGCTTAAGCAAACAATTCACTATCTGAAATCTGTACAGAGATTGGACAGATTCAGTTACTGAATTTGTGAAAAGCACAACTTCTAAACGATCAGACTTATGGCTGTAAAATTTTAACACAAGAAAGTTAATAATGTTATCTACAACTTTCTTATATGGATTTTCTACAGAAAATATAATTTAGTTCATCAAACAAACAGCACGAAGAAAACAGTACGTGCAGCCTAAAACAGCAACCAATAAAATTCAGCTCCTATTCACTTCAAAAATTGCCGCGTTCTAGAGACTTCAACCATTTTAACACTTTACCATTTTTTAGAGTTGAAACAATTAAATTAGGACCAACAAGTAGACTTACTAACTTTTTATTCAAGTTATTTCGTGCGCTAGAATTACCACACAATTAACAAACACATTCACCAAAATAAAACACTTCGGCACACATGTCCGACATCACACAAATCATGATGAAGCACTATTAATATTTATCTTTAGAACACCATGACATAACCATTAAATGTCTAATTAGTTTTAAGGTATAACTCAAGCATTCCATGAACATGCATGATTTTATTTACTCCTAATTTTTCACTAAGTCTTGCAATTATAAAATAGGTGTTATTTTAGCACCAAATGAAACTATCTAATTTGGGGCTGAAATTTTTATGAGGCATAGGTAATAACAAATCATGACCAATGTATAAATTTTACATGCTCAGGTTTTATATTTTATTTACTACAAAAATAACAAATTGTTAATGCAATAAAACATGTGAGAGCAAGTTAAATCTAAAACTAATTATTTTCTGTGGATTCATGACCATATTAAGTTTTATTAGGCTACTATAATATCATACAAGGACAGTGGAACACCATTTTATATTTTTGCATCTATACATCATTTTTAAATCATTTAAAACTACTTAAGGTGCATTAAACAAGTTAAATCACTAACTTAATCATACATGCACAACAATTTATGAAATTTTTACCAGTCACCAAACATCACACCAAGGGTCTACTGTAAAAATTTCAACCTATTTGGAGCACCAGAGCTACAGATCCAAAAATAACAATCAAAACAATCATCTTTTTCCTATTTAACATGTTTTAATTAACACACCAAGAAAACAGTGAACAACATATAAGTTTTATATTTTTCCTTGATGGAGTATGACAACATCTAACTAACAAAACAAGTTTCATCATTTTTGGATTTTTGTAATTAAAACTATGGAGAGATGCAAGTTCGTTTATTCTCTAAACCAGTTTTTAAATACGAATTTCTACAGAAAAACTTTTCCACTAAAACATGCCAACCTATAGATCCAATAGTTAGAGCATTTTATAAGGAAGACAACAAAATAAATTTCACGATTTTAGGAGCTCTGAAACTCGAGATATGAATTTTAGAACACAACACAAAAATCTGAAATTTTGAGTACACTCACATCCGCCCTGAGCCCACTTGTCATTGGCTCATGGGGTCTTCTTCTTCCTCAAAATCACGTACATGGCCTGCTCACGAACAGAGAAGCCGGCGACGACACTCCTAGCCGACGTCGCGCAGCAGGGTACCAGCGAGCGCCGGGGCGAGCTCCAAGGCGGCGGCACAGCACGGCAGAGAACGAAGCAGGCCCGAGTGCCGCGCGCAGGAGAGACAGCGAACGCACGACCCGAGCAGGAGCGCCATGGGAGGCTGCTGCTCCGAGCAGGAGGCGAGGTGGTAGAGGGCAGGGGCTTGCTGCTGCCGTGAGGGAGAGGGAGGACGGCGTGGGGAGGAAGGGAGCAGGGCAGGTGGGCTACCATTTAAAGAGGCGCTCGCTGCAGCCATTGGTGGACATGGGTGGCATGCTGCAGAGCTCTGGACATGTCAGGTGGCAGTGGGCAGTGGCAGGTTGAAAAACGTGGACATTGGGCGGCCATTTTTGGTGTCTTCCTCTTGGAATCGGACCTTGGCCACTGCACGAAATATCTTCCTTGATCTATACTCTACAATTCGTTTATAGGACTTGAGGTGATTCGAGCACTGGTTAGAGAGTTATAGACCCACGAAAACTGGTTTGTCAGTGGGTTAGAAATTAGTGGAAACTCGTGAAAACTGAATGTCAAAGCATGTCAAACGGAATCGGATGAATGCCATCTTTTAATATGTTGTGCCTCTATTAGTTATTAACAACTTTTATATTTGCAAAAACTTGAGTTGTTTAACAAAAATTTGGGAACGCGAGACGTCGACCCGAACGACGCTGATTTCAGACTTAGAAGAAATTCGAATCCTGAAATCAGATTTCTATTCTGTCTTGATGGCACTGTTTGAGGTACTTAGAGATTGAATCAAGGCTTGGTTTAAATATAAAATTTGTTGTATAACACAGGTTCTACAACTTTTATTAAAGGTCAAACCTCATATCTTGAATATAAATTAAAGTTTCACTTTGGTCAAAGTAGTATCATTATAAAGCTTCAAACTATATTTTTAAGGCAATCGAGATATTTTCTCGACATTTTCTTGGTATTTTCTCTACATGAACCCTTAATAACTTTTGTTGTACAGTTGATATAGAGTGTTTTGGGAAAGTTGGCATGACTTGGTCGAATTTATAAATTTTCTTTTACTTAATCGAGCAGTCTCAAGCAAGCGAAAGATTTATAACTTCACACGAATATTTGGTTCAAACTTTAAGAAATCTTTAGAATACACTTGATAGATAGAGATGAATGATGACATAAATATAACAAGCTGAATTTCATAAGAAATAATTAGAGGTTGAGACTACAGAGATTCGCTGGAGAATGCGGATTCAGACTATATATTTGGACATAGACCGACTGTCGAGAAGGCAGATGCGGACATAGATTGGATAACATCACAACTGTCAAGAATCCGAATAAATGAGTCTGGACAGGAGTTACGAGATGATATTGACTTTCGAATTTGCATTTGCTCCGAGAAATAAAAGTTTTAACAGGCTCCAAATTTGGCTGTTCTTGAGATCGAATTATCCCAAACTCGATGAAACATTCATGAGTAACTTGATGAATGGAGATAGATGTGATCAAGAAATAGAAATTTTCACTGAGCATCTGAGATTAGGATAAATCTCCCGACTTAACACGAAATAGACACCTGGGGTGTCACAGCTGATCTATCTAATGCAAGGACCGAGTGTCAGAGGCGAAGGGTGGTTTCGAAGCATAGCGTGGGCAAGGTTTCGCGAAGCGGTAGGCACCGTCGTATAGGGTTGGAGTGGGATCGTCTTCGAGTAGACTGGTTTGGTAAACGAGAACTATTGTCCTCGCTGGTTGGGACAAGCATTGGTGAGGGGGATCTGCGGAATCTTTTTTAGAGTGAGGAATTGAGAATAATTTTGTTCAATTATAGGGAGTTGGGCATCATCCTGAAGGTTGAACCGATGTAATATGTGGTGCCCTCGCTGAGTGTGTGAAAATACAACTTGTATTTAATTGCAACTTGTGTTGTAATGTGGCATGTTGGCCGTTTTTGCGTGCTTGTGCTGATCCGGCTGCACCCTTAGGCGACTTTTGCGTGGAGTGTCTTTTCGGTAAAAGACTTCGATGGCGTGCGTATTGTGCTTGTCCGGCTGCACCCTTAGGCGTCTTTTGCACAGAGTGTCTTTTTCGGTAAAAGACTTCGATTAACGCACTTGTTGTGCTGTTCCGGCTGCACCCTTAGGCGTCTTTTGCACGAAGTGTCTTTTCGGTAAAAGACTTCGATTAATGCACTTGTTATGCTATTCCAGCTGCACCCTTAGGCGACTTTTGCGCGGAGTGTCTTTTCGATAAAAGACTTCGATTAACGCACTTGTTGTGCTATTCCGGCTGCACCCTTAGGCGACTTTTGCGCGGAGTGTCTTTTTGATAAAAGACTTCGATTAGTGCACTTGTTGTGCTATTCCGGCTGCACCCTTAGGCGACTTTTGCTCGGATTGTCGCACGTGAGGGTAATTGTCGAAGAGGAAATCTCCGGCCTGGTGGCGGAATGCACCCGCCCTAAATCTTAAGATGAGGAGGGGGCCTAAGTGTTTTGCCTGTCATCGGAAGGTGTAAGAACACACAAGAACACAAGGATTTAGAGTGGTTCGGGCCGCTGGAGCGTAATACCCTACTCCACTGTGTGTTGTACCGCTGGTGCTCGAGAGCTTGGAAAACTTCCCGAGGGTCTAGGTTGGCTTGTGAGCTTGAGCGTCTAAGTTGGGTTGCCTTGTAACGTCGTGTGCCTTCCCTTTTATAGTCCAAGGGAGGCACATACAAGGTTGCTGAGCCCCGACATGTGGGCCTAGGGACATAATGGAAGAAATACATGGAGCAACTAATGCAGGTGACACCTGAGAGATCTTTTAGCGCCCAGATGTCCACAGACCGCGTAGTGCTGATACACAACAGTAGCTTCCTTGGTACGTACGTGTGATGATGAGTATAGTGCATGCGGTAGCATGGGCGTGCCGCCTGCCAGCGGAATGGACAGGTCTCATTAAATGCTGAGACGACACACTGCTTGCTAATATAATGGACAGGTCACCTCCTGACAGCAGGGTGGACATGCCTCATTAAATGCTGAGGCGGCACATCGCTTGTCAGGCGACGCGCCTTATCCGCAATAAATGCAGGGGCCGCGTAACCCAGAGGCCTTATGTTAGGCTCCACCCGCTGGCTTACGTCACGCATAGTAAGCCACGTGCCAGCATCGGGTCTCCGCCTAGGCGGGGAGCAGAGGCGTATGCGGACAGGTCCGCACCAGGCTGGGTCCTGACACGTGTCAGTATCGGACCCCGCCTGGGTCCTTGGGACCCCTCTGTGGGCGGCTCGGACCCCTTATGGGGGGGTCCGAACCCCATCCCAGGGGTCCGGCTTGCACACGTGGAGGTCCGAGACCAACCTTGGGGGTTCGGACTGTATACCCGAGGGTCCGGGACCAACCCTAGGGGCCCGGACTGTATATCCGGGTCCGGCGCTCACCCGTGGGGGTCCGGACCACTGTTGATGTCTTGGAGTATACCACCTTCTCTGGACACATGGCGGCTCCGGACCCGCCCACGTGGTGGAGTCGGACGCTGCTGTGGACCCAGAATAGCTGCCTGAGACTGGGGCGAGCCGTGGCTTGGTCCCACACACAACACTTCTTCCTCGTGACTAAGGGATAGCCACGTGGGTTCTTCATCTTTGTACAGTAGCAGCGGGTACCCTAGTTTTAGGGTACAGACAGTGGCCCCCGGTCCCACCTCAGGGGAGGATGTGAGCCTGCAGGTGGGGCCAAAACTTGTACTTCGCATCAATATGGCATGACTGGTGACTGGGGGGCCACCTCAGCGTGCGTCACATTAACTCGGCACATCTGGTGAAGCACACGCTGTAAGTCCGCCCTTAGTCACGTCAACTGCTACATCTGTCCCCGCGGCTGACTGACCCATGGCCCCACGTCTGGCGGCTCCGTCGGGCCACACGCGGGGCGCCTCGTTGCTGCCGTCGTGGTTAATAAATATCTCCCCGCAGCAGTCCCAAGGCGGTGCGCGATCATGCGTGGCGGTTTGCTCCTCGCGCGGCGGTTTGCCTTTTTCACACTCGGAGACCGGCACACCAGCTGCATGACCTATGGGCCCGGGCCCCCATGTCAGAGACTGGGTCGCTTGGGCGCTAGGTGCGCGTCGGACGGGATATCCCAGGGCACGAGCGGGGGAGTCTTCCTTGAAAAGGGATTCTCCCCGCGTGCAGCAGTTACGCTTTCACATTCTCTCCCGCTGCTGTGCCCTATCGCCTCCGAGCCCTCCGCGCCCCTTTGCATTCGCGCTCTTCTGCCTTCCGCTGCCGCAGTCGCCATGGCCTCGCTGGTTCATCCCGAGCGTTTCCAGAACGAGGGGGCTCTTAACTTGGTGCGCAACCTGCTCGGATGGCGCGCCGGCGTTTGCCAGATGGATCCGTGCCGGCGCCACTCCCCTTGGCGATCTCGCCGCTGGGGAGTTCGTGCTCTTCGTCTCCTACCTCTCCTATGGGTTGGCGCTGCCAATCTCGCCGTTCTTCCTGCTGCCGCTGGAGGAGCTCAGCCTTCAGCTTCAGCATCTCACCCCCACTCCATCCTTCAGGCGGCCATCTTCGCCCACCTGTGCGAGATGTTTGTGGGGGTGGCGCCCTGTACCTCCCTCTTCCGCTATTTTTTGTGCTGGTGAGGTATGGGAAGGCCGAGGACCACCTCGGCGCCTACTACTTCCAGACGAGGCAAGACTTGGTTGGCGCCTACATCTCCTCCCTTAGTGGTGTGAGGTGGGAAAACTGGCGCGCCGACTGGGTGATCGTCAGCGCCGAGGCCAACGACCGCCTCGCGCTGCCGAGTGAGGGGCCAAAGCTTGACCGGAAGCAATGGAGGACCAAGCCGTCGCTGGCGCCGAAGTTCGAGCCCGTACTAGACAGGATCAAGAGCTTGGCGACGGGTGGCCTGACGTCGATGCATGTGGTCGGCGACTTCTTGAAGTGCCGGATCGCGCCGCTGCAGCAGAGGGCGCGTCTGTGTTGCTGGTTCACTGGTCCAAACGACATCGACCGGATCCAGCGCGGGCCAGGGACCGACCTGTCCTGGGACGAGCTTGAAGTCCTGGTGAAGGGGATCACAGGTGAGTCCTTCATCCCTAAGACCCTAATCCCTCCCCAGGGCATCCCTCCGCTCTACGACGACGTAGGGCTAAGAGCGGCGATCTTAGACTGGCTACCGACCCTCGACGAGAGCGGCGTGGCGGTTCGCCAGACTGGCGGCCGGGACCCCCACCACAGGATCCAGATCCCCGGTGAACCGGTAGGAGGTTCCCAGCCCACCGATGCGGGTTCTAGAGCTCCCCCACGGCCCCCGGCCCCTTGGACAAGGGCAAAGGGGCTGGAAGTAGCTCCTCCGCTCTGGGTGGCACTAGGGGTTAGAAGAAGAGAGGCGACGTCGGCTGCGTCGCGCCGACAGGTCGTTTGTCACAGACCCGCCCGTCGATTCGGACCCACCCTAGAAGCGCCAGAGGATCGCTGGCGGGGCTGAGGGGACCAGCCCCCAGGCCTAGGGCGCGCAGAGGAGTGTCAGTCCTCCACCACCGCCACCAACGGATCCGCCGTCGCCACCACCACCACCAGTCCCGCCACCACCACCTGGGGGTGATCTCCGCCAAGGGCACCAGCATCAACAGTAGCAGCAGCAACAACAACGGACATCCCGCTTCTAGGGCCGCTGGAAGGTCCAAGGCCCGAAGTAAGTGTGGCTCCATCCTTGTTTTTGCGAGTGTAATTATCATGCCGTCGGGTCTCAACCCATCCTTGCTTGTTAGGGCCTTCTCCCCCTCTGCTCCCAAGGGCGCGCCTACCCCGTCGGGTACCACGCCCACCAGCGGGTCTGGCTCCTAGCAGCAGGAGTCTGCTAGGAGCGGCCCCGGCGGTTTGCCCCCGGCCGCTGCAACTGCGTTGGTGGCTACCTCAGCCTCAACGACGGCGACGCCGTCGAGTACACCATCGGCAACTTCCGAGGAGGTCCCAGCTACGCCCGTCCCTGCCACGAGGGGTGACGCAGGGGGGCACGTCTAGCTCTGTCCCGCCGCCCATTCTGGAGGAGCCGGAGGTAGTTCTTGGGCGGCGGCTCCGATCCAGTGCCGAGCCAGAAGCGGCACCGGTTTCCCTCCCCCGGGTGCTATCTCGTGCGCATCAGGCTCTTCAAGAGACCGAGGCGGTGATCCGGCGGGAATGGGAGGCGCTGGAGGCCGAGCACTAGCGCCTCAGCGACTGGCGTACCCAGCTAGAGGAACGTACCAAGGCGGCGTCCCAGCGATTCGCCTTTGAGTGGTCCAAACTGGCACGGGACCACAAGGACTACAAGAAGGACCTCCAGAGGGTGTACGCCAGGGAGCTGGAGGCGGCCCAGAAGGAGAAGAGGCTGGCCAAGAAGGAGGAGCACCTGAACCAGAGGGAGGAGGTCGTCACGAAGCTCTAGGTCAAGCTGGACGCCTTCAACAAAATCCTGGAGGAGCAGCTGTGGGGGACAAATATCCCCCGGGTCCACTAGAAGGCTAAAAGACCTTGCGAAAGGCCTATGGGCTCAATGATTCGCAAGGTCACCCCTTCGTGGGCCTGGAGAGGCACGTCCAGAAAAGGGAATTGACATAAGATTAGATCGGTGCAGGCCCAGACGGCCCGATGAGTTTGAACGGCAACCGCAACAGGGACCCGACCTTCCTGCACAAGGGCCTCATACATCGAAACAGAGCGGGGATAGGTCGGCGGAATTATAGGAAGATAAACTTAGTTGGTTTGCTATTACTCTGGAACACGTGGTTATCATATCCGCATGTAACGTCCCACAGTCGAATATATAAGGCCTAGGGGGCACCCCTTCAAGATCATCTATCTCACTACTTAGCCATCCACCCAGTTCTCTAATATCCTCGATACTAGAGAACCTCCTTGTAACCCACTACGCAAAGTACTCACGCCAGGACGTAGGGTATTACGCATCTCAAAGCGGCCCGAACCTGTACAAAATTGTCCACTGTCTCTCGTGCATCTAGCACAAACCATCGAGCTACAGTCGGTAACACCGTCCTACTCCAAAAAGCACATTGAGGGACAACCATGGGTGCGCGGTCAGACCCAAAACACCGACAGCTGGCGCGCCAGGTAGGGGGGTGTCACTGATCCAAGCTAGCTCAATGGCTATCACTTTCCAACACAAGATCGTCCTCCGCCCCGGGTCCACATTCTGCTTCGAAACCATCTCATCTGTGGCAGATGAAGAAGGAACTCTACATCGCATCGCGGATCCACCGGAGAGAGAGCCTTCCTCAACAAACTCCGGAAAAGCCGGAGTGAAGCAGGAAAAAGCGCAACCTCCAGCACCCCAAACAAAGACTCCCTCCTGCAAACCGGGAACAGAGGGTCCGTTTACCCGAAGAACTCCGCTGTCCACCTCTTCCACAGAGACATGGACACAGATCGCAAGGAGAAAGAAAGCGAACAAGGTAAAAAGACGTCAGACTGCTCTTCTAGAACCTTCACCCTCAAAGGAGAACAGAAAGAAGCTCGTCACAACGACGACTCCATTCTACCCCGACGTCCTCTTCATCGGGAGAGTAGAGTCGTCCCCCGTATCCGACGATGAACCAACTGCGCCCGAGGAAGAACCTCCTCAACGAGAAGCCCGCCGACGCAGGAATCGACGCCGAAATATCCGACGACATCATGCCACCGGAGAGCACGATCCAGCATAGCCCGTATCACGAGATGAAATCTCGGAGGTAGGAGAAACTCCGGACGAACGGGTCTTCAGAGAGAGATGGAATTCCTGATGACATGACCGTCGGCAAGCTCAAGAACAAGCTGAGCAGGAAGCAAGACAACACTGGGAGAACCCTCTTCTTGGACGGAACCTGAACCCTGACTTCGCTTGAGCCATGAACACACCGAGTGAAGTCGGTGGAGTGTTGGCTCGGATAGCCGACAGTCTCCCCCGAACTCTGGACGCTGAGGGCTATCGACGGCTGCTCACTCAGGCGGCTAATCATCTTCTACCTCTCGCTCATCCACTGAGTGACCTACGACACGCCATCAACAGTCAGCGAGATGCAAGGAGCTCCATCAACGCTTCGCGCGAACGACGGCACGAGAACGAGATCCGGCGCCGAGAAGAATATGATCGGGACCATGGTGTCCCTACGCGGAGTCAGGCCACCAGAGTTGAGTTGGCAACGGCCTCAACCGGCGGCATGACCCGGGGACGGTCAAGGCACCATGACAGCGACTCCCCTCCCCGGGACCGGCATCATCATCGTCAGTAGGAGAACACGTGTGGGGTATCGGCGCTCACTCCACGTCTTAGGGCCATTCAATGGCCCCCTAACTTCAAGGTCTCCAACGTCGACAAGTACGAGCCTAAGCAGGATCTGGGAGGCTGGTTGGCCGTCTACACCACCGCTGCCCGAGCCGCTGGGGCAACTAAAGATGTGATGACCACATACTTGCCTATTGTCCTCGGGCAAGACGCGCTGCAGTGGCTACGACACCTACCCCAACACTGCATCGACGACTGGGGTGACTTCAGTCGGCGCTTCATCGCCAACTTCCAATCCCTCTCCGACAAGCGGCACAACCATGGGACCTCAAGACCATCAAGCGCCGAGGGGATGAGACTCTTCGATCGTACCTCAAAAGATTTCAGACCATGAGGAATCGAATTCCTGAGGTTGCGGAAGTAGCAATGATTGAGGACTTCTACCGGGGATCTAATGACTCGGCCTTCGTCCAAGCCATACTGCAGAAAGCGTCGACTACCTCCGAGCAGCTGTTTCGGGAAGCCGACCTCTACATCACCATCGACGAACGAGCTCAGGACCTCATCGGAGGAGCAAAGCCTGCACCGGCGGCACCGCGATGCGACACGAACCAACAACCCGACAAACGTTGGGAGAAGAGGCCTCGTGAAGAAGTCCACGTCGCCGGACCGCCCACCTCTCACTCCCGAGGAGGACCTCGCAGAGACGAACATACATTTAATGACATCCTCAATGCCCAGTGCCTGTACCACAAGGACATGCGCCACACCCTCCAGAACTATAGAGACTTCAAGCACTCCGTGGGGAACGGCCGACCCTTCCAACCTCTACCACCTCCCCCGCCACGAGGAAGACCCGAAGAACCTCGACAACCCCAACAGCAGGAGGGGGGAGGAGGCGGATCATTCCCGCGCGTCGATGGAGAAGTCAACGTCATCTTCGGCGGACACGGATCACAAGAAAGCAAGAGGCAACAAAAGCTCAACGACCGTCAGATACTGGTGGCGACCACTGGTCCCCCCCACTCTGTATCGATGGTCCGAACACCCGATCACCTTCACTCGGGCGGATCAGTGGCTCAACTTCGACCACCCGGGCAAATACCCGCTCCTCATCGATCCGGTGATCCGAGAAAGCAGGGTAAAGAAGGTATTAGTGGACGGGGGAAGCAGCATCAATGTCACCTTCCCCCGGACGCTTCAAGGCTTGGGAGTTCCCCTCAAAGAGCTCCACGAGTCAGACACTCCTTTCTTCGGCATCGTGCCGACTGAAGGAGAATATCCACTAGGACACATCTACATGCCGGTCACCTTTGGAACTCCGAAAAACTACAGAACCGAGTTCCTGAGGTTCGAGGTGGCAAACTTTAACTGTGGATACAACGCCATTATCGGCAGGCCTGGATTGGCGAAGTTCATGGCCATTCCACACTACACGTATATGATATTGAAGATGCCAGGACCACAAGGAATCATAACTATGCGCGCTGACTTCCAAGGCGTCGTAGAGTGTTTCCGAGTGGCCATTCAGGTGGCCCTCACCTCCAAACCATCGGTGATTTCTTCTGCGCAGGCGAACTCAAAGCCTGAGGAAGACCTCGCGGTACCCACGAATGAAGCTCAAGCCGTGACCTCTATGCGGCCTACTGAAGAAACCAAAAGAGTCAACCTCGGGTTCGCCGATGAACGCAAAACTGCCATCATCAGTTCCAGCTTGGATAACAAATAGGAAGGCACGCTCATCCAGTTTCTGCAAGATAACCGAGACATATTCACATGGCGACCTGCGGATATGCCGGGAGTCCCGAGAGAACTGGCCGAGCACAAGCTGAAGGTCTACCCTCAGGCGAGGCCGATCCGACAAAAATTACGTCGTTTCACGCCCGACAAGAGAGAAGCCATCCGTGCAGAGTTGGCTCGCTTGATCGCGGCCGGATTCATTAGAGAAGTGTTACATCCCGAGTGGTTGGCAAATCCTGTTCTTGTACTAAAAAAGAATAAAGTGGATTGGCGCATGCGCGTCGACTATACAGATCTCAACAAGCACTGCCCGAAGGATCCCTTCGGACTTCCTAGAATAGACCAGGTGGTGGATTCAACCGCCGGGTGCTCTATGTTGTCTTTCTTGGATTGCTACTCTAGGTATCATCAGATCAGTTTAGCAAAAGAAGATGAAGAAAAAACTGCATTCATCACCCCGTTTGGAGCTTTCTGCTATACCTCCATGCCGTTTGGCCTCAAAAACGCTGGAGCGACTTACCAGAGGGCTATTCAGACATGCTTAGCCGACCACTGGGGCAAGCGTGTGGAAGCTTATGTGGATGACGTGGTGATCAAGACAGACAACTCAGAAAATTTTATTAAAGATTTACAGCTGGTCTTCAACAGTCTGCGGCGATATCAATGGAAGCTTAATCCTAAAAAGTGTGTCTTTGGAGTACCAGTGGGGAAATTGCTCGGGTTTATCATCAGCCACCGGGGAATTGAGGCTAATCCAGAAAAGATCAAAGCTATCATGAGAATGGAGGCACCACGATCGCAGAAGAAAGTACAGAGACTTACGGGATGCATGGCAGCCCTGAGCAGATTCATAACAAGGCTGGGAGAAAAGGGTCTACCGTTCTACAAGTTGCTCAAGAAGGTAGACAAGTTCCAGTGGACTTCAGAGGCTCAAGAAGCTCTAGACGCACTGAAGAAATTCCTGACAACATCACCAGTGCTAAAACCACCGCGCCGAGCCACGCCAAGTCAACCGACTGAAGATCTGCTGTTGTACATCTTTTGCACGACTCACGTGGTGAGCACCACATTAGTAGTCGAGCGAGCAGAAGAAGGACACACATACCCAGTGCATCATCCCGTCTATTTCATCAGCGAAGTCCTGGGTTCCTCGAAGAAGAAATATCCTCAAGTTCAGAAACTATTGTATGCAGTACTTCTAACTGCACGCAAGCTCCGTCACTACTTTGACGATCACAAAGTCATAGTAGTCACCGGATTTCCAATAGGGGATATTCTCCACAACAAAGAAGCCGTCGGAAGAATAGCTAAGTGGGCCTGCGAGTTGGGGGCTCATGACATTGAGTTTCGACCTCGTACTGCAATCAAGACCCAAGCACTAGTTGACTTCGTATCAGAATGGACCGAGCAACAAGTGCCAGATAACCTGGAGACTGCAGAAGTATGGCGGATGTATTTTGATAGCTCATTGAAGCCGCAGGGGGCAGGTGCGGGAATCCTTTTCATTGCACATGGAGGTGAACAGCTCAAATATGCTCTTCAGTTACTGTTCTCAGCATCCAATAACGCGGCAGAATATGAAGCTTTGATTCATGGACTGAACATTGCCATAACGCTGGGCGTCAAGAGGCTGATGGTATATGGGGATTCACTGGTGGTCATAAGCCAGATAAAGAAAGAGTGAGATTGCTCGAATGACTCCATGGGGAAATACTGCACCGCCGTCCAAAAGCTAGAAGACAAGTTTGAAGGGTTGGAATTTCATCATGTGGAGAGGGATCACAACGCAGCAGCTGATGCATTGCCAAAGCTAGGATCCAGTCGGGCTCAGGTCCCACCTGGGGTCTTCGTACAAGAAGTGCTGCGCCCAAGCATCTCATTAGATCGGGTAGAAGAGTGCAATATTCTGAGCCAACCAGAGTCAGATTCTGATGACTGGAGGGAGCCAATCATCAGATACATAAAGAACGAGGAGGAGTCGGATGACAAAAATACAACAGAGCGCATTGCAAGGCAGTCAGCTCACTACACCCTCATTGGGGAAACACTATACAGAAGGGGCGCGATAGGGGTCCTCATGAAATGCATCCTTTTGGCTACTGGGAAGCAACTGCTAGAAGAAGTCCACGCTGGACATTGCGAGATACACGCAACATCCAGGACTCTAATTGGGAAGGTCTTCAGGTCTGGTTTCTACTGGCCAACGGCAAAGAGTGATGCAGCTGAGTTAGTCCAGAGGTGCGAGGCTTGTCAGTACTTATCAAAACAGCAGCACTTACCAGCACAGCAACTGCAAACCATACCTGTAACATGGCCGTTCGCGTGCTGGAGACTGGATATGATTGGACCCTTCAAGAAAGCTCAAGGAGGATACACTCATGTACTGGTTGCTATCAACAAATTCACTAAGTGGATAGAGTTCAAGCCCATTGCTTCTCTAACTTCAGCTAAGGCAGTGGAATTCATACAGGACATAATATTCAGGTTCGGGATACCGAATAGTATCATAACCGACCTGGGATCCAATTTTACTAGCTCGGAGTTCTTTGATTTCTGCGAACAAAAATGCATCTAGATCAAATATGCATCAGTGGCACACCCAAGAGCCAACAGGCAGGTAGAAAGAGCCAACGGAATGATACTGGAAGCACTCAGAAAGAAAGTCTTCAACAAGAATGAAAAGTTCGCAGGAAAGTGGATCAGAGAGTTGCCGTATGTTGTCTGGAGCCTGAGAACTCAACCTAGCCGAGCTTTGCATGGAAACACTCCTTTCTTTATGGTCTATGGTTCGGAGGCAGTGCTACCCGCTGATCTCAAGTTTGGGGCACCAAGATTAGTCTTCGAAAACATAGCAGAAGCTGAGGCTACTAGACTGGAGGATGTTGATATACTAGAAGAAGAATGATTGAATACGGTGATTCAGTCAGCCCGGTATCAGCAAACTCTGAGGCGCTATCATGATAAGGCCATACGACATCGATCCTTCACAGTGAGAGATCTCGTCCTCCGCCAAATTCTAACAGGGGAAGGACGACACAAATTGTCGCCACTATGTGAAGGGCCATTCATAGTAGCAGAAGTCACTCAGCCTGGATCATATCGTCTTACTCAAATAAACGGCACATAAATTGGGAACTCATGGAATATAGAACATCTCAGGAAGTTTTACCCCTAGCTAGATTTCAAAAGCTATTGGGACGGCCTTGTATTCTGTAAATTGGGAAATACATCATCAATAAAAAGACTTCATTCTCAAAGGCACTCAAACTGTTTACTGTCAACCTCACGCTTACTTAACTCAGGGTGACCACTATACCCTACTAACGGAGCAATCGACTTAAGTCGGCGATGACTTAAGGCGGTGTGACATGCTCACGCTTACTTAACTCAGGGTGACCACTATACCCTACTAACGGAGCAATCGACTTAAGTCGGCGATGACTTAAGGCGGTGTGACATGCTCATGCTTACTTAACTCAGGGTGACCACTATACCCTACTAACGGAGCAATCGACTTAAGTCGGCGATGACTTAAGGCGGTGTGACACGCTCACGCTTAACTCAAGGTGACCACTACACCCTACTAGCAGAGCAGTCAAATTAGGTCGGTAGTGACTTAAATCGGCACAGCGTGCTCACGTCTACTCGATCCAACAAAAGCACGCTTGCGATTACTCATCTTAGGGCAATCTCTACGCCTCGCGAAATGAAAAGAAGTTTCAAAACCATCACACTGCACCTACTTCTGCAATCGTAACTACTGTTGGATTCTAACAACAGGAAAATAATAATGGCATCCAGTGTTTCTACTTGGTAATGTTTTTCTCAAGAGCGACCGATGAAGAAGGGCGACTCAAAGAATCAGGAGCAGCATTGACATCCGCAACTATGTCGTCAGGAACAATCACACCGGGTCTCCTCATCAAGATTCGCCCCTGTAACACCCTGAATTTGGGGGTATAAAATTTCTTTGCTCATATTCACAAATTCAGGTGTTACTTCCCTTTTCTCATCCTTCCCCAATCTTTTCTTTCTCATTTCTATAGGAGAAAAGTGCTTATTTTATTTGTAATAATAGTGTGATAGGTTAAACCCTAAGGGAGTATGAATTGTTGCATCATGTTGAACCCTAGATTTCACTTTTGTTTGGTGCATAATTCTCAAAAGGTCTAATTTGAATTTGTGGCTTATTTGAATTTGAATCAAATGGAGAAAATAAAAAGAAAAGAGAAAGGAAATTCCAAAATAAAAGAAAAAGGAAAGCAGCCCACTACCCCCGCCCCCTCGGCCTTTCGGCCCATCAAGCCCAACCCGCGCGCGCGCCTTTCCCCCCTCTCCTCTCTCTGCCTGGCGGGCCCCACCTATCGGCGCTCCCGCTTCACCGCGCGTGCGCCATCTCTCTCTCTCTGCTCGGCCGGCCCCGCCTGTCGGCGCAGCCGTTCCCCGCGTGCGCCCGCTCCCTCGCTCTCTCTGCCCGTGGGCCCGGCCCGTCAGCCCCGCTTTTCTCGCGCTCGCGCTCGCTTCCTCCTCTCTCTCTGCGCCGCAGGCCCGAGCTGTCAGCTCTCTCGTCCTCGCGTAACCGCCGCCGCGCGTGCCGCGGTCTCCGCGCCCACGTTGCGCGAGGGGCTCGCCCCACCTCGCCCTCGGCCACTTGAGCCCCGAGCCTTGCTCGCCATCTCCCCCTCCCTCATTTGCGCACCAACCGGCCCTCTCTCTCGCCCTCTCCCTCGCTGCGCGCACGCCCAAGCGCCATCGCCGCGAACCGCCGCCGCCCGAGCTTGTTTCCCGGCCGCCGTTGGAGCTCCGCCGTGTCCATTGCCACGGTGAGTTTCGCCCCGACGTTCGCAACCCGGAACGCGCTTCAATTTCCCCTTCCCCTCCCTATTTCTCTCTGCCCGCGCTCACCCGCCGTCCGCCGTGCAGCCGCCACCGTCGACCCGGGCCACCGTCGCGTCTCCGTCGCCGCCGAGGAGTCCCCGGAGTTCGCCGTGAGGTAAGGAACCTCTCCCGCCCCTATTGGCCCTTGTCTTGCACTCTGTCGCGCTTAATTCCTCGCCGGAGACCCTTAGCGCCGCCGCCGAGCCGCTTCGTCGTGAGCTGCCCTCCTCCGGTGCCCCTGCCCTGACCCAGACCCCACCAATAGGTTTCCCGTGCCCTCCCCAACCTCCCCGGCCACTCAGGTCGCCCCGGGAACCCGCAGGGCCCCCGCTCCCCTCGTCTCCGGCGAGCTCCTCCGCCGCGGGGGCGAGCGCCGCCGCCCCAGCTAGCTGAAGGAGACGGGAGCCAGCCACCCCATCCCCGCCGTCTATCTCAGATCGGACGGCACGGATTCAAATAACCCGAACCCAACCTCAACCGTCCGCCCAAGATCCAACGGCCCAGAGCCGTTTCCCCGCACCCCGCCTCTCTGCCAACTGGGCCCCGCCTGTCAGCCGTTCACCCGCGCGCTCGCTCTGCCCGCCCGGTCCCGCCTGCCAGTCGCCTGCGCCCCGCGCTGCTCGCCCGGTCCCGCCTGTCAGCCGTTCGCCCCGCGCTGCCCGCCCGGTCCCGCCTGTCAGCCGCCCAGGCCGCCGCGCGCCCGCGCGCCCGCCGCAGGATCTAATCCTGGCCGTTGATCTGAGATCCAACGGCTGTAGGCGTCCGATACCCCTTCGCCCGCGCGTTTTCTTAAAGACCCCCCTGTTTTCTGGAAATTGCGCCCGCCGTCCCTGGTTTCTCGCAGTTAGGTCCTCGGACCTTTTATTTAATTCAAAATAGGTCCTTAGGGTATATTTTTAGCCCCTAAACTTGTAAAATTCATAACTTTGCCATATGAACTCCAAATTAGGTGCTTCAAATTGCAAAATGTTCATAATATTATTCTCTATCTGTTTATGCAATGTTTCCCTGCTGTTTCCATGTCCCAATTAATGGTTAATCATTAGGATAGGATTAATGTTATTGGAACCTTGTTTGAGATAAATAAAAGATAGTAGACTTTAATAAAAGTTGGAGCACTTAAGTTTAGGAACTTAAACCAGATAATTATTTAATCCCACCACTGACTTAAACCTGAGTAGTGGATAATGACTCACTTTGTATAGTCCTCTACCCTAGACCTAGAGAATACCAGAGTGCCTATCCCTTTTCTATTATGAACTTGTGATCTCTCTCTGCTGCATATGTTTGGTATATTGTTTTTGTTTGTCATTTCCCAAGTGCATAGTGTGAATGATTACTTTACGTAGACAACGAGCAGTCTGTGTTTCCCGAGGGAGTTGCAGAGGAAGTTCCGGATCAGCAGTTTGGTGAAGGCAAGTGTCCTCAGTCCCATTATGTCCCATTTACTTTATAATACACTGTCCCGCATTACTTACTTGAAACCTAAGGATTGACTAGCTTTACACTTTACTTTATCCTTGATGACCTTATGGGTTATTATGGTTAGCATTCTGCTACTGCCTTAACTTAATCAATGAACATGATGCGAATATTTATGATACTGTTATCCTGATGATGTTGATGATCTTGTGATACTCTAGGGGGCTCAGGCTGTTTCCTGAGTACCTCTCCGTAAGGACCTGTTCGTTGAGAGACCACCCGGGATAACAGTACAACCATGAGGGTGAAATGGGGTGCCCTTAGCTAATTAATTAGAGGAACTAGAGGTGTAGTTGCTTCGCCGTCGTGCCGTCAATGGGGTCCAGGCACAGTGCTTGCTCTGCCGAGGCTGAGTGCCGAGGTTCTTTCGTTTTGCTTTTTGTTAGTCACTCTCCTGCGGGGAGGGGTACTGTGTTTATCAAACTGGAGAAACCTAACGGGCAGCTATGATCTCTAGGGAATCTTTGTAACAGCTACGTAGTGATACCCTGCCGGACCACCTTGGTAGTGGTCAATGGGGATTAGCTCTCCCCGGGCAAAACGGGAATCACGACTCATGGGTAAAGTGTGCGACCTCTGCAGAGGGTAGTGAAACTGATATATCAGCCGTGCTCACGGTTAAGAGCAGCCTTGGGATCCTCTTTGATTAGAGATACAGATGGTTCGAGATACAAGGATTATGTTATGGCTTTGATTCGAATATGATGATGTTGTTCCTCGATGAGGAAATGGTTCATGGGTTGGTTAACGCTAAAATCTGGCTTCTACTAATGCTAAATACCTGACCAACTAAAAGCAACTGCTTGAGCTTAACCCCACATAAAGCTAGTCCACCTCAGCCAAACGGGACATTTGCTGAGTACGTTGATGTGTACTCATCCTTGCTTTACCACCAAACACCAGGTTGTCCGCATTGTAACCACTGCTCAGGAGAAGGCGAGGCCGTGGAAGGAGACTTCCAGGAGTTTCAGGACTACGACGAATTCTAGGTGTGGGTTGGCGGCAACCCCCAGTCAGCTGCCTGTGAAGGCCTTATCTTTACTGCGTTTCGCTAGCACTTTGATTTAACTGTTAAGTCGATGACTATGTGGATATCTATGACTCTGTGATGTAACAAGTTAATACTCTTTTATGTTATTATTCGAGCATTGTGCGATGATGTTCATTTATGTAATCGCTGTGTACGTGAGTTTTGATCCTGGCACGTACATAGTTCGCATTCGGTTTGCCTTCCAAAACCGGGTGTGACATAAGTGGTATCAAAGCCGTGCTGACTGTAGGACCGCTGACCTAGAGTAGCACTGGTCGTACTAAGGACTATTGACCTTTCCTCTCACCTTGACCTCTGATGTTACTTCAAAAGTCGGTCACCTCGACCCACCCTATGTTTTACTACATATATATATACTATATTATACCTTGTTAAAATTTTTATCTTGTTCTGTCTATGGTTTATTCGCTTGTCATATTAGTTCTGCTCTTACTCTTATGCTTACGGTGTCTTTTGTAGATGGCTCGTCTTAGACACACTGCACGTAAGTCGGTGATTCCTTTCCTGCCGTCTCGACTTGCGGAGCGTCCTCTGCACCGCACCGTGTCCGGTCAGTCGAGTCACCTGGAGAGACTGCACCACCGCCTGCGTGAGGAGCAGGAACGCCGGCGCCAGCACAGAGAGCAGCAGGGCTCTTCCTCCTCATCCCAGCAAGAGGTGGAGTCCGTGAGGCCCCGTTCCTCTGTTGCCCAGCTGGAGGCGCCCCTTGCACCACCGCGGGACGCCCCGACTGTTGGAGGAGCTACTGGAGGAGGACTTGGAGGAGACCCCGACGACGACGACTCAGACCACAGCACGGAGTCTTCTGAGCCGCAGGAGGCGGAAGGATGGGTCGCCCGACCCATCACCCGTGACGCCGCTCGCGGTTGTCACTTCCACGACGCACTCGACACCTTGCTGCGCTAGGCTTTCGACCGGCACACCTGGTCGATCGAGTATCGTTGTGTAGTGTTGGGGGCCTTCGTCCTCCGAAGGTCCTCAAAAACATGATTTGACAATGTTTTCCAAGTGGATTATGTGAACAGGTGTTTTTCGGACTCAGAACTATGAAGCACGGCCAGGACGAAGCCTGAACCAGACGAAGGACGAGCGCAGCCGAAGCTGTGCGCAGGGAAGCTTCGGCGCAATAGCTGAGGGGGGAACCGACTTAAAGATGAAAAGACTACGTGGGCCTTGACTGATTTCCGTAGGCCATTAACAAATGTAATGGACATGGATGTAATTTTATGTGGGCTGCGTCCCGCGTCTATAAATAGATGAACAGTACTCCCGTACTGTTCACGCTGACTAAGCATTGGCATTTGCGTCACGCTTGTACTTTTTACCTTCTCTCAAGTCCGAAGGTACATTTGTAATTTGTAATCATTCCTATTTTTCTGTGTTAATAAAATAGAAATGATTATATGATTTACATTTTATGTTTTATATGAGTCCTTCGTTATTACTTGTTGAATTTACGAAGGTATGTCTCTTATGACCTTCGTCCGGAACTCATTATTCCCGAAGGAGAATAATGTTTGGTAGGACGAAGGGCCTTAACATTTAACACTTTTTATGTTGCCTTGTTCTTAATCCGAAGCATTTGAGAACAAGTCCCCAACATTGGCGCCCACCTCCGGTGAACTCACTTCCACTTCGAGCTTTTTTTTGAACACCTTCGGAAGCTATAGACCTTCGCTATGGCGCCGAAGAAAGCTTCAGCGATTGGGGCTTCAGCACTGCAACCGCTGGACCACAACCAGGAGACCGTCTCTCTTCGGGAGGCCCGAAGCCAGAAGAGAAAGGCCGTCAGCCCGACGCTCGAGGAAGAAGAGCTAGACCAAGAAATCAGGGATATAGAGATGCTACATCAACAAGTGCAAAGGAAGAAGGAGAAGATGGCCCGCCTAGCTGAGTTGCAGAGGCAAATAGACGAAGCCTCTGAGGAAGTTCGCCATCTTACTCACGATGAGCAGAACAGAAGGCCTCATCAGAAAGACCTTCATCAGGAGGGCTTCGTCAACGAAGATGACTGGTATGACAATTTCCATCAGGGAAATTTTGTTTTTGATGATGCTTCTCCTCTGTCCGCTGAGCTGCAGGCTACACCTTGGCCTCCATCCTATAAGCCACCTCAGCTTCCCATGTTTGACGGCCACTCCGACCCGAAGCAATTCTTGATGAGCTACGAAGCAACAGTGTCTTCGTACGGGGCAATGCTGCAGTCATGGCGAAGTCTTTCGTTATGGCCGTCAGGAATGTTGCTCAGACCTGGTATTCCTCCCTTCGGCCAGGAACAATCACTTCATGGCAGAAGCTGAAGGACATGTTACTGACCAGCTTTCAAGGATTTCAGACGAAGCCGGTCACAGCTCAAGCATTGTTCCAGTGTATTCAGGATCACGAAGAATACCTTCAGGCGTATGTCCGAAGGTTCTTACGATTGAGGGCGCAGGCACCAACGGTGCCCAATGAAATTGTTATCGAAGCCATTATTAAGGGGCTTCGTCCTGGACCTGCAGCTCAATACTTTGCTCGGAAGCCTCCTCAGACCTTGGAGAAACTGCTCCAAAAGATGGATGAGTACATTCGGGCTGACAATGACTTTCGCCAAAGAAGGGAGGAGGCCTTCAGATTTTCTGAAATGACCAGGGGCTTCGGAGGGAGATACTACCCGAGGCATGTCCGGTCCATCCACAACACTCAGAATGATGATAAGGGGAGTCAGCAGAACAGACCGCAGTGCTCCTCACAGGCTTCGGGGCAACAACAAACTTCCTTCCGGCCACCAGCTCCAAGAGGCAGAGGCGCCAGGGGCTTCGGCGGAAGATTCGGAGATCAGCCAAGGAGACTGTTTTGCTTGTTCTGTGGAGAAGGCAAGGGCCATACCACTAGGTCGTGCCATATTACAATCCAGAAGCAAAAGGAAATTGCCGAAGCTGCATCTCAACAAGCTCAGCCGAAGCAGGTCATGCATACTGCTTCGTATCATCCGCCTTATATCCCACAATACATAGACAACCACCCTGCAGCTTCTGTAGCTTCGGCAAGTCAACCTCAAGCTTCCTGGCAACAGCTTCCGCCCCCACCTCCATTGCAGCAAGGTCAACAGCCAGAAGGGAGTCAATACGCTCCACATCAGAGGGACTTCAGAGAGCAGTCCGAAGCTCGCACAGTCAACAGCACTGTGCCAGAGTCGAAGCACATTTATTGACACATATCCTACCTTTGATAGCAGTCTTTCCTATTCAGTTTTATTTTCTGTGAAGCAAAAAACATTGATAGTTTTCATGTAATAATTTCGTTGTTTTCCACGAGGAAGATCTATTTGCTCCACAAGCTTAAGTTGCTGAAGCTTAAAATTTTTTCCGTTACCAAGGAGGACCTTCGAATTAAAAATCCTTCGGAGTAACACAAAGTCGTTCTAAGGAACGCAGAGTAAGTTTGTGAAGCCACAAAAAGCCGTTCCAAAGGGAGCGCAGTGTAAGTTTTCTGCTCAGAAGTCGTTCCTAAAGGAATGCAGAGCCTACAGCGAAAAGTCAACGCTGATACCGCCTAAGTAAAAGGCGAAGAAGCTCCTAAGGGAGGCTTACAGCGAAAAGTCAACGCTGATACCGCCTAAGTAAAGGGCGAAGAAGCTCCTAAGGGAGGCTTACAGCGAAAAGTCAACGCTGAGATCGTCTAAGTAAAAGACGAAGAAGCTCCAAAGACGTTCCTAAGGGAATGCAGAGCTTACGAATATATTTTATGTGTATCTTCGGAACAAATGTCACATGCATAGCATAACATCATCACATCATTTTGCATAGCATAAGCATCATACATCATATTGCATTTGGCAAAAGAAGGTGACACTCTCAACCTTCGAAAGGATGCTTTGAGAAAGTGACATCGAAATTGTATAGCTTCGGAATACAGCTTCGGAGAATATTTTTATGAAACATGGGTGAGCTTTATCAGATCAATATTGAGATTGTATAGCTTCGGAGTATAGCTTCGGATAATGATTTCACGAAGCATGGATGTGATTCATCAGAATAATTTTAACGGAGAATGTCTTCTTCACGAAGCATGAAAAGAAGGGAAGGTGTTTTTTCGCCGAAGGCTCAAAAAGGTACGTAGAGTTTCATGCATCGTAAAGAATTGAATAATGAAAAGAAACTTGTATATTACATCCAAATGTACAAAATATTACATAGATCACAATTTAAATGTTTTTTCTAAATAGCATCTAGTCTTCTTTTAATACTACTTCGGCGGCTTCATTTAGAAGTTGATCAACAACTTTGTCCATGATAGCTTCGGCCATTTCTTTAATTTCATCATCTCCTTTTGAGTGGGGGTTGGCAGTCTCTGAGGGAAGAGAACATTTCTTCATTACTATTACAAACTGTGAGCAAAGTTTGAAGCAAGAATTACAACACAATAAGAACAACTAATTAATACCTAATTGCCTTTCTGGCTCCGTACTTTTTTCAGCTTCTGCCACTTTTCTAGCATCGTGGATGCCTTTTTCGCTTCTTTGGATGATCTCTTGCGCCATTCCTCGGCCGCTGTCGTTCCAGATATCAGTAAAAAATTTGCCACCAACTACGCTTGCTTCGGCCGAGGGGTCCTTGATGTCCTCGGAAGATAAGGTAGCTTCGGACTGAGCTAGAAATTTTATATGCTCACAACCTTTCTTCTCTAAGACAGAAGCAATTCCTCTGGCGCCCGAAAAAGCGCAGATATCGCCACGACTACTCAGGATCTCCTCGAAGGCCTCTGCTTCGTGACTAATCCATTCCAGTGGACCTTCGGGATTGCCTCTAGAGAAATTCTCTTCGCTGGAGAAGGCGCCCACGCTGGCAAAGCTGGTTTTAATTTTATTCACACATTCTATAGATTTGACATAACATTTTCCCTGAGTTGCACGAAGCTCTTTAACTCTTAACTCCAATTTGTTCACCATATGATCACTGAGTTCTCGTTTTGTTTCCTCAAGGACGCGCTCCTCTCTAGCTCTAGTCAGCTGTTTCTGAAGATCTTTAATTTCACGCTTTTGGGCTTCGGCCTGGGTTTTCGAAGCAGCTTCATCTTTCTTTACTTTGTCTATCAGCGTAAGAAGAATTTTATCCTTTTCTAGAGCTTCGTTTCTCAGTTTGATAACTTCGGAGCGCAAATTGTTGAACGCAATCTCATAACTCTCATCTTCGGCACTTTTTTGTGCTCTCAATGCGTTGCTCAGGATTAAACCCTATAAAAAGAGAGTCTATATAAGAATAAAGGAATGAATTAAGTATTGTAAAAATTTTTCAAAAAGTCTAATTCCCAAACCTTCAAGCTATTATATGCAAGACTGTCTGCGAGATCCTCTTTCGTCATGGCGCTTAATCCAGCTTCGAGCTTCGGGAAGCCTATACTCCTGGCCATCTCTCGGCAGACAGATAGTTCTTTATTCTCAGGTAGGCAGTATAGGAAGTCATCTTCATTTGTCCCATTGAATATTACTGCCCCCTTCGGATATTTCAGCTCTTTCGCATAGTGGTTAGCTTCGTGAGTTTCTTCTTCACATAGTTTTTTCCCCGAAGCATGTCGTATGATGTAGTCGCACATGCTGGCAGGCGCTTCGGGGATGGCAGTGTCAGTTTCTTCAACTAAAACTGGATCTGGTATTTTTATTGCTTCGGCTTCCAAAGTTTGCTCCTTGAAGGGCTCTGAAGGCCCAGCTTCAGCTTCAGCCTGTCGCGTCGAAGCTTCAGTAGAAGCTTCAGCAATTTCAACACTCTTTTTCGGAGTTGTGCTTGAAGACTTAATTGTCTCCAAGACATCTAGTACGTTTACCATTCTTTTCCTTTTTGGGGTCACCGTTGGCCCCTTTTGGTTTTTTGCTGTTTCGACATTTGCTGCAGGACTCAAAACTTCTGATGATTTTTCCTTAGTCGGTTTTTTCGCTTCTTTCATTTTTTCTGCGGATGGCGCTTCGGCCATCTCTGCAATTTCTGGCAGCACGGTTGGCTGTTCAGCTTCGGCGGCCGAAGAAGTTTCTCCGGTGAACTCAGGCACCGAAGCTGGTTCAATATGGCGTGGCCGGTGGGCAAGGACCTTTATCCTCTTTCCTTTCGGTTCTGGCTCGTTAGGAGCAGTTGCAGCCTCTTCTTTTGCAGAGGTTGTGTTTTTCCTTTTTTGCCCTCGAATGGGATAACGATAATCAGGGTAGAAGAACCCAACTGCATCAAACACACGGTTGAGTCTCTTCTTTTTTCGGCCTCCGAAGGCTGCTGATAACGCAGTGTTCTCAGCCTTCGAATATGCCCCAAGCAGTTCGTCACTTAATGTTTCAATGCTTTTCAACCAGTCGTCATCAGGTTCAATAAATTTATCTGCATATTTGAATGTGTACTTCAGTCTGACCAGTCCGCCTTCGTCGGACTCTTTGATAGTATCCTTCGGCATTTCCCATTTTTCTGCAAGTGGCCATACCCTGAAGGCAATGTGCTCTTGGACTAAGTCCCTTGTCCCAATGAAAGAGCAGACTATGCCGAAGGCTCTTTGGCATTCCTCGGCTGCTTCGTCCATTTCAACCTTCGGCCTTCGAAGTCCGAAGCGTTGCCAGATTGGGTGCATAATGATACTTTTGACATTATCTTGCGCTGTTAGATCATTTTTCACATAAAACCATTCAGTCATCCAGGCTCCGGGCCACCTCTTCCGAAAGGTCGGCACAGGGCAGCTTGACCCGGAGCGGGCGCCGAAGCTGTAGCACCCAAAATTGTTGTGATATTGCTCTTTTCCCCAGGGCTTCGTCTCGTACAATAACTCGTGTATGTTGCAGAAGCTTTTAGCGTTTGGTTCCAAACCTTGGCTTCTCACAGCCCAGACAAAAATCCCCATTCTTATAATAGCTTCGGGAGTGAGTTGATGAAGGTAGACTTGGAATGTTTTCAGTACCTCAACAATAAAGTTGCTCAGGGGGAATCGAAGCCCAGCCTTGAGAAAGCTTCGGAAGACTACAACTTCATCTTCTTCCGGGGTGGGAGAGGTCTTTTCTCCAGCGTCAGCCCTCACAATAGATATATCTCGAAAATACCGCCCCCTCATATTATCAATATGACTCTGCTTGATGGTGGTCTTCCCGAAAACCGTGTGACTTGGCCGCCATGGTCGATCTTCGGCCTCTTCCCCACCACTCTCAACATCATAGCTGTCGCTGTCGCCAGTATCTTCGGACAAACCTTCGAGAATCTCCTTGGTGATTTTCTCTGTATTGGTCTCTGCCATCGCTATCAGGAACCCCAGATTCTTCTCCTCCTCAAGACTCAGCTTCGTCTCAGCAGGGATCTTCTTGCCTTCAGACATCTTCGGAAACGCTAAAAAAATTGTTCCCGATGCCGAAGCTTCAAAATAAAAAAGACTAGCAAATCTTAGTGCAAGAGCTAAAAATTTTAGTGGGCCGAAGCAGATGGCAAGTGTGCGTACCAAATGAGTTTGCGGTGCGATATTATTTATACGCCCAGGGCGTTGACAATTGAAAGGTCCCGCTTGTCAGTGAATGTTGCTATCCTAGCAAAGGGAAGGTGTTTTTTCGGACCTTCGGCTCAAGGCCTTCGTCCATATCGCAATCTGAATTTATTGTCAAACAAATTAATATTGCGAGGGGCTACTGTTGGGGGCCTTCGTCCTCCGAAGGTCCTCAAAAACATGATTTGACAATGTTTTCCAAGTGGATTATGTGAACAGGTGTTTTTCGGACTCAGAACTATGAAGCACGGCCAGGACGAAGCCTGAACCAGACGAAGGACGAGCGCAGCCGAAGCTGTGCGCAGGGAAGCTTCGGCGCAATAGCTGAGGGGGGAACCGACTTAAAGATGAAAAGACTACGTGGGCCTTGACTGATTTCCGTAGGCCATTAACAAATGTAATGGACATGGATGTAATTTTATGTGGGCTGCGTCCCGCGTCTATAAATAGATGAACAGTACTCCCGTACTGTTCACGCTGACTAAGCATTGGCATTTGCGTCACGCTTGTACTTTTTACCTTCTCTCAAGTCCGAAGGTACATTTGTAATTTGTAATCATTCCTATTTTTCTGTGTTAATAAAATAGAAATGATTATATGATTTACATTTTATGTTTTATATGAGTCCTTCGTTATTACTTGTTGAATTTACGAAGGTATGTCTCTTATGACCTTCGTCCGGAACTCATTATTCCCGAAGGAGAATAATGTTTGGTAGGACGAAGGGCCTTAACATTTAACACTTTTTATGTTGCCTTGTTCTTAATCCGAAGCATTTGAGAACAAGTCCCCAACATGTAGTCTACCAGCACAGTCGCGGGAGGTACCCGGACCGCTGGGAGGCTACCTGCCTAGTTCGCCGTCCGGAGGATGACCTCCGGGGTGCGGAGGCCGTTTCGGAGCACTATTCCATCTCCGAGAGGGACACAGCAGAGGCGGCTATGCAGGATGCAGCACGACGTGCACTCTCCCAGTACTGTTCTTTGTTCGGTGGCGTGGCCGACGGTCTTAACCTTCGGTACTACCCCCGCCGCCCTACTGGCAGCACAGAGAGTGTGGTTGTCTCCCTGTTGGTGAGGCTAACCCTAGGTTGAGCAGCACAGTCAACCTAGTCGCAGTGCTTAACACTGAGCTGGACCACTCTCTGGACGAGCTGAGCAGGGCTCGAACGGAGATTGCGGAGTTGCGTGCTGAGCTGGCAGAGCGCCATCACCAGGAGGGTGGTTCTCCCGCTCCTGTTGGGACTCAGCACCCATACCGTTCGCCGCCACGTGGTCACCACACTTATGGTTCCCCTGCCTGTAAGACCAGGATAGATCTGGATCCTTAGATCGTTAGCGTCGAAGTTTGTAATAATTCTTAAGTCAGATGTCTCAGTCTTAAATAGTTAGCTTAGTTTGCTTATCAGTTGCTTCCAATTAGCTTAGTTTGCTTATCAGTTGCTTGCATGCTTGTTATGATGAACTTGTGCTGGATTTGAATCTTTGTAATGACTGTTGCCAACCTATGGGTTTCCCCTGCAGTTTGGCCTAGCTATAATGATAGTAAAGTCAGTTATTTAGTTGGGAAGCCATTTACTTCTACTTTCCTTCTTATCTGAGAGGCTGTGTTGAATCATTATGGGGATCAGTGAAGCTCTTTGTTCACTCAGTGTCATGAAGAATTCTGTATTCTCTTTTCTTGTGCTAGAGGGTTGTAAAATCAATGCTGATGTATGAATGTCTTCCACAGATGTCTGACAACAGGCGCCGATGCAACAGGCGTGCTCAGCAAGAGCAGCAGGACCAGCAGGAGGAACAACAGAGGCAGCCTCCCCCGCCACCCCCGATGACAGTGGAGCAGATGTTCTTGATGCAGACTCAGGCAGTGCAGGCCATTGGGCAGACTCTGGCAGCCATGCAGCAGGCTCAACAGCAACCTCAACCCCAATTGCAAGTGCAGATGCCCCAGATGCCACGGGATAAGCGTGGTGAGTTCATGAGAGGGCACCCTCCTACCTTCGCCCATTCTGCTGACCCCATGGATGCAGAAGACTGGCTGCGCGCGGTGGAAAGGGAACTGCGCACCGCCCAATGTGACGACAGGGAGAAAGTTCTGTATGGTCCCCGTCAGCTAAGGGGAGCAGCCCAGTC
The DNA here is from genome assembly GCA_029449295.1 of Zea luxurians. NCBI lineage: Eukaryota > Viridiplantae > Streptophyta > Magnoliopsida > Poales > Poaceae > Zea > Zea luxurians. The sequence goes on from JAOPSE010000004.1 coordinate 158,711,909, forward strand.
TTGGTGGGAGTCCTACCTCGCCACCCATGCTGACCCCGAAGCCATCACCTGGGAAGAATTCAGCGAGAGTTTCCGCAGGTACCATGTGTCGGAGGGACTGATGATCGTGAAGAAGGAGGAGTTTCTGGCTCTGAAGCAGGGACCCCTGTCTGTTAGTGAATACAGAGACAAGTTTCTGCAGCTATCTCGTTATGCACCTGAGGATGTCAACACTGATGCTAAGAGGCAGTACAGGTTCATGAGGGGTTTGGTGGATCCTCCGCATTACCAGCTGATGAATCACACCTTCCCCACCTTCCAGCACCTGATCGATAGGGCAGTTATGACTGAGAAGAAGCGTAAGGATATGGAAGATCGGAAGTGCAAGATGAGTGGACCCCAGACCGGAGGCATCAGCCGTCCACGTTTCTCAGGCAGTTCAACTCAGCAAGGCAGGCCCGGTCACCCACAGGGATATCAGAATCAGAATCAGCGTCCGCATCAGCATCAGTTTCAGAGGCAGTATCAACAGCAGCAGCAGCAGTATCGTCAGAACAACCAGCAGGGAGGTAATCAGTATCAGAAGCAGAACAACCAGGCACCTCGCCTTCCTGCCCCAGCAGCAAATCAGAGCAACCAAGCAGCCCCAGCACAAGGAGGAGGCAGAGGATGTTTCCACTGTGGAGAACAAGGCCACTGGGCGATGCAGTGCCCGAAGAAGGTGGCGCAGCAGCAGACCAACCCCAATGCTCCAACAAGGCAAGGTGTACTGCAGCCGACAGCAGGCAATCGTAACCAAGCGTACAACCGTGGGAAGGTGAACCACTTGGAGGCCGAAGCGATCCAGGATGCACCAGATGTGGCAGTAGGTATGTTCTCAGTCGAATCTCATCCCACGAAAGTGCTATTTGATACTGGTGCAACTCATTCATTTGTCACTGCAACCTGGGTAGAATTGCATAACATCTCAGTAGAGGCAATGATGCCGCCCATGAGGATTAATTCAGTTGGTGGCAAGGTGCAAACAGATAAAATATGCTCAAATATAAAGGTGGAAATAAGGGGGATAGGGTTCCCCAGTGACTTAATAGTAATAGACACCCCTGGGATAGATGTCATTCTAGGGATGAATTGGTTAATGAAGTATGAAGCGAATATTAGCTGTGACAAGAGGACCGTAACATTGAAGTCCCCGTCAGGAGAAGAGGTAGTGGCCGAGCTAAGAATGCCTAAATCAGCGGAGGGTGTCTGTCACCAGATTTCAGTTGATAGTAAGGAGCCCAACCCGCTCGAGGCTATCAAGGTTGTGTCGGACTTTCCGGACGTATTTCCCGAGGAGCTAACGGGCATGCCACCCGAGAGAAAAGTCGAATTTGCCATAGAGCTTATCCCTGGTACCGCCCCCATTTCCAAAAGAGCCTACCGAGTGTCTGGACCAGAATTGGTGGAACTCAAGAAGCAGATAGATGAGATGTTAGAGAAGGGTTACATCAGACCAAGTACCTCGCCTTGGGCAGCTCCGGTGTTGTTTGTAGAGAAGAAGGATGGTACCAAAAGGATGTGCATAGACTACAGAGCCTTGAATGAAGTCACTGTCAAAAACAAGTACCCCCTGCCAAGGATAGAAGATTTGTTCGACCAGCTCAGAGGTGCCAGCGTATTCTCGAAGATAGATCTGAGATCAGGCTACCATCAACTCAGAATCCGACCCTCGGACATACCGAAGACAGCATTCATCACCAAGTACGGGTTATATGAATTCACAGTTATGTCCTTTGGTTTGACAAATGCGCCAGCTTTCTTTATGTACCTGATGAACAGTGTGTTCATGGATTATCTGGACAAGTTTGTGGTAGTGTTTATCGATGATATTCTCATATACTCTCAAAGTGAGGAAGATCATGTAGAGCATTTGAAAATGGTATTGCAAAGACTTCGAGAGCATCAGTTGTATGCCAAACTGAGTAAATGCGAGTTCTGGATTCATGAAGTCTTGTTTCTGGGTCACATCATAAATCAAGATGGGTTGGCAGTGGATCCAAAGAAAGTAGCAGATATCCTAAACTGGAAAGCACCAAAGGATGTTCGGGGAATCAAGAGCTTCATTGGAATGGCTGGGTATTATAGGTGTTTCATCGAAGGCTTCTCAAAGATTGCAAGACCAATGACAGCGTTACTAGCGAAGAAAGTTGAGTTCAAGTGGACCCAAAAGTGTCAGGAAGCATTTGAAGAACTAAAAAATAGATTGACTACAGCTCCGGTGTTAGTCCTGCCTGATGTTCACAAGCCATTCTCAGTGTATTGCGATGCTTCTTACACCGGATTGGGATGTGTGCTAATGCAAGAAGGAAGAGTTGTAGCATATTCATCTCGACAGCTGAAGATCCATGAGAAAAATTATCCCACACATGACCTGGAGTTGGCAGCAGTAGTTCATGCTCTAAAGACCTGGAGACATTACCTGTATGGGCAGAAGTGCGATATCTACACAGATCATAAAAGTCTGAAGTACATATTCACCCAGTCAGAGTTAAACATGAGACAGCGAAGATGGTTGGAATTGATCAAGGACTACGAGTTGGAGATACATTACCATCCAGGCAAAGCCAATGTGGTTGCAGATGCTCTGAGCAGGAAGAGTCAAGTCAATATGATGGCCACGTACCCAATGCCATATGAGTTAGCCAAGGAGTTCGACAGACTAAGTCTCGGTTTCCTGAACAGTACGCAAGGAGTAACAGTGGAATTAGAGCCCACTCTAGAGCGGGAGATCAAAGAAGGGCAGAAGGATGATGAAAGCATCAACAAGATCCGGCAGCTAATCTTAGAAGGAAGAGGCAAAGACTTTCGAGAGGATGAAGAGGGGGTAATATGGTTCAAGGACCGATTGTGTGTCCCCGACCTCAAACCTATTCGGGAACTGATCCTAAAGGAAGCTCATGAGACAGCCTACTCCATACACCCGGGAAGTGAAAAGATGTACCAGGATTTAAAAAGGAGGTTTTGGTGGTATGGCATGAAAAGAGAAATCGCAGAATATGTCGCCATCTGTGATAGCTGTCAAAGGACCAAAGCAGAGCATCAAAGGCCCGCCGGATTGTTGCAGCCATTGCAGATTCCTCAGTGGAAGTGGGATGAGATCGGGATGGATTTTATAGTTGGCCTACCCCGTACCCGGGCCGGTTATGATTCCATCTGGGTGGTTGTGGACCGCTTAACAAAGGTGGCCCATTTCATACCTGTGAAGACCACATATACCGGAGCAACGTTAGCTGAGTTATACATGTCACGAATAGTCTGCCTTCATGGTGTGCCGAAGAAGATAGTGTCAGATCGAGGAACGCAGTTCACCTCTCATTTTTGGCAGCAGCTACAAGAAGCTTTGGGCACCCATTTGAACTTCAGCTCGGCTTATCACCCGCAGACAGACGGTCAGACTGAAAGAACTAACCAGGTCCTAGAAGATATGCTGAGAGCCTGTGCGTTGCAAGACAAGTCAGGATGGGACAAAAGGTTACCTTATGCAGAATTCTCCTATAACAATAGTTACCAGGCCAGCTTGAAGATGTCACCGTTTCAGGCACTCTATGGACGGAGTTGTAGGACTCCGCTGCATTGGGACCAGCCTGGAGAGAGACAGGTGTTTGGCCCCGACATCCTGCTTGAAGCCGAAGAGAATATCAAAATGGTTCGGGAGAACCTGAAAATAGCCCAGTCAAGACAGCGAAGCTATGCGGACCAAAGGAGAAGAGAACTGAGTTTCGAAGTGGGGGATTTCGTCTATCTGAGGGTGTCACCGATCAGGGGAGTCAAAAGATTCGGAGTTAAAGGCAAGTTAGCACCCCGGTACGTTGGACCATATCAGATTCAAGCAAAGCGTGGAGAAGTGGCTTATCAACTCAACCTACCAGAAAGTTTGTCGGCAGTGCACAATGTGTTCCACGTGTCGCAATTGAAGAAGTGTCTGTGAGTACCATAAGAACAGTTGCCAGTGGAGGGTTTGGAAGTCCAGGAGGATCTGACATACATAGAGAAGCCAACGCAGATCCTGGAGTTCGCAGACAGAGTCACCCGGAGGAATACCATCAGAATGTGCAAAGTCAGATGGGGTCACCACTCCGAGGAAGAAGCAACCTGGGAACGAGAAGATGATCTGAAGGCCAAATACCCTGAACTCTTTGCTGACCAACCTTGAATCTCGGGGCGAGATTCTTTTAAGGGGGATAGGTTTGTAACACCCTGAATTTGGGGGTATAAAATTTCTTTGCTCATATTCACAAATTCAGGTGTTACTTCCCTTTTCTCATCCTTCCCCAATCTTTTCTTTCTCATTTCTATAGGAGAAAAGTGCTTATTTTATTTGTAATAATAGTGTGATAGGTTAAACCCTAAGGGAGTATGAATTGTTGCATCATGTTGAACCCTAGATTTCACTTTTGTTTGGTGCATAATTCTCAAAAGGTCTAATTTGAATTTGTGGCTTATTTGAATTTGAATCAAATGGAGAAAATAAAAAGAAAAGAGAAAGGAAATTCCAAAATAAAAGAAAAAAGGAAAGCAGCCCACTACCCCCGCCCCCTCGGCCTTTCGGCCCATCAAGCCCAACCCGCGCGCGCGCCTTTCCCCCCTCTCCTCTCTCTGCCTGGCGGGCCCCACCTGTCGGCGCTCCCGCTTCACCGCGCCTGCGCCATCTCTCTCTCTCTCTCTGCTCGGCCGGCCCCGCCTGTCGGCGCAGCCGTTCCCCGCGTGCGCTCGCTCCCTCGCTCTCTCTGCCCGTGGGCTCGGCCCGTCAGCCCCGCTTTTCTCGCGCTCGCGCTCGCTTCCTCCTCTCTCTCTGCGCCGCGGGCCCGAGCTGTCAGCTCTCTCGTCCTCGCGTAACCGCCACCGCGCGTGCCACGGTCTCCGCGCCCACGTCGCGCGAGGGGCTCGCCCCACCTCGCCCTCGGCCACTTGAGCCCCGAGCCTTGCTCGCCATCTCCCCCTCCCTCATTTGCGCACCAACCGGCCCTCTCTCTCGCCCTCTCCCTCGCTGCGCGCACGCCCAAGCGCCATCGCCGCGAACCGCCGCCGCCCGAGCTTGTTTCCCGGCCGCCGTTGGAGCTCCGCCGTGTCCATTGCCACGGTGAGTTTCGCCCCGACGTCCGCAACCCGGAACGCGCTTCAATTTCCCCTTCCCCTCCCTATTTCTCTCTGCCCGCGCTCACCCACCGTCCGCCGTGCAGCCGCCACCGTCGACCCGGGCCACCGTCGCGTCTCCGTCGCCGCCGAGGAGTCCCCGGAGTTCGCCGTGAGGTAAGGAACCTCTCCCGCCCCTATTGGCCCTTGTCTTGCACTCTGTCGCGCTTAATTCCTCGCCGGAGACCCTTAGCGCCGCCGCCGAGCCGCTTCACCGTGAGCTGCCCTCCTCCGGTGCCCCTGCCCCGACCTAGACCCCACCAATAGGTTTCCCGTGCCCTCCCCAACCTCCCCGGCCACTCAGGTCGCCCCGGGAACCCGCAGGGCCCCCGCTCCCCTCGTCTCCGGCGAGCTCCTCCGCCGCGGGGGCGAGCGCCGCCGCCCCAGCTAGCTGAAGGAGACGGGAGCCAGCCACCCCATCCCCGCCGTCTATCTCAGATCGGACGGCACGGATTCAAATAACCCGAACCCAACCTCAACCGTCCGCCCAAGATCCAACGGCCCAGAGCCGTTTCCCCGCACCCCGCCTCTCTGCCAACTGGGCCCCGCCTGTCAGCCGTTCACCCGCGCGCTCGCTCTGCCCGCCCGGTCCCGCCTGCCAGTCGCCTGCGCCCCGCGCTGCTCGCCCGGTCCCGCCTGTCAGCTGTTCGCCCCGTGCTGCCCGCCCGGTCCCGCCTGTCAGCCGCCCAGGCCGCCGCGCGCCCGCGCGCCCGCCGCAGGATCTAATCCTGGCCGTTGATCTGAGATCCAACGGCTGTAGGCGTCCGATACCCCTTCGCCCGCGCGTTTTCTTAAAGACCCCCCCTGTTTTCTGGAAATTGCGCCCGCCGTCCCTGGTTTCTCGCAGTTATGTCCTCAGACCTTTTATTTAATTCAAAATAGGTCCTTAGGGTATATTTTTAGCCCCTAAACTTGTAAAATTCATAACTTTGCCATATGAACTCCAAATTAGGTGCTTCAAATTGCAAAATGTTCATAATATTATTCTCTATCTGTTTATGCAATGTTTCCCTGCTGTTTCCATGTCCCAATTAATGGTTAATCATTAGGATAGGATTAATGTTATTGGAACCTTGTTTGAGATAAATAAAAGATAGTAGACTTTAATAAAAGTTGGAGCACTTAAGTTTAGGAACTTAAACCAGATAATTATTTAATCCCACCACTGACTTAAACCTGAGTAGTGGATAATGACTCACTTTGTATAGTCCTCTACCCCAGACCTAGAGAATACCAGAGTGCCTATCCCTTTTCTATTATGAACTTGTGATCTCTCTCTGCTGCATATGTTTGGTATATTGTTTTTGTTTGTCATTTCCCAAGTGCATAGTGTGAATGATTACTTTACGTAGACAACGAGCAGTCTGTGTTTCCCGAGGGAGTTGCAGAGGAAGTTCCGGATCAGCAGTTTGGTGAAGGCAAGTGTCCTCAGTCCCATTATGTCCCATTTACTTTATAATACACTGTCCCGCATTACTTACTTGAAACCTAAGGATTGACTAGCTTTACACTTTACTTTATCCTTGATGACCTTATGGGTTATTATGGTTAGCATTCTGCTACTGCCTTAACTTAATCAATGAACATGATGCGAATATTTATGATACTGTTATCCTGATGATGTTGATGATCTTGTGATACTCTAGGGGGCTCAGGCTGTTTCCTGAGTACCTCTCCGTAAGGACCTGTTCGTTGAGAGACCACCCGGGATAACAGTGCAACCATGAGGGTGAAATGGGGTGCCCTTAGCTAATTAATTAGAGGAACTAGAGGTGTAGTTGCTTCGCCGTCGTGCCGTCAATGGGGTCCAGGCACAGTGCTTGCTCTGCCGAGGCTGAGTGCCGAGGTTCTTTCGTTTTGCTTTTTGTTAGTCACTCTCCTGCGGGGAGGGGTACTGTGTTTATCAAACTGGAGAAACCTAACGGGCAGCTATGATCTCTAGGGAATCTTTGTAACAGCTACATAGTGATACCCTGCCGGACCACCTAGGTAGTGGTCAATGGGGATTAGCTCTCCCCGGGCAAAACGGGAATCACGACTCATGGGTAAAGTGTGCGACCTCTGCAGAGGGTAGTGAAACTGATATATCAGCCGTGCTCACGGTTAAGAGCAGCCTTGGGATCCTCTTTGATTAGAGATACAGATGGTTCGAGATACAAGGATTATGTTATGGCTTTGATTCGAATATGATGATGTTGTTCCTCGATGAGGAAATGGTTCATGGGTTGGTTAACGCTAAAATCTGGCTTCTACTAATGCTAAATACCTGACCAACTAAAAGCAACTGCTTGAGCTTAACCCCACATAAAGCTAGTCCACCTCAGCCAAACGGGACATTTGCTGAGTACGTTGATGTGTACTCATCCTTGCTTTACCACCAAACACCAGGTTGTCCGCATTGTAACCACTGCTCAGGAGAAGGCGAGGCCGTGGAAGGAGACTTCCAGGAGTTTCAGGACTACGACGAATTCTAGGTGTGGGTTGGCGGCAACCCCCAGTCAGCTGCCTGTGAAGGCCTTATCTTTACTGCGTTTCGCTAGCACTTTGATTTAACTGTTAAGTCGATGACTATGTGGATATCTATGACTCTGTGATGTAACAAGTTAATACTCTTTTATGTTATTATTCGAGCATTGTGCGATGATGTTCATTTATGTAATTGCTGTGTACGTGAGTTCTGATCCTGGCACGTACATAGTTCGCATTCGGTTTGCCTTCCAAAACCGGGTGTGACAGCCCCGCGCGAATGGCTTTGTCCATAGCCTTGTCGCGCTGGGCCTTCAAAGTAGCGGAAGTGTCTTCAGCAGCCTTGACAGCCAGCCGAGCAGCTTCTAGCTCTTGGACGACTGATCTTTTGGAAGCACATAGATCCTTGATAACATAATCTTTGCCTGACACCAATTGCCTAACACGAATGAGTTCATCCAGGGACTCTTGAAGCTTGTAACGATGATTATCCAAGTCTACCATGGTAAAGTGATGGCTCCTCTCCAAGATAGTCAAAGAATTGCTGGCGTCGCGATACAACTTGTCAAGGTTGTCACGAGAAGTTGCAAGGGCACGTTTTTCCTCCTGCAGACAAGAATCAACACTCAAAATCAAGCAGACAGTAAGAACATAGCAGAGAAAGTCAAGTAAAGCTTAATTCATTGGCCACCTTTTCAGAGTCAAGCTGAGCATTGAGAGAGGAATTCAACATGTTGGCATCATTTAGAGAAGCAAAAACCTGGGCCAAATCCGTCTGACCTTGAGAATATTTCTCCTCAAGATCAGAGTACCGTCGGGCCATATCTAGCAAGAAACGGTTAAAACAAGGATATTCAGCCAAAAAGTAGATTAATCAAGTAGCCAAGGAGGAAACAAAGGGTACTAACCAGCATTTGCCATCTCCAAATCAGATACCCGCTGCTGAAGCAGCACTGGATTCCAATGTGTTAGAGACAGAGCTCTTTCCGGGATAGAGGCCCCCTGCGATCTCAGCTGACCAGCCATCTTGTCAACCAAAGCCTGACATTGAAAGCAAATGAGTGCAAAGATAGTATTTCACCCGGAGTATAGTCAGATCGGGAAAAGCCAAATTACCTGGAGATTGGAGAAGAACGAAGGAAGCCCCAAATCATGGGAAGTCAGTTGGTGACTTGACGAAGGATTATCGACCTAGGCAATCTACAAAACATCATTGGGGACCAACTCAGCATCACCAGCAGAAGTCAAAACTTTAGCGTTGGGGGTGCCAGTCTCTAAGGCAACTTCCAGATTTGAAGCACGTGCTGCTGCCACGCAATCAGAATGTGGAGGAGAAGACCCGACATGAACATCCATGGAGGTATGAGAAGAGGAGCCCCCTCGGTGGCTGGGACACCCTCGGGGGTTGGGTCGCAGCCTGCATTGCCCATCGGAGCCGGATCACCACCGGCAGCACCCTCAGGGGCTGGGTTGTAGCTCGCACCACCCACCCGAGCCAGCTCATTACCGGCAACACCCTCAGGGGCTGGGTAATCGCTAGCGCCATCCTCGGGGATTGGGTTCTCTGCAATAGCCACCTCTAAGGCTGAAGGATTCTCAGTTACCTCCATGGGAATAAGGCAACCTAGACCAGCTTCTTGACTCTAAAGACCGCACTCCAAGGTCGATGAGGCTCGAGACGCTGCTTGGGATAACTCTAACCCCACATCCAGAATGTCAATGCAAACGTCCATCATACCACCATTTGTCGGCTCGGACAGCAGATCTTCGGGAACCATATCCTCGAGAGCGTGATCAAAATTGGCTATGGACAACTCTTGCAGACCAACTAGTGCAGACAAGGCTGGAGAAGGAATATCGCTACTCCCCCCACTGACCAGGTAGCGTCGACTGCTTTTCCGAATTAGAGGGATTTCTTCTTCTTCTTCCTCATCCTCATCAACAACACGAACATCACACCCATTGGGATTAGCATCATCAAGGTCACACCCATTGGGATCAGCATTGGCCGGATTGCACCTATTAGGGTCAGCGTCAGCAGGGTCACACCCATTGGGATCAGCTCCAGTAAAAAGTTCCGCTGGTACTTCCCCAGCAGCAGGAGCAGAAGGGCCGACATCCTGATTCAAACATGACACTCGCCGAAGCCTCCTCTTTTTCTTCTTCTTCCCCTCGGCAGGAGCAGTTGGATGACTGGTCGGGCGAAGGCGCTTTGGGCGAGCACCATCAGATTTCTGAGTAGTCAAGGTCCTTTTAGGCTCAGGGATAGTTGCAGTAGCTATGGTTTTAGCAGGGATGGAGTCAGAGGAATCCTCAGCCAACATGTCCAACATAGCACTTATCTCTGCATCACTCGGGTTCACAGGCATCTCAAAGTGAACTTGCCTTTCATCGTTGGGGAGATCACCAAGTGAAGCAACCAGAGCCTCGACTTCTTCGGGAGAGGGTCACACTCTAAGACCCAGGCCACTGTCGCTAGCAGGAGGATTGGACACAAAACGGAAAAAAGTCTTGGAAGGTGGCAGATTCCAGGCAGAATATGCAACAGGAGCACCAATATTCGACACTTTTCCTCTAAGGATCATCTCCATCCGGCTTACCACATCCACAGCGGGAATCCTCCTGTTGGTAACCCTAGTTGAGTCAGTGACACCACTATACAAATAAGCCGGGTACGCCCTATCCTTTAGTGGCTGAATATTCTTGAAAACGAAGTCTGCAACTACCGCTTCAGCAGTCAGACCTCTCTCCTTCAACAAGCCAATTTCAGCAAGCAGAACCCTGGCTTCAGTTATCTCCAAGTCTATGGGGGATTCAGTCCAACTTGGAGCACGAACATCCGACTGTCTCCCCGACCGGGGGGGAGGGAATTGCCATGATTCTCTACAATAAACCACTCCAAACGCCATCCTTTGATGCTGTCCTTGAGTGGGATGTCGAGGTACTCTGACTTCCTCCCATGGCGCATCTCCAAACTCGCACCACCCACGAGCTAGTGCTGCCCCCCGGCCATTCCAAGCCGACAATGATATAAGTACTTCCACAAGCCAAAATGAGGCAGAATTCCAAGATAGGCTTCACACAAGTGAACGAATATAGAAACTTGTAGAATGGAGTTGGGATTCAAATGAGTCAGATTCAGATGGTAGAAATCAAGGAGGCCATGAAAGAAAGGAGAAATAGGGAGAGCAAGGCCGCGGATGAGAAAAGGAATGTAAATAACAGACTCGTGGGTGTCCTCTGTCGGGACAGTAACCCCACGATAGATCCGCCAAGAGCAAAGCTCCTTCGGAGGAAGAACTCCGACAGAAACAAGATGGAGAAGGTCTGATTCGGAAACAACAGACATGTGATTACCTGCGAAAGGCAATTGACTGTTGGGGTCAATAGGAGGAATAGTCGCAGCGACAGAATTCTGACTCTTTCGCTTGGGCGCCATCTCAATCTCGCCGATGAACTGAGTGGAAGCAAGATCAAAGGGAAATAGAGGAGGTTTGTAAGCGGAAAGCGAGGCTAGGGCTCGGAAAGCAGAGGCATGCAACGACGCAGCACGAATGGGGTTTTCCCGGGCCAAGCACCGATTCTAAAAGTGCCTAGTCAGCACCTGGCTGTTACTTCTAAAAAACGCCGACGTGGCTTGATACAACTCAGCTGTTATTTCTAAAACGCTGATGTCACCGGTCTTCACTCGGCTGTTACTTGTAAAACGCCGACGTGGCTCGATATAACTCAGTTGTTATTTCTAAAACGCTGACATCACCGGTCTTCACTCGGCTGTTAATTCTAAAACGCCGACGTGGCTTGATATAACTCAGCTGTTATTTCTAAAACGCTGACGTCACTAGTCTTCACTCGGCTGTTATTCCTAAAAGCGTCGACATGGCTCAGTATGACTCGGCCGTTACTTCTGAAACGCTGATGTCACCTGTAATCACTCGGCGGTTATATCTAAAATGCCGAGGCAGCTCTAAAGGACTCGATTACTCTAAACACAAATACAGTCGACCAACTAATTGCAAAGGAAGCAGAGGAAAAGCAAGAAATGCGCACAAAACGAGGAGAAGTCTTCTGCATTATATAAGGAGGGGAAGTATTTCCACAAATTTAAAAACCAACTCATTATGAGTTGATTTTTCTTCCCACTGTTCAGTTCACTACACTAATACATTACATTTCATTACACTATACTACTAACTACTACTACTACATTATTCTACTAATACTACTTCTACTACTATACTAATATCTAAGCCAGTGGTGCCTAGCCACTGGCCCTACCGCTGCCGCCCTTGCCGCTGCCATTGCCGCCGTCGCCCTTGCCGTCGCCCCTGCTGCCGTCGCCATCGCCACCGCCGTCGCCCCCGTCGCCACCGTCGCCCTCGCCGCCGTCGTCACCGTTGCTCCCCTCCTCGGATGAGTCAGAGGAGTCCTCCTCATCCGAGGAGACCTCCGACTCATCCGATCCCTCGAGCCCAGCACGCTCGTTGGCCCAGATGTAGGTCCACACTTCTGCAGCAATCCCCTGGGAATCGTCTGAATCATCAGACGATGCCGGGGGAGAGGCAGGGACCAGCGATCCCTCGGACTCGGAGGAGAACTCCTCCTTCGAGTACTCGGAATCGCCAAAGTCCTCCGAGGGAGGAGTCAGCTCGCGCTTCCGTTTGTCTCTGGAATGATGCGAGGAGCTTCCACCTTTCTTGCTCTTGCCCATGACGGAGTGGAAGAAAAGAGAAGAGAGTAAGCAGCAAGCGGTAGAGAGATGTGTGAAGACGACAGTGAAGCAAGTGCTCTATTTATAGAAGAAGAAGGCAACCACTCATCTCCTACCACGGCCACTGAACAGTCGCAAACAATCAATAAACAATTCAAATCGTCTGCAAACAAGTCAGGCGGCTGGCGCCGTTTCACGTAACACGACACCCATTGGGACTCAAGACAACTGCTTGGACGATATGATTACACCCGCGGTCACATCAAGTTACTACTCAGAGACAGTTTGCTAAATGCTCGGTGCACCAAGCCGTCCCTTGCCCACACCCATTGGGGGGGGACGCCCAGGGATTTTCAATAGATTTTCCCAAGCAGTCGCATCCATACAGTATATGCAATGAATGTATCAGGACAGAAGGAGGATATCGACGGAGATCAGAGGAAAGCCAAATATAGCCGATGAGGTACAAGTCTAATCAACAGAGACATTGAAGCATGAAGTGATATGAAGACTAGCCAAGAGCCATCTATCGAACGTCCAATCTGTCGTAGATCAAATAAATTTCAAACCTAACAAGATATGGGCAGATCACATGCTCGATCTCAAAGGCAAAAACTGTATGCTGACCTCTAAAGCATAAGATTGATGGTATAATGCTGATTTCTAAGGCATTCGACGAAGAGGAAAGGATGATTTCTGAAAACAGCATGAGATGAAGACCTTCGAGTGGATTATTTTCAGTAATCCACTCAAAGCTCGGGGGCTACACCCATTGGGTGCACCTCCGGTGCACCCAATGAATCATCAACCCCAAAAGGCAGAATGCTGATTTCTAAAGCATGAGATGAAAATAAAACAATGTTGACTTCTAAAAAAGCATGAGTTGGAGGTAAAAATGATTCCTGAGAAGACTTGAAATGAAGACCTTCGAGTGGATTATTTTCAAAAATCCACTCGAAGCTCGGGGGCTACACCCATTGGGTGCACCTTCGGTGCACCCAGTGAGTCTTGAATTCCAAAGAGCAGAATGTTGATCTCCAAAGCATAAACCCAAGACAGAGTACCGATTTTTTAGGAACAAAGCGAAGGCCGATGAATGGTGGCAGAAGAAAGCAACAGAAGATCGTTTTTTCTGAGTCATTCGAAGTTCAGAAGCAACGGCTCGACAGACTTGTTTTCAAGACATTCCTTATCAAAATCAAGAACCGCAAGTTGGACCTAGAATCTTTGGGCCGTTTATTGCAAAATCAACCCAAAGATTGGGGGCTTGTGGGGGACAGATATCCCCCGGGTCCACTAGAAGGCTAAAGGACCTCGCGAAAGGCCCACGGGCTCAATGATTCGCAAGGTCACCCTTTTCGTGGGCCTAGAGAGGCACGTCCAGAAAAGGGAATTGACACAAGATTAGATCGGTGCAGGCCCAGACGGCCCGATGAGTTTGAACGGCAACCGCAACAGGGACCCGACCTTCCCGCATAGGGGCCTCATACATCGGAACAGAGCGGGGATAGGTCGGTGGATTTATAGGAAGATAAACTTAGTTGGTTTGCTATTACTCAGGAACACGTGGTTTTCATATCCGCATGTAACGTCCCACGGTCGAATATATAAGGCCTAGGGGGCACCTAGGGCTGGAAAAAAAGCTCGAGCTCGACGAGCTGGCTCGGGCTCGTAGCAGCTCGGCTCGGCTCGGACCGGCTCGACGCTCCGAACGAGCCCGAGCCGAGCCTGTTTTTCTGGCTCGTGAAAAGAGCGAGCCAGCTCGGCTCGGCTCGGTGCAGCTCGCGAGCTGGCTCGTGGCTCGACCCAACAACAATTTGTTACATAAAATCTTAATTAGCATATAATATTAATACCGAGTAGACAATTAATTTATGTTATTTGAGATTACTATACAAAAATAATCTATTTTATACATTATATTAGTAATATATCTATTTTACTAATTTAAAATATGTTATTTAAAATATTTTTAAGATTTTATATTATAATTTAGAGAGCAGATTTAATTTTATGCCTAGGCTCGTTGGCTCGGCGAGCCGGCTCGCGAGCCAGGAGCGAGCCGAGCCGAGCCGCTTTTTCGAGCTCGTGAGATGAGCGAGCCGAGCCGAGCTCGGCTCGTTACATGAGCGAGCCGCAGCGAGCCGAGCCGAGCCGAGCCGAGCTCGGCTCGTTTCCACCCCTAGGGGCACCCCTTCAAGATCATCTATCTCACTACTTAGCCATCCACCTAGTTCTCTAACATCCTCGATACTAGAGAACCTCCTTGTAACCCACCACACAAAGTACTCACGCCAGGTGAAAGGGAAATATGCCCTTGGGACATTTCTAATTATTTTGGTGATTGAGTGCCAACACAAGTGCTTTTGTGTTAATCTATGCAAAGTGGTGGACAAAGTGCAAATCAAGTCAAAAGGTATGTTTCTAGACTTAGTACATTGTTTTATGGACTAATGTATTGTGTCTAAGTGCTGGAAATAGGAGAAATCGAATTGGAAAAGAGATGGCTTTGTTCAGCCAAAGTCTGCGCAGTCTGGGTGCACCGGACAGTGTCTGGTGGTGTAGGTTGGCTCTGGCGAACTTGCTGCTCTCGGGACTTCGACGGTGGTGTACGGTATAAATCATCGGACTGTCCGGTGGTGCACCAGACTATCCGGTGAGCCGTTCACAGGCGAAGTCGTCGGTCTCGAGAAGCCATCAACGGCGTATGGCTATAATTGACCGGACTGTCCGGTGGTGCACCGGACTGTCCGATGAGCCAACGGTCAGCCGGGACAACGGTCGGCCGAGGATTCCGCGCGTGACGCATGGCCGAGCCAACGGTCACATTGGAGCATCGGACTGTCCGGTGCGCCAACGGCTCTGAATCTCCAACGGTCGGCTTCGCCAAATAAGGAAACAAATCCGCACCAGATAGTGTCCGGTGGTGCACCGGACTGTCTGGTGCGCCAGGCGACAGAAGGCAAGATTTGCCTTCCTACAATGCTCTCAACGGCTCCTAGCTGCCTTGGGGCTATAAAAGGGACCCCTTGGCGCATGGAGAAGACATCCAAGCATTCTTTGAGCATAGTTGATCACTCACACTTCGTTCTTGCGCACTTGTTCGACATTCTTAGTGATTTGAGCTCCGTTCTAGTGAGAAACTCGTGATAGTCTCTTGAGCTCAAGTCTGGGTCTTGTGTGTGCGTATTTGCTGTGATCTTTGTGTCTTGTGTGAGTTGCTTATCCCTCCCTTACTCTGCGCTTCTTTGTGAACATCTTTGTAAGGGCGAGAGACTCCAAGTTGTGGAGATTCCTCGCAAGCGGGATAAAGAAAAGCAAAGCAAAACACCGTGGTATTCAAGTGGGTCTTTGGACCGCTTGAGAGGGGTTGATTGCAACCCTCGTCCGTTGGGACGCCACAACGTGGAGTAGGCAAGCGTTGTTCTTGGCTGAACCACGGGATAAACCACTGTGCCATCTCTGTGTTGATATCTTTGTGGTTATTGTGTTTTGTTGAGACTCCACTCTAAGCCACTTGGCATTATTGTGCTAACGCCTAATCAAGTTTTGTGGCATTAAGTCTCAAGTTTTACAGGATCACCTATTCACCCCCTCTAGGTGCTCTCAATTGGTATCAGAGCCGTTCTCTTCAAGAAAGGGACTAATCGCCCGGAGAGATGGATCCTAAGGGGAAGGGAATTGTGATCAATGATAAAGAGAAGGAGTCCTTCGTCAACGAGCTGAAAGACAACAAGCCTACCGACTCGGGCTCGGGCTATAAACGAAAAGATGGGAAGAAGAAGACAAGGCGCATCAAGGAGATCGTTTACTACGACGACAGCGACGAGTCCACTTCTTCCCAAAAGGACAACGACGGCAATGACTACGACAAAAGAAAGACGGTTAACTCAAACTTCTCTTTCAATTATTCTCGTATTCCGCATAGCTCAAATACACATTTGCTTTCCATTTCTCTTGGCAAACCTCCACACTTTGATGGGGAGGACTACGGATTTTGGAGTCACAAAATGCATAGTCACTTATTCTCTCTCCATCCAAGCATATGGGAGATTGTAGAGAGTGGAATGAAATTTGATAGCTCGGATAGTCCCATGTTTATAAATGAACAAATCCATAAAAATGCACAAGCTACTACTGTCCTTTTAGCATCTTTGTGCAGGGAAGAGTACAATAAGGTGAGCAGCTTGGACAATGCCAAGCAGATCTGGGACACCCTCAGGATTTCACATGAGGGGAACGACGTCACCATGCTCACCAAAATGGAGTTGGTGGAGGGCGAGCTTGGAAGATTCGCAATGATAAGGGGAGACGAGCCAACCCAAACATACAACCGGCTCAAGACCCTCATCAACAAGATAAGGAGCTACGGAAGCACGCGATGGACGGACCACGGCGTCGTTCGCCTAATGCTAAGGTCCTTTACTGTACTTGATCCACATCTGGTGAACAATATCCGTGAAAATCCTAGGTACACCAAGATGTCGCCCGAAGAAGTTCTTGGGAAGTTCGTAAGCGGGCGAATGATGATCAAGGAGGCGAGATACGTGGATGATGCGCTAAATGGCCCAATCCATGAGCCTCAAACCATCGCCCTCAAAGCAACGAGAAGCAAGGAGACGCTACCTAACAAGGTGGCGCAAGTTGAGGCCATGGGACTTAATGATGAAGAGATGGCCCTCATCATCAAGCGCTTCAAGACGGCGCTAAAGGGTCGCAAGGGGTAGCCAAGCAAGACCAAGACAAAGGGGAAGCGCTCATGCTTCAAATGTGGTAAGATTGGTCATTTTATCGCTAACTATCCCGATAATGATAGTGACCAGGAACAAGGGAACAAAAGGGAAAAGAAGAAGGCATACAAGAAGGCTAAGGGCGAGGCACACCTTGGCAAGGAGTGGGACTCGGATTGTTCGTCATCCGACTCCGACAATGAAGGGCTCGCCGCCACCGCCTTCAACAAGTCATCCCTCTTCCCCAACGAGCGTCATACATGCCTCATGGCGAAGGAGAAGAAGGTATGTACTCGAGACAATAATACTTATGCTTCTTCAAGTGAGGATGAGTCTAGTGATGATGATGAAATAGATTATTCTTGTTTATTCAAGGGTCTAGATAGAACCAAGGTTGATAAGATTAACGAATTAATTGATGCCTTGAATGATAAGAATAGATTATTAGAGAAGCAAGAGGATCTTTTATATGAAGAACATGACAAGTTTGTAGAGGCTCAAAAATCCCTTGCTTTAGAAATCAAAAGGAATGAAATGCTTTCATGTGAACTATCTACTTGCCATGAGACAATTTCTATTTTAAAAGATGTTAACAATGATTTAAATGCTAAACTAGAAGTAGCAAATAGATCTAACTCTTGTGTAGAACATGTTGTGATTTGCACTAGGTGTAAAGATTTTAATGTTGATGCTTGTAGTGAACACCTAGTGTCTATTGCAAAGTTAAATGACGAACTAGCTAGTCTTAATGCCCAACTTAAGACTAGCAAGAGTGAATTTGATAAGTTAAAATTTGCAAGGGATGCCTACACGATTGGTAGACACCCCTCAATTAAGGATGGACTTGGCTTCAAGAGGGAAGCCAAGAACTTAACAAGCCATAAGGCTCCCATCTCCGCCAAGGAGAAAGGGAAGGCCCCTATGGCTAGTAGTGCTAAGAAGAACCATGCTTTCATGTATCATGATAGGAGACATTCTAGGAATGCCTATAGAAGTTATGATGCTTTTGATTCTCATGCCATGTTTGCTTCTAGTTCTTCCTATATGCATGGTAGAGATATGTCTAGGAGAAATGTTGTTCATCATATGCCTAGGAGAAATGTTGTTAATGTTCCTAGGAAAATTAATGAACCTTCGACAATATATCATGCTTGCAATGCTTCATTTGCTATTTGTAGAAAGGATAAGAAGGTAATTGCTAGGAAGTTAGGGGCCAAATGTAAGGGAGACAAAACTTGCATTTGGGTCCCTAAGACTATTGTGACTAACCTTGTAGGACCCAACAAGAGTTGGGTACCTAAGACCCAAGCCTAAATTTGCCTTGCAGGTTTATGCATCCGGGGGCTCAAGCTGGATTATCGAAAGCGGATGCACAAACCACATGACGGGAGAGAAGAGGATGTTCTCTTCCTACGTCAAGAACAAGGATCCCCAAGATTCAATAATATTCGGTGATGGGAACCAAGGCAAGGTGAAAGGGTTAGGTAAAATTGC
This sequence comes from Zea luxurians, assembly GCA_029449295.1. Taxonomy (NCBI): domain Eukaryota; kingdom Viridiplantae; phylum Streptophyta; class Magnoliopsida; order Poales; family Poaceae; genus Zea; species Zea luxurians. The sequence goes on from JAOPSE010000004.1 coordinate 158,730,464, forward strand.
TATTTCGTCCGAGCACTCTATTTCTAATGTGTTTTTAGTTGAGTCACTTGGATATAATTTGTTATCTGTAAGTCAACTTTGTAATATGGGATATAATTGTTTATTCACAAATGTAGACGTGTCTGTCTTTAGAAGGTGTGATGGTTCACTAGCTTTTAAGGGTGTACTAGACGACAAACTTTATTTAGTTGATTTTGCAAAAGAGGAGGCCGGTCTAGATGCATGCTTAATTGCTAAGACTTGCATGGGCTGGCTGTGGCATCGCCGTTTAGCACATGTGGGGATGAAGAACCTTCACAAGCTTCTAAAGGGAGAACACGTGATAGGTCTAACCAATGTGCATTTCGAAAAAGGTAGACCTTGTGCAGCTTGTCAAGCAGGTAAACAAGTGGAAAGCTCTCATCATGCCAAAAATGTGATGACAACATCAAGACCCCTGGAGTTACTTCATATGGACCTCTTCGGACCCGTCGCCTATCTAAGCATAGGAGGAAGTAAGTATGGTCTTGTTATAGTTGATGATTTTTCCCGCTTCACTTGGGTATTCTTTTTGCAGGATAAATCTGAAACCCAAGGGACCCTCAAGCGCTTCTTAAGGAGAGCTCAAAATGAGTTTGAGCTCAAGGTGAAGAAGATAAGGAGCGACAACGGGTCTGAGTTCAAGAACCTTCAAGTGGAGGAGTACCTCGAGGAGGAAGGGATCAAGCACGAATTCTCCGCTCCCTACACACCACAGCAAAATGGTGTGCTAGAGAGGAAGAACAGGACGCTCATCGATATGGCGAGGACGATGCTTGGAGAGTTCAAGACCCCCAAGCGCTTTTGGTCGGAAGCCGTAAACACGGCTTGCCACGCCATCAACCGGGTCTACCTTCACCGCCTCCTCAAGAAGACTTCGTATGAGCTTCTAACCGGTAACAAACCCAATGTGTCTTACTTTCATGTATTTGGGAGCAAGTGTTATATTCTTGTGAAGAAAGGTAGAACTTCTAAATTTGCTCCCAAAGCTGTAGAAGGGTTTTTATTAGGTTATGACTCAAATACAAAGGCGTATAGGGTCTTCAACAAATCATCGGGTTTGGTTGAAGTCTCTAGTGACGTTGTATTTGATGAGACTAATGGCTCTCCAAGAGAGCAAGTTGTTGATCTTGATGATGTAGATGAAGAAGACGTTCCAATGGCCGCAATGCGCACCATGGCGATTGGCGATGTGCGACCACAGGAACAATTGGAGCAAGATCAACCTTCTTCCTCAACAATGGTGCATCCCCCAACTCAAGACGATGAACAGGTTCATCAGGAGGAGGCGTGTGATCAAGGGGGAGCACAAGATGATCATGTGAGGGAGGAAGAAGCACAACCAGCACCTCCAACCCAAGTTCGAGCGACGATTCAAAGGAATCATCCCGTCGACCAAATATTGGGTGATATTAGCAAGGGAGTAACTACTCGTTCTAGATTAGTTAATTTTTGTGAGCATTACTCCTTTGTCTCTTCTATTGAGCCTTTCAGGGTAGAAGAGGCCTTACTAGATCCGGACTGGGTGTTGGCCATGCAGGAGGAGCTCAACAACTTCAAGCGGAATGAAGTTTGGACACTGGTGCCTCGTCCCAAGCAAAACGTTGTGGGAACCAAGTGGGTGTTCCGCAACAAACAGGACGAGCATGGGGTGGTGACAAGGAACAAGGCTCGACTTGTGGCAGAAGGTTATGCCCAAGTCGCAGGTTTGGACTTTGAGGAGACTTTCGCTCCTGTGGCTAGGCTAGAATCAATTCGTATTTTGCTAGCATATGTCGCTCACCATTCTTTCAAGTTGTTCCAAATGGATGTGAAGAGCGCTTTCCTCAACGGGCCGATCAAGGAGGAGGTGTACGTAGAGCAACCCCCTGGCTTCGAGGATGAACGGTACCCCGACCACGTATGTAAGCTCTCTAAGGCGCTCTATGGACTTAAGCAAGCCCCAAGAGCATGGTATGAATGCCTTAGAGACTTTTTAATTGCTAATGCTTTCAAGGTTGGGAAAGCCGATCTGACTTTATTCACTAAGACTTGTGATGGTGATTTGTTTGTGTGTCAAATTTATGTCGATGACATAATATTTGGTTCTACTAACCAAAAGTCTTGTGAAGAGTTTAGCAGGGTGATGATGCAGAAATTCGAGATGTCGATGATGGGCGAGTTGAACTACTTCCTTGGGTTCCAAGTGAAGCAACTCAAGGATGGTACCTTCATCTCCCAAACGAAGTACACGCAAGACTTGCTAAAGCGGTTTGGGATGAAGGACGCTAAGCCCGCAAAGACTCTGATGGGAACCGACGGACACACCAACCTCAACAAAGGAGGTAAGTCCGTTGATCAAAAGGCATACCGATCAATGATAGGGTCTTTACTTTATTTATGAGCTAGTAGACCAGATATTATGCTTAGCGTATGCATGTGTGCTAGATTTCAATCCGATCCAAGGGAGTGTCACTTAGTGGCAGTGAAGCGAATTCTTAGATATTTAGTCGCTACGCCTTGCTTCGGGATCTGGTATCCAAAGGGGTCTAACTTTGACTTAATTGGATATTCAGACTCCGACTATGCTGGATGTAAGGTCGATAGGAAGAGTATATCTGGGACGTGCCAATTCTTAGGAAGGTCCCTGGTGTCATGGAATTCTAAGAAACAAACTTCCGTTGCCCTATCCACCGCTGAGGCCGAGTATGTTGCCGCAGGACAGTGTTGCGCGCAACTACTTTGGATGAGGCAAACCCTCTGGGACTTTGGCTACAATCTGAGCAAAGTCCCACTCCTATGTGACAATGAGAGTGCTATCTGCATAGCGGACAATCCTGTTGAGCACAGCCGCACAAAGCACATTGACATCCGACATCACTTTTTGAGAGACCACCAGCAAAAGGGAGATATCGAAGTGTTTTATGTTAGCACTGAGAACCAGCTAGCCGATATCTTTACCAAGCCTTTAGATGAAAAGACCTTTTGCAGGCTGCATAGTGAGCTAAATGTCTTAGATTCGCGGAACTTGGATTGATTTATAGCATACATGTGTTTATGCCTTGATCATGTTCCTTATGCATTTTGTTGCTTACTTGTGGTGCTCAAGTTGTACAAGCACTCCCCGGACCTCACAAGTCCATTTGCAAGTGATGCACATATTTAGGGGGAGTTGTGCTACAACTTGACCCTTTGAGACTAACCATGTGCTTGAGTTTGCTTAATTTAGTCTCAAAGGAGGTTTGAAAGGGAAAAGGTGGACTTGGACCATGAAAGACTTCCACTGCACTCCGATGAGAGGGTAACTGAAAGGGAAATGTGCCCTTGGGCCATTTCTAAGTATTTTGGTGATTGAGTGCCAACACAAGTGCTTAAATGTGAATTTATGCTCATGGATGGACAAAGTGCAAATCAAAAGTAAAGGTATGTGTCTAAGCCTTAGTACATTGGTTTTGTGTACTAATATACTTGTCTAAGTGTTAGAAACAGAAAGAAGAAGAAAAGAAAAGAGGTCAAAAAGACTTGGCTGTGTGCAGCCAAGACTTAGCTCAGTCTGGCACACCGGACTGTCCGGTGGTGCACCAGACAGTGTCCGGTGCGCCAGGCTGGCTCGGCGTGAAGTGGCCGCTCTCGGGAATTCGCCGACGGCGTACGGCTAAAATTCACCGGACTGTCGGGTGTGCACCGGACTGTCCGGTGAGCCAACGGTCGGCCGGGCCAACGGTCGGCCGCGGAATCTGCGCGCGACACGTGGCCGGGCCAACGGTCGGAAGGGGGCACCGGACTGTCCGGTGTGCACCGGACATGTCCGGTGCGCCAACGGCTCCCAGATCTGCAACTGTCGGCAACGCCATTTTAGGAAAGTAATCGGGCACCGGACAGTGTCCGGTGTGCACCGGACTGTCCGGTGCACCCGACGACAGAAGGCAAGATTGGCCTTCCAGATTTGCTCTCAACGGCTCCTAGCTGCCTTGGGGCTATAAAAGGGTCCCCTAGGCGCATGGAGGAGGACACCAAGCAACCTTAGAGCATTCTTGATCATCCACACTCATTCTTTGCGCATTCGTTTGTCATTCTCAGTGATTCGAGCTCCGTTCTAGTGAGAACTTTGAGATAGTCTTTTGAGCTCGATTCTTGGCCGTGTGTGTGCGCATTTTGCTATGGATTTGTGTGTGTTGCTTTCCTCCCTTACTCCGTATTTCTTGTGAATCTCAAGTGTAAGGGCGAGAGGCTCCAAGTTGTGGAGAATCCTCGCAAACGGGATATTGAAAGGCAAAGCAAAACACCGTGGTATTCAAGTTGGTCTTTGGACCACTTGAGAGGGGTTGATTGCAACCCTCGTCCGTTGGGACGCCACAACGTGGAGTAGGCAAGCGTTGGTCTTGGCCGAACCACGGGATAAACCACTATGTCATCTTTGTGTTTGATCTCTTGTGGTATTGTGTTTTGTTGAGACTCCTCTCTAGCCACTTGGCAATTATTTGTAACACCCTGAATTTGGGGGTATAAAATTTCTTTGCTCATATTCACAAATTCAGGTGTTACTTCCTTTTTCTCATCCTTCCCCAATCTTTTCTTTCTCATTTCTATAGGAGAAAAGTGCTTATTTTATTTGTAATAATAGTGTGATAGGTTAAACCCTAAGGGAGTGTGAACTGTTGCATCATGTTGAACCCTGGATTTCACTTTTGTTTGGTGCATAATTCCCAAAAAGTCTAATTTGAATTTGTGGCTCATTTGAATTTGAATCAAAAAGATAAAATAAAAAGAAAAGAGAAAGCAAATTCCAGAATAAAAAGAAAAGGGAAAAAGGCCCACACCCCCGCCCCCTCGGCCTTTCGGCCCATCAGGCCCATCCCGCGCGCGCGCCCTCCTCCCCTCTTCTCTCTCTGCGTCGCGGGCCCGGCCTGTCGGCGCGGCCGCCGTCTCCGCGCCCGCCTTCCTCTCTCTCTGCGTCGCGGGCCCCGCCCGTCAGGCAACCGTTCCCCGCGCCCGCGCCCGCGCCCGCCTCTAACTCTCTCTGTCCGTGGGCCCGGCCCGTCAGCCCCGCTTTCCTCGCGCTCGCGCTCGCTTTCTCCTCTCCCTCTGCGCCGCGGGCCCGAGCTGTCAGCTCTCTCGTCCTCGCGTAACCGCCGCCCGAGCTGTGCGCGCCCGCCTTCTCCGCGCCCACGTCGCGCGTGGGGCTCGCCCCACCTCGCCCTTGGCCACTTGAGCCCCGAACCTCACTCGCCCTCTCCCCCTCCCTCATTTGCGCACCAACCGGCCTCTCTCTTCCACCTCTCCCTCGCTGCGCGCACGCCAGGGCGCCGCCACCGTAAACCCCGCCGTTTCGAGCTCGTTTCCCGGCCGCCGTTGGAGCTCCGCCGTGTCCATTGCCACGGTGAGTTTCGCCCCGACGTCCGCAACCTGGAACGCGCTCCAATTTCCTCTTCCCCTCCCTATTTCCCTCTGTCCGCGCTCACCCGCCGTCCACCGTGCAGCCGCGGAGGCCCGCCACCGTCGTCCCGGGCCACCGTCGCGTCATCGCCGCCCCCAAGGAATCCCCGGAGTTCGCCTTGAGGTAAGGAACCTCCCAGGCCCCCTCCCTTCCCCTCTCTTGCACTCTGTCGCGCTTAATTCCTCGTCGGAGTTGCTTAGCGCCGCCGCCGAGCCGCTTCGCCGTGAACCGCCCCCCTCCGGTGCCCCTATCCCGACCTAGTCCCCACCAAAAGGTTCCCCGCGCCCTCCCCAACCTTCCCGGCCACTCAGGTCGCCCCAGGGACCCGCAGGGCCCCCGCGCCCCTCGTCTCCGGCGAGTTCTCCGCCGCGGGACGGGCGCCGTCGCCTCTGCTGGCCGGAGAAGAAGATAGAAGCCAGCCGCCAGATCTCCGCCGTCCATCATAGATCGGACGGTCCTGTTTCAAATAGCCCGAACCCAACCTCAGCCGTCCGCCTGAGATCCGACGGCCCAGAGCCGTTTCCCCCGCGCCTCGCCTCCCTGCCAACTGGGCCCCGCCTGTCAGCCCGCTCGCGCCTCGCTCTGCCGCCCGGCCCCGCCTGTCAGCCGCTCGCGCCCGCGCTGCCCGCCCGGCCCCGCCTATCAGCCGCTCATGCCGCCGCGCGCCCGCGCGCCCGCCCGCAGGATCTAATCTTGGCCGTCCGTTTGAGATCCAACGGCTGTAGGAGCCCGATACCCCTTCGCCCGCGCAAATTCTTAAAGAGACCCCCGGTTTTCTGTAAATTGCGCCCGCCGTCCCTGGTTTCTCGCAGTTAGGTCCTCGTACCTTTTATTTAATTCAAAATAGGTCCTTAGGGTATATTTTTAACCCCTAAACTTGTAAAATTCATAACTTTGCCATATGAACTCCAAATTAGGTGCTTCAAATTGCAAAATGTTCATAATATTATTATCTATCTGTTTATGCAATATTTCCCTGCTGTTTCCATGTCCCAAATAATGGTTAATCATTAGGGTAGGATTAAGGTTATTGGAACCTTATTTGAGGTAAATAAAAGATAGTAGACTTTAATAAAAGTTGGAGCACTTAAGTTTATGGACTTAAACACCTAAGTTTAGGAACTTAAAACCAGATAATGATTTAATCCCACCACTGACTTAAACCTGATTAGTGGATAGTGGATCACTTTGTATAGTCCCCTACCCCAGACCTAGGGAATACTAGAGTGCCTATCCCTTTTCTATTATGAACTTGTGATCTCTCTGCTGCATATGTTTGGTATATTGTTTTTGTTTGTTATTTCCCAAGTGCATAGTGTGAATGATTACTTTACGTAGACAACGAGAAGTCTGTGTTTCCCGAGGAAGTTGCAGAGGAAGTCCCTGATCAACAGTTTGGTGAAGGCAAGTGTCCTCTGACCCATTATGTCCTATTCACTTATAACTTACTACCCCGCATTACTTACTTGAAACCTAAGGATTGACTAGCTTTACACTTTACTTTATCCTTGATGACCTTATGGGTTATTATGGTTAGCATTCTGCTATTGCCTTAACTTAATCAATGAACATGATGTGAATATTTATGATACTGTTATCCTGATGATGTTGATGATCTTGTGATACTCTAGGGGGCTCAGGCTGTTTCCTGAGTACCTCTCCGTAAGGACCTGTTCGTTGAGAAACCACCCGGGATAACAGTGCAACCATGAGGGTGAAATGGGACGCCCTTAGCTAATTAATTAGAGGAACTAGAGGTGTAGTTGCTTCGCCGTCGTGCCGTCAATGGGGTCCAGGCACAGTGCTTGCTCTGCCGAGGCTGAGTGTCGAGGTTCTTTCGTTTTGCTTTTGTTAGTCACTCTCCTGCGGGGAGGAGTACTGTGTTTATCAAACTGGAGAAACCTAACGGGCAGCTATGATCTCTAGGGAATCTTTGTAACAGCTACGTAGTGATACCCTGCCGGACCACCTAGGTAGTGGTCAATGGGGATTAGCTCTCCCCGGGCAGAAAGGGCATCATGACTCATGGGTAAAGTGTGCGACCTCTGCAGAGGGTAGTGAAACTGATATATCAGCCGTGCTCACGGTTAAGAGCAGCCTTGGGATCCTCTTTGATTAGAGATTCAGATGGTTCGAGATACAAGGATTATGTTATGGTTTTGGTTCGAATATGATGATGTTGTTCCTCGATGAGGAAATGGTTCATGGGTTGGTAAATGATAAAATCTGGCTTCTACTAATAATAAATACCTGACCAACTAAAAGCAACTGCTGGAGCCTAACCCCACATAAAGCTAGTCCACTTCAGCCAAACGGGACATTTGCTGAGTACGTTGATGTGTACTCATCCTTGCTTTACCACAAAACACCAGGTTGTCCGCATTGTAACCACTGCTCCGGAGAAGGCGAAGTCGTGGAAGGAGACTTCCAGGAGTTCCAAGACTACGACGAATTCTAGGTGTGGGTTGGCGGCAACCCCCAGTCAGCTGCCTGTGAAGGCCTTATCTTTACTGCGTTTCGCTAGCACTTTGATTTAACTGTTAAGTTGATGACTATGTGGATGTCTATGACTCTGTGATGTAATAAGTTAATACTCTTTTAAGTTATTATTCGAGCAATGTGCATTGATGTTCATTTATGTAGTCACTGTGTACGTGAGTTCTGATCCTGGCACGTACATAGTTCGCATTCGGTTTGCCTTCCAAAACCGGGTGTGACATAAGTGGTATCAAAGCCGTGCTGACTGTAGGACCGCTGACCTAGAGTAGCACTGGTCGTACTAAGGACTATTGACCTTCCCTCTCCCCTTGACCTCTGATGTTACTTCAAAAGTCGGTCACCTCGACCAACCCTATGTTTTACTACATATATATACTATGTTATACCTTGTTAAAATTTTTATCTTATTCTGTCTATGGTTTATTCACTTGTCATATTAGTTCTGCTCTTACTCTTATGCTTACGGTGTCTTTTGTAGATGGCTCGTCTTAGACACACTGCACGTAAGTCGGTGATTCCTTTCCTGCCGTCTCGACTTGCGGAGCATCCTCTGCACCGCACCGTGTCCGGTCAGTCGAGTCACCTGGAGAGACTGCACCACCGCCTGCGTGAGGAGCAGGAACACCGACGCCAGCACAGAGAGCAGCAGGGCTCTTCCTCCTCATCTCAGCGAGAGGTGGAGTCCGTGAGGCCCCGTTCCTCTGTTGCCCAGCTGGGGGCGCCCCCTGCACCACCGCGGGACGTCCCGGCTGTTGGAGGAGCTACTGGAGGAGACCCCGGCGACGACGACTCAGACCACAGCACGGAGTCTTCTGAGCCGCAGGAGGCGGAAGGATGGGTCGCCCGACCCATCACCCGTGACGCCGCTCGCGGTTGTCACTTCCACGACGCACTCGACACCTTGCTGCGCCAGGCTTTTGACCGGCACACCTGGTCGATCGAGTACCGTTGTGTAGTCTACCAGCACAGTCGCGGGAGGTACCCGGACCGCTGGGAGGCTACCTGCCTAGTTCACCGTCCGGAGGATGACCTCCGGGGTGCGGAGGCCGTTTCGGAGCACTATTCCATCTCCGAGAGGGACACCGCAGAGGCGGCTATGCAGGATGCAGCACGGCATGCACTCTCCCAGTACTGTTCTTTGTTCGGTGGCGTGGCCGACGGTCTTAACCTTCGGTACTACCCCCGCCGCCCTACTGGCAGCACAGAGAGTGTGGTTGTCTCACCTGTTGGTGAGGCTAACCCTAGGTTGAGCAGCACAGTCAACCTAGTCGCAGTGCTTAACACTGAGCTGGATCACTCTCTGGACGAGCTGAGCAGGGCTCGAACGGAGATTGCGGAGTTGCGTGCTGAGCTGGCAGAGCGCCATCACCAGGAGGGTGGTTCTCCCGCTCCTGTTGGGACTCAGCACCCATACCGCTCGCCGCCACGTGGTCACCACACTTAATGTTCCCCTGCCTGTAAGACCAGGATAGATCTGGATCCTTAGATCGTTAGCGTCGAAGTTTGTAATAATTCTTAAGTCAGATGTCTCAGTCTTAGATAGTCAGTTTAGTTTGCTTATCAGTTGCTTCCAATTAGCTTAGTTTGCTTATCAGTTGCTTGCATGCTTGTTATGATGAACTTATACTGGATTTGAATCTTTGTAATGACTGTTGCCAACCTGTGGGTTTCTCCTGCAGTTTGGCCTAGCTATAATGTTAGTAAAGTCAGTTATTTAGTTGGGAAGCCATTTACTTCTACTTTCCTTTCTATCTGAGAAGCTGTGTTGAATCATAATGAGGATCAGTGAAGCTCTTTGTTCACTCAGTGTCATGAAGAATTCTGTATTCTCTTTTCTTATGCTGAAGGATTGTAAGATCAACGCTGATGTATGAATGTCTTCCACAGATGTCTGACAACAGGCGCCGATGCAACAGGTGTGCTCAGCAAGAGCAGCATGACCAGCAGGAGGAACAACAGAGGCAGCCTCCCCCACCACCCCCGATGACAGTGGAGCAGATGTTCTTGATGCAGACTCAGGCAGTGCAGGCCATTGGGCAGACTCTGGCAGCCATGCAGCAGGCTCAACAGCAACCCCAACCCCAGTTGCAAGTGCAGATGCCCTAGATGCCACGAGATAAGCGTGGTGAGTTCATGAGAGGGCACCCTCCTACCTTCGCCCATTCTGCCGACCCCATGGATGCAGAAGACTGGCTGCGCGCAGTGGAAAGGGAACTGCGCACCGCCCAATGTAACGACAGGGAGAATGTTCTATATGGTCCCCGTCAGCTAAGGGGAGCAGCCCAGTCCTGGTGGGAGTCCTACCTCGCCACACATGCTGACCCCGAAGCCATCACCTGGGAAGAGTTCAGCGAGAGTTTCCGCAGGTACCATGTGCCGGAGGGACTGATGATCGTGAAGAAGGAGGAGTTTCTGGCTCTGAAGCAGGGACCCCTGTCTGTTAGTGAATACAGAGACAAGTTTCTGCAGCTATCTCGGTATGCACCTGAGGATGTCAACACTGATGCTAAGAGGCAGTACAGGTTCATGAGAGGTTTGGTGGATCCCCTGCATTACCAGCTGATGAATCACACCTTCCCCACCTTCCAGCACCTGATCGATAGGGCAGTTATGACTGAGAAGAAGCGTAAGGATATGGAAGATCGGAAGCGCAAGATGAGTGGACCCCAGTCCGGGAGCATCAGCCGTCCACGTTTCTCAGGCAGTTCATCTCAGCAAGGCAGGCCCGGTCACCCACAGGGATATCAGAATCAGAACCAGCGTCCGCATCAGCAGCAGTTTCAGAGGCAGTATCAGCAGCAGCAGTATCATCAGCACAGCCAGCAAGGAGGTAATCAGTATCAGAAGCAGAACAACCAGGCACCTCGCCTTCCTGCCCCAGCAGCAAACCAGAGCAACCAAGCAGCCCCAGCACAAGGAGGAGGCAGAGGATGTTTCCACTGTGGAGAACAAGGCCACTGGGCGATGCAATGCCCGAAGAAGGCAGCGCAGCAGCAGACCAACCCCAATGCTCCAACAAGGCAAGGTGTGCTACAGCCGACAGCAGGCAATCGTAACCAAGCGTACAACCGTGGAAAGGTGAACCACTTGGAGGCCGAAGCAATCCAGGATGCACCAGATGTGGCAGTAGGTATGTTCTCAGTCGAATCTCATCCCATGAAAGTGCTATTTGATACTGGTGCAACTCATTCATTTGTCACTGCAACCTGGGTAGAATTGCATAACATCTCAGTAGAGGCAATGATGCCGCCTATGAGGATTAATTCGGTTGGTGGCAAGGTGCAAACAGATAAAATATGCTCAAATATAAGGGTGGAAATAAGGGGGATAGGGTTCCCCAGTGACTTAATAGTAATAGACACCCCTGGGATAGATGTTATTCTAGGGATGAATTGGTTAATGAAGTATGAAGCAAATGTTAGCTGTGACAAAAGGACCGTAACATTGAAGTCCCCGTCAGGAGAAGAGGTAGTGGCCGAGCTAAGGATGCCTAAATCAGCGGAGGGTGTCTGTCACCAGATTTCAGTTGATAGTAAGGAGCCCAACCCGCTCGAGGCTATCAAGGTTGTGTCGGACTTTCCGGACGTATTTCCCGAGGAGCTAACGGGCATGCCACCCGAGAGAAAAGTTGAATTTGCCATAGAGCTTATCCCTGGTACCGCCCCCATTTCCAAAAGAGCCTACCGAGTGTCTGGACCAGAATTGGTGGAACTCAAGAAGCAGATAGATGAGATGTTAGAGAAGGGTTACATCAGACCAAGTACCTCGCCTTGGGCCGCTCCGGTGTTGTTTGTAGAGAAGAAAGATGGTACCAAAAGGATGTGCATAGACTACAGGGCCTTGAATGAAGTCACTGTCAAGAACAAGTACCCCATGCCAAGGATAGAAGATTTGTTCGACCAGCTCAGAGGTGCCAGCGTATTCTCGAAGATAGATCTGAGATCAGGTTACCATCAACTCAGAATCCGACCCTCGGACATACCGAAGACAACATTCATCACCAAGTACGGGTTATATGAATTCACAGTTATGTCCTTTGGTTTGACAAATGCGCCAGCTTTCTTTATGTACCTGATGAACAGTGTGTTCATGGATTATCTGGACAAGTTTGTGGTAGTGTTTATCGATGATATTCTCATATACTCTCAAAGTGAGGAAGATCACGTAGAGCATTTGAAGATGGTATTGCAAAGACTTCGAGAGCATCAGTTGTATGCCAAGCTGGGCAAATGCGAGTTCTGGATTCATGAAGTCCTGTTTCTGGGTCACATCATAAGTCAAGATGGGTTGGCCGTGGATCCAAAGAAAGTAGCAGATATCCTAAACTGGAAAGCACCAAAGGAAGTTCGTGGGATCAAGAGCTTCATTGGAATGGCTGGGTATTATAGGCGTTTCATCGAAGGCTTCTCAAAGATTGCAAGACCAATGACAGCGTTACTAGCGAAGAAAGTTGAGTTCAAGTGGACCCAAAAGTGTCAGGAAGCATTTGAAGAACTGAAAAATAGATTGACTACAGCTCCGGTGTTAGTCCTGCCTGATGTTCACAAGCCATTCTCAGTGTATTGCGATGCTTCTTACACCGGATTGGGATGTGTGCTAATGCAAGAAGGAAGAGTTGTAGCATATTCATCTCGACAGCTGAAGATCCATGAGAAAAATTATCCCACACATGACCTGGAGTTGGCAGCAGTAGTTCATGCTCTAAAGACATGGAGACATTACTTGTATGGACAGAAGTGCGACATCTACACAGATCATAAAAGTCTGAAGTACATATTCACCCAGTCAGAGTTAAACATGAGACAGCGAAGATGGTTGGAATTGATCAAGGACTACGAGTTGGAGATACATTACCATCCAGGCAAAGCCAATGTGGTTGCAGATGCTCTGAGCAGGAAGAGTCAAGTCAATATGTTGGCCACGTACTCGATGCCATATGAGTTAGCCAAGGAGTTCGACAGACTGAGTCTCAGTTTCCTGAACAGTACGCAAGGAGTAACAGTGGAATTAGAGCCCACTCTAGAGCGGGAGATCAAAGAAGGGCAGAAGGATGATGAAAGCATCAACAAGATCCGGCAGCTGATCTTAGAAGGAAGAGGCAAAGACTTTCGAGAGGATGAAGAGGGAGTGATATGGTTCAAGGACCGATTGTGTGTCCCCGACCTCAAACCTATTCGGGAGCTGATCCTAAAGGAAGCTCATGAGACAGCCTACTCCATACACCCGGGAAGTGAAAAGATGTACCAGGATTTAAAAAGGAGGTTTTGGTGGTATGGCATGAAAAGAGAAATCGCAGAATATGTCGCCATCTGTGATAGCTGTCAGAGAACCAAAGCAGAGCATCAAAGGCCCGCCGGATTGTTGCAGCCATTGCGGATTCCTCAGTGGAAGTGGGATGAGATCGGGATGGATTTTATAGTTGGCTTACCCCGTACCCGGGCCGGTTATGATTCCATCTGGGTGGTTGTGGACCGATTAACAAAGGTGGCCCATTTCATACCGGTGAAGACCACATACACCGGAGCAACGTTAGCTGAGTTATACATGTCACAGATAGTTTGCCTTCATGGTGTGCCGAAGAAGATAGTGTCAGATCGAGGAACGCAGTTCACCTCTCATTTTTGGCAGCAGCTACAAGAAGCTTTGGGCACCCATTTGAACTTCAGCTCGGCTTATCACCCACAGACAGACGGTCAGACTGAAAGAACTAATCAGATCCTAGAAGATATGTTGAGAGCCTGTGCGTTGCAAGACAAGTCAGGATGGGACAAAAGGTTACCTTATGCAGAATTCTCCTATAACAATAGTTACCAGGCCAGCTTGAAGATGTCGCCGTTTCAGGCACTCTATGGGCGGAGTTGTAGGACTCCGCTGCATTGGGACCAGCCTGGAGAGAGACAGGTGTTTGGCCCTGACATCCTGCTTGAAGCCGAAGAGAATATCAAAATGGTTCGGGAGAACCTGAAGATAGCACAGTCAAGACAGCGAAGCTATGCGGACCGAAGGAGAAGAGAACTGAGTTTCGAAGTGGGGGATTTCGTCTATCTGAGGGTGTCACCTATCAGGGGAGTCAGAAGGTTCGGAGTTAAAGGCAAGTTAGCACCCCGGTACGTTGGACCATATCAGATTCAAGCAAAGCGTGGAGAAGTGGCTTATCAACTCAACCTACCAGAGAGCTTGTCAGCAGTGCACAATGTGTTCCACGTATCGCAATTGAAGAAGTGTCTGCGAGTACCAGAAGAACAGTTGCCAGTGGAGGGTTTGGAAGTCCAGGAGGATCTGACATACATAGAGAAGCCAACGCAGATTCTGGAGTTTGCAGACAGAGTCACCCGGAGGAATACCATCAGAATGTGCAAAGTCAGATGGGGTCACCACTCCGAGGAAGAAGCAACCTGGGAACGAGAAGATGATCTGAAGGCCAAATACCCTGAACTCTTTGCTGACCAACCTTGAATCTCGGGGCGAGATTCTTTTAAGGGGGATAGGTTTGTAACACCCTGAATTTGGGGGTATAAAATTTCTTTGCTCATATTCACAAATTCAGGTGTTACTTCCTTTTTCTCATCCTTCCCCAATCTTTTCTTTCTCATTTCTATAGGAGAAAAGTGCTTATTTTATTTGTAATAATAGTGTGATAGGTTAAACCCTAAGGGAGTGTGAACTGTTGCATCATGTTGAACCCTAGATTTCACTTTTGTTTGGTGCATAATTCCCAAAAAGTCTAATTTGAATTTGTGGCTCATTTGAATTTGAATCAAAAAGATAAAATAAAAAGAAAAGAGAAAGCAAATTCCAGAATAAAAAGAAAAGGGAAAAGGCCCACACCCCCGCCCCCTCGGCCTTTCGGCCCATCAGGCCCATCCCGCGCGCGCGCCCTCCTCCCCTCTTCTCTCTCTGCGTCGCGGGCCCGGCCTGTCGGCGCGGCCGCCGTCTCCGCGCCCGCCTTCCTCTCTCTCTGCGTCGCGGGCCCCGCCCGTCAGGCAACCGTTCCCCACGCCCGCGCCTGCGCCCGCCTCTATCTCTCTCTGTCCGCGGGCTCGGCCCGTCAGCCCCGCTTTCCTCGCGCTCGCGCTCGCTTTCTCCTCTCCCTCTGCGCCGCGGGCCCGAGCTGTCAGCTCTCTCGTCCTCGCGTAACCGCCGCCCGAGCTGCGCGCGCCCGCCTTCTCCGCGCCCACGTCGCGCGTGGGGCTCGCCCCACCTCGCCCTTGGCCACTTGAGCCCCGAACCTCACTCGCCCTCTCCCCCTCCCTCATTTGCGCACCAACCGGCCTCTCTCTTCCACCTCTCCCTCGCTGCGCGCACGCCAGGGCGCCGCCGCCGTAAACCCCGCCGTTTCGAGCTCGTTTCCCGGCCGCCGTTGGAGCTCCGCCGTGTCCATTGCCACGGTGAGTTTCGCCCCGACGTCCGCAACCTGGAACACGCTCCAATTTCCTCTTCCCCTCCCTATTTCCCTCTGCCCGCGCTCACCCGCCGTCCACCGTGCAGCCGCGGAGGCCCGCCACCGTCGTCCCGGGCCACCGTCGCGTCATCGCCGCCCCCAAGGAATCCCCGGAGTTCGCCTTGAGGTAAGGAACCTCCCAGGCCCCCTCCCTTCCCCTCTCTTGCACTCTGTCGCGCTTAATTCCTCGTCGGAGTTGCTTAGCGCCGCCGCCGAGCCGCTTCGCCGTGAACCGCCCCCCTCCGGTGCCCCTGTCCCGACCTAGTCCCCACCAAAAGGTTCCCCGCGCCCTCCCCAACCTTCCCGGCCACTCAGGTCACCCCAGGGACCCGCAGGGCCCCCGCGCCCCTCGTCTCCGGCGAGTTCTCCGCCGCGGGACGGGCGCCGTCGCCTCTGCTGGCCGGAGAAGAAGATAGAAGCCAGCCGCCAGATCTCCGCCGTCCATCATAGATCGGACGGTCCTGTTTCAAATAGCCCGAACCCAACCTCAGCCGTCCGCCTGAGATCCGACGGCCCAGAGCCGTTTCCCCCGCGCCTCGCCTCCCTGCCAACTGGGCCCCGCCTGTCAGCCCGCTCGCGCCCCGCTCTGCCGCCCGGCCCAGCCTGTCAGCCGCTCGCGCCCGCGCTGCCCGCCCGGCCCCGCCTGTCAGCCGCTCACGCCTCCGCGCGCCCGCGCGCCCGCTCGCAGGATCTAATCTTGGCCGTCCGTTTGAGATCCAACGGCTGTAGGAGCCCGATACCCCTTCGCCCGCGCAAATTCTTAAAGAGACCCCCGGTTTTCTGTAAATTGCGCCCGCCGTCCCTGGTTTCTCGCAGTTAGGTCCTCGGACCTTTTATTTAATTCAAAATAGGTCCTTAGGGTATATTTTTAACCCCTAAACTTGTAAAATTCATAACTTTGCCATATGAACTCCAAATTAGGTGCTTCAAATTGCAAAATGTTCATAATATTATTATCTATCTGTTTATGCAATATTTCCCTGCTGTTTCCATGTCCCAAATAATGGTTAATCATTAGGGTAGGATTAAGGTTATTGGAACCTTATTTGAGGTAAATAAAAGATAGTAGACTTTAATAAAAGTTGGAGCACTTAAGTTTATGGACTTAAACACCTAAGTTTAGGAACTTAAAACCAGATAATGATTTAATCCCACCACTGACTTAAACCTGATTAGTGGATAGTGGATCACTTTGTATAGTCCCCTACCCCAGACCTAGGGAATACTAGAGTGCCTATCCCTTTTCTATTATGAACTTGTGATCTCTCTGCTGCATATGTTTGGTATATTGTTTTTGTTTGTTATTTCCCAAGTGCATAGTGTGAATGATTACTTTACGTAGACAACGAGCAGTCTGTGTTTCCCGAGGAAGTTGCAGAGGAAGTCCCTGATCAACAGTTTGGTGAAGGCAAGTGTCCTCTGACCCATTATGTCCTATTCACTTATAACTTACTACCCCGCATTACTTACTTGAAACCTAAGGATTGACTAGCTTTACACTTTACTTTATCCTTGATGACCTTATGGGTTATTATGGTTAGCATTCTGCTATTGCCTTAACTTAATCAATGAACATGATGTGAATATTTATGATACTGTTATCCTGATGATGTTGATGATCTTGTGATACTCTAGGGGGCTCAGGCTGTTTCCTGAGTACCTCTCCGTAAGGACCTGTTCGTTGAGAGACCACCCGGGATAACAGTGCAACCATGAGGGTGAAATGGGACGCCCTTAGCTAATTAATTAGAGGAACTAGAGGTGTAGTTGCTTCGCCGTCGTGCCGTCAATGGGGTCCAGGCACAGTGCTTGCTCTGCCGAGGCTGAGTGCCGAGGTTCTTTCGTTTTGCTTTTGTTAGTCACTCTCCTGCGGGGAGGAGTACTGTGTTTATCAAACTGGAGAAACCTAACGGGCAGCTATGATCTCTAGGGAAACTTTGTAACAGCTACGTAGTGATACCCTGCCGGACCACCTAGGTAGTGGTCAATGGGGATTAGCTCTCCCCGGGCAGAAAGGGCATCATGACTCATGGGTAAAGTGTGCGACCTCTGCAGAGGGTAGTGAAACTGATATATCAGCCGTGCTCACGGTTAAGAGCAGCCTTGGGATCCTCTTTGATTAGAGATTCAGATGGTTCGAGATACAAGGATTATGTTATGGTTTTGGTTCGAATATGATGATGTTGTTCCTCGATGAGGAAATGGTTCATGGGTTGGTAAATGATAAAATCTGGCTTCTACTAATAATAAATACCTGACCAACTAAAAGCAACTGCTGGAGCCTAACCCCACATAAAGCTAGTCCACTTCAGCCAAATGGGACATTTGCTGAGTACGTTGATGTGTACTCATCCTTGCTTTACCACAAAACACCAGGTTGTCCGCATTGTAACCACTGCTCCGGAGAAGGCGAAGTCGTGGAAGGAGACTTCCAGGAGTTCCAAGACTACGGCGAATTCTAGGTGTGGGTTGGCGGCAACCCCCAGTCAGCTGCCTGTGAAGGCCTTATCTTTACTGCGTTTCACTAGCACTTTGATTTAACTGTTAAGTTGATGACTATGTGGATGTCTATGACTCTGTGATGTAATAAGTTAATACTCTTTTAAGTTATTATTCGAGCAATGTGCATTGATGTTCATTTATGTAGTCACTGTGTACGTGAGTTCTGATCCTGGCACGTACATAGTTCGCATTCGGTTTGCCTTCCAAAACCGGGTGTGACATTATTGTGCTAACACTTAACAAGTTTTTGTGGCTATAAGTTTAAGTTTCACAGGATCACCTATTCACCCCCCCTCTAGGTGCTCTCAATTGGTATCAGAGCCGTTCTCTTCACAAAGGGACTAACCGCCCGAAGAGATGGATCCTAAAGGGAAGGGAATCGTGATCAACGACAAGGAGAAGGAATCCTTCGTCAACGAGCCAAAGGACGACAAGACTACCGACTCGGGCTCGGGGCACAGACGCAAAGAAGGGAAGAAGAAGAAGACAAGACGCATCAAGGAGATCGTCTACTACGACAGCGACGAATCTTCCTCTTCCCAAAAGGACGACGACAACGACTACAGGAAGACGGTCAATTCGAACTTTTCATTTGATTATTCTCGTATTCCACATAGTTCGAATTCGCAATTGCTTTCCATTCCTCTTGGCAAACCTCCACACTTCGATGGGGAGGACTACAGATTTTGGAGTCACAAAATGAGTAGTCACTTATTCTCTCTCCATCCAAGCATATGGGAGATTGTAGAGAATGGAATGAAATTTGATAGCTCGGATAGCCCTATGCTTATAAATGAACAAATTCATAGAAATGCACAAGCTACTACTGTTCTCTTAGCATCTTTGTGCAGGGAAGAGTACAATAAGGTGAGCGGCTTGGACAATGCCAAGCAGATATGGGACACCCTCAAGATCTCTCACGAGGGGAACGACATCACCATGCTCACCAAGATGGAGTTGGTGGAGGGCGAGCTTAGACGATTCGCGATGATAAGGGGCGAGGAACCGACTCAAACTTACAACCGGCTCAAGACCCTTATCAACAAAATAAGGAGCTACTGAAGCACGCGATGGACGGACCACGACGTTGTCCGACTAATGCTAAGGTCCTTTATCGTTCTTGATCCTCATCTCGTAAACAATATTCGTGAGAATCCCAGGTACACGATGATGACGCCCGAGGAGGTACTCGGAAAATTCGTAAGCGGGCGGATGATGATCAAGGAGGCGAGATATGTGGACGACGCTCTAAACGGTCCAATCAATGAACCTCAACCCATTGCTCTCAAGGCAACGAGGAGCAAGGAGGCGCTACCGAGCAAGGTGGCGCAAGTTGAGGCGGCCGGGCTAAATAATGAGGAGATGGCCCTCATCATTAAGCGCTTCAAGACGGCGCTTAAGGGTCGCAAGGGACAGCCAAGCAAGACCAAGACAAAGAAGAAGCGCTCGTGCTTCAAATGTGGTAAGATTGGTCATTTCATTGCTAACTGTCACGATAATGAAAGTGACCAGGAAAAGGGGAACAAAAGGGAGAAGAAGAAGCATTACAAGAAGGCCAAGGGCGAGGCACATATCAGAAAGGAGTGGGATTCGGATTGCTCCTCCTCCGACTCCGACAATGAAGGACTCGCCGCCACCGCCTTCAACAAGTCATCCCTCTTCCCCAACGAGCGTCACACTTGCCTCATGGCAAGGGAGAAGAAAGTAAGCACTCATGATACTAGTACTTATGCTTCTTCAAGTGAGGATGAGTCTAGTGATGATGATGAGATAGATTACTCATGCTTATTCAAGGGATTAGATAGATCTAAAATTAATAAGATTAATGAGTTGATTAATGCTTTGAATGACAAGAATAGATTACTAGAAAAACAAGAGGATCTTTTATATGAGGAGCATGATAAATTTGTTAGTGCACAAAATTCTCTTGCTCTAGAAATTAAAAGGAATGAAATGCTCTCTAGTGAATTATCTACTTGTCATGAAACTATCTCTACTTTAAAAGGTGTTAACAATGATTTAAATGCTAAACTAGTAGAAGCAAATAAATCCAACTCCTGTGTAGAAATTATTGAAACTTGCAATAGGTGTAAAGATTTTGACATTGATGCTTGTAGTGAACACCAAGTTTCAATTTCCAAACTTAACGATGAATTGGCTAGTCTTAATGCTCAACTTAAGACTAGCAAGAGTAATTTTGATAAGCTAAAATTTGCAAGGGATGCCTACACAATTGGTAGACACCCCTCAATTAAGGATGGACTTGGCTACAAGAAGGAAGCCAAGAACTTGACAAGCCATAAGGCTCCCATCTCCACCAAGGAGAAAGGGAAGGCCCCTATGGCTAGTAGTGTGCAAAAGAACCATGCCTTTATGTACCATGATAGGAGACAATCGAGAAATGCTTATAGGAGATGTAACGCATATGATGCTTATGATTCTCATGACATGTTTGCTTCTTGTTCTTCTTATGTGCATGATAGAAATGTTGGTAGGAGAAATGTTGTTCATAATATGCCTAGGAGAAATGTTGTTAATGTTCCTAGGAAAGTAATGAATGAAACCTCTATAATTTGTTATGCTTTAAATGCTTCCTTTGCTATTTGTAGAAAGGATAGGAAAATAGTTGCTAGGAAGTTAGGGGCAAAATGCAAGAGAGACAAAACTTGCATTTGGGTCCCTAAGGATATTTGCACTAACCTTGCAGGACCCAACATGAGTTGGGTACCTAAGACCCAAGCCTAAATTTGCCTTGCAGGTTTATGCATCCAGGGGTTCAAGCTGGATTATTGACAGCGGATGCACAAACCATATGACGGGAGAGAAGAAGATGTTCACCTCCTACGTCAAGAATAAAGATTCCCAAGATTCAATAATATTCGGTGATGGGAATCAAGGCAAGGTAAAAGGGTTAGGTAAAATTGCAATCTCAAATGAGCACTCTATCTCTAATGTGTTTTTAGTAGAGTCTCTTGGATATAATTTGCTATCTGTTATTCAATTATGCAATATGGGATATAACTGTTTGTTTACAAATGTAGATGTGTCTGTCTTTAGAAGATGTGATGGTTCACTAGCTTTTAAGGGTGTACTAGACGGCAAGCTTTACTTAGTTGATTTTGCAAAAGAAGAGGCCGGTCTAGATGCATGCTTAATGGCTAAGACTTGCATGGGCTGGCTGTGGCATCGCCGCTTAGCTCATGTGGGGATGAAGAACCTCCACAAGCTTCTAAAGGGAGAACACGTGATAGGTCTAACCAATGTTCATTTCGAAAAAGATAGACCGTGTGCAGCTTGTCAAGCAGGGAAACAAGTGGGAGGCTCTCATCACACCAAAAATGTGATGACAACATCAAGACCCCTGGAGCTGCTACATATGGACCTCTTCGGACCCGTCGCCTATCTGAGCATAGGAGGAAGTAAGTATGGTCTAGTTATCGTTGATGACTTTTCCCGCTTCACTTGGGTGTTCTTTTTGCAGGATAAGTCTGAAACCCAAGGGACCCTCAAGCGCTTCCTAAGGAGAGCTCAAAATGAGTTTGAGCTCAAGGTGAAGAAGATAAGGAGCGACAACGGGTCCAAATTCAAGAACCTTCAAGTGGAGGAGTTTCTTGAGGAGGAAGGGATCAAGCACGAGTTCTCCGCTCCCTACACACCTCAGCAAAATGGTGTGGTAGAGAGGAAGAACAGGACACTCATAGATATGGCGAGGACTATGCTTGGAGAATTCAAGACCCCCGAGTGCTTTTGGTCGGAAGCCGTGAACACGGCTTGCCACGCCATCAACAGGGTCTACCTTCACCGCCTCCTCAAGAAGACGTCGTATGAGCTACTAACCGGTAACAAACCCAATGTATCTTACTTTCGTGTATTTGGGAGCAGGTGCTACATTCTAGTGAAGAAGGGTAGAAATTCTAAATTTGCTCCCAAAGCTGTAGAAGGGTTTTTGTTAGGTTATGACTCGAATACAAAGGCGTATAGAGTCTTCAACAAATCATCGGGTTTGGTTGAAGTCTCTAGCGACGTTGTATTTGATGAGACTAATGGCTCTCCAAGAGAGCAAGTTGTTGATTGTGATGATGTAGATGAAGAAGATGTTCCGATGGCCGCTATACGAACCATGGCGATTGGAGAAGTGCGGCCACAGGAACAAGATGAACGAGATCAACCTTCTTCCTCAACAACGGTGCATCCCCCAACTCAAGACGATGAACAGGTTCATCAAAAGGAGGCGTGTGATCAAGGGGGAGCACAAGATGATCACGTGATGGAGGAAGAAGCGCAACCGGCACCTCCAACCCAAGTTCGAGCGGTGATTCAAAGGGATCATCCCGTCGACCAAATTTTGGGTGACATTAGCAAGGGAGTAACTACTCGATCTCGATTAGTTAATTTTTGTGAGCATTACTCCTTTGTCTCTTCTATTGAGCCTTTCAGGGTAGAGGAGGCCTTGCTAGATCCAGATTGGGTATTGGCCATGCAGGAGGAACTCAACAACTTCAAGCGCAATGAAGTTTGGACACTGGTGCCTCGTCCCAAGCAAAATGTTGTGGGAACCAAGTGGGTGTTCCGCAACAAACAGGACAAGCACGGGGTGGTGACGAGGAACAAGGCTCGACTTGTGGCAAAAGGTTATGCCCAAGTCGCAGGTTTGGACTTTGAGGAGACGTTTGCTCCTGTGGCTAGGCTAGAATCAATTCGTATCTTGCTAGCATATGCCGCTCACCATTCTTTCAGGTTGTACCAAATGGATGTGAAGAGCGCTTTCCTCAATGGGCCAATCAAGGAGGAGGTGTACGTGGAGCAACCACCTGGCTTCGAGGATGAACGGTACCCCGACCACGTGTGTAAGCTCTCTAAGGCGCTCTATGGACTTAAGCAAGCCCCAAGAGCATGGTATGAATGCCTTAGAGACTTCTTAATTGCTAATGCTTTCAAGGTTGGGAAAGCCGATCCAACTCTTTTTACTAAGACTTGCGACGGTGATCTTTTTGTGTGCCAAATTTATGTCGATGACATAATATTTGGTTCTACTAACCAAAAGTCTTGTGAAGAGTTTAGCAGGGTTATGATGCAGAAATTCGAGATGTCGATGATGGGCGAGTTGAACTACTTCCTTGGGTTTCAAGTGAAGCAACTCAAGGACGGCACTTTCATCTCCCAAACAAAGTACACGCAAGACTTGCTGAAGCGGTTTGGGATGAAGGACACCAAGCCCGCAAAGACTCCGATGGGGACCGACGGACACACCGACCTCAACAAAGGAGGTAAGTCTGTTGATCAAAAAGCATACCGGTCAATGATAGGGTCTTTACTTTATTTATGTGCTAGTAGACCGGATATTATGCTTAGCGAATGCATGTGTGCTAGATTTCAATCCGATCCTAAGGAGTGTCACTTAGTGGCAGTGAAGCGAATTCTTAGATATTTGGTTGCTACGCCTTGCCTCGGGCTCTGGTATCCAAAGGGGTCTACCTTTGACTTGGTTGGATACTCAGATTCCGACTATGCTGGATGTAAGGTCGATAGGAAGAGTACATCAGGGACGTGCCAATTCTTAGGAAGGTCCCTGGTGTCGTGGAACTCTAAGAAACAAACCTCCGTTGCCCTATCCACCGCTGAGGCCGAGTATGTTGCCGCAGGGCAGTGTTGCGCGCAACTACTTTGGATGAGGCAAACCCTTCGGGACTTTGGCTACAATCTGAGCAAAGTCCCACTCCTATGTGACAATGAGAGTGCTATCCGCATGGCGGAAAATCCTGTTGAACACAGCCGCACAAAGCACATTGACATCCGGCATCACTTTTTGAGAGACCACCAGCAAAAGGGAGATATCGAAGTGTTTCATGTTAGCACCGAGAACCAGCTAGCCGATATCTTTACCAAGCCTTTAGATGAGAAGACCTTTTGCAGGCTGCGTAGTGAGCTAAATGTCTTAGATTCGCGGAACTTGGATTGAATTGTAGCATACATGTATTTATGCTTTTGATCATGTTCCTTTTTGCATTTTGTTGTTAAGTATGGTGCTCAAGTTGTACAAACACTCCCTGGACCTCACAAGTCCGTTGCAAAGTGATGCACAGTTTTAGGGGGAGATGTGTTACAACTTGACCCTTTGAGACTAACCATATGCTTGAGTTTGCTTGTTTTAGTCTCAAAGGAGAATTGAAAGGGAAAAGGTGGACTTGGACCATGAAAGACTTCCACTGCACTCCGATGAGAGGGTAACCTATTCCAAGTTCATCTAATGAACTCTTATTGCCATTTGCTCTTAATTGAAGATTTTGGTGAGGCAATGGGATTATAGGGCCAAGATTGATCCCGTTTTGGTGCTTGATGCCAAAGGGGGAGAAAATAAAGGCCAACGCAATTAATGGATCAGCTACCACTTGAGAAATTTTGAAAATAGTAAAACAGAGCTTTTTGTTTTGTCAAAACTCTTGCATTGTCTCTTTTGTCAAAAGTTGGCCTCTTGTGGGGAGAAGTGTTGATTATGGGAAATAGAGGGAGTTTTTGAAATCTTTGATCAATCTCTTTTGGAATGACTCTCTTTATGCTTCAACATGTATGCTTGACTTAGAGATAGAGATTTGAGTTTGATTTGCAAAAACAAACCAAGTGGTGGCAAAGAATGATCCATATATGCCAAAATTGAATCAAAATAAATTTGAGTTTTATTTGAAGTGATATTGCACTTGTTCTAGTAGCTTTATGTTGTGTTGGCATAAAACACCAAAAAGGGGGAGATTGAAAGGGAAATGTGCCCTTGGGCCATTTCTAAGTATTTTGGTGATTGAGTGCCAACACAAGTGCTTAAATGTGAATTTATGCTCATGGATGGACAAAGTGCAAATCAAAAGTAAAGGTATGTGTCTAAGCCTTAGTACATTGGTTTTGTGTACTAATATACTTGTCTAAGTGTTAGAAACAGAAAGAAGAAGAAAAGAAAAGAGGTGAAAAAGACTTGGCTGTGTGCAGCCAAGACTCAGCTCAGTCTGGCACACCGGACTGTCCGGTGGTGCACCGGACAGTGTCCGGTGCGCCAGGCTGGCTCGGCGTGAAGTGGCCGCTCTCGGGAATTCGCCGACGGCGTACGGCTAAGATTCACCGGACTGTCCGGTGTGCACCGGACTGTCCGGTGAGCCAACGGTCGGCCGGGCCAACGGTCGGCCGCGGAATCTGCGCACGACACGTGGCCGGGCCAACGGTCGGAAGGGGGCACCGGACTGTCCGGTGTGCACCGGACATGTCCGGTGCGCCAACAGCTCCCAGATCTGCAACTGTCGGCAGCGCCATTTTAGGAAAGTAATCGGGCACCGGACAGTGTCCGGTGTGCACCGGACTGTCCGGTGCACCCGACGACAGAAGGCAAGATTGGCCTTCCAGATTTGCTCTCAATGGCTCCTAGCTGCCTTGGAGCTATAAAAGGGTCCCCTAGGCGCATGGAGGAGGACACCAAGCAACCTTAGAGCATTCTTGATCATCCACACTCATTCTTTGCGCATTCGTTTGTCATTCTCAGTGATTCGAGCTCCGTTCTAGTGAGAACTTTGAGATAGTCTTTTGAGCTCGATTCTTGGCCGTGTGTGTGCGCATTTTGCTGTGGATTTGTGTGTGTTGCTTTCCTCCCTTACTCCGTATTTCTTGTGAATCTCAAGTGTAAGGGCGAGAGGCTCCAAGTTGTGGAGAATCCTCGCAAACGGGATATTGAAAGGCAAAGCAAAACACCGTGGTATTCAAGTTGGTCTTTGGACCACTTGAGAGGGGTTGATTGCAACCCTCGTCCGTTGGGACGCCACAACGTGGAGTAGGCAAGCATTGGTCTTGGCCGAACCACGGGATAAACCACTGTGTCATCTCTGTGTTTGATCTCTTGTGGTATTGTGTTTTGTTGAGACTCCTCTCTAGCCACTTGGCAATTATTGTGCTAACACTTAACAAGTTTTTGTGGCTATAAGTTTAAGTTTCACAGGATCACCTATTCACCCCCCCTCTAGGTGCTCTCAGTAACTTATTCCAAGTTCATCTCATGTACTCCTATTGCCTTTGTATTCTTATTTGAAGATTTTGGTGAGGCAATGGGGTTAAAGGGCCAAGTTTGATCCCGTTTTGGTGCTTGATGCCAAAGGGGGAGAAAATAAGGCCAAAGCAATAAATGGATCAGCTACCACTTGAGAAATTTTGAAAATAGGAGAATAGAGCTTTTGTTTTGTCAAAATACTCTTATTGGCTCTTTTTGTCAAAAGTTGGTCTCTTGTGGGGAGAATGGTTGATTATGGGAAATAGGGGGAGTTTTTGATATTGTGATCAATTTCTATTGGAACAACTCTCTCTATGTCTCTACAAGTGTGTTTGACTTAGAGATAGGAAATTGAGGTTGATTTGCAAAAACAAACCAAGTGGTGGCAAAGTATAATCCATATATGCCAAATTTGAATCAAAACAATATTGAGTTTTCATTTGCATTGATACTGCACTTGTTCTAGTTGCTTTATGTTGGGTTGGCATAAATCACCAAAAAGGGGGAGATTGAAAGGGAAATGTGCCCTTGGGTCATTTCTAATTATTTTGGTGATTGAGTGCCAACACAAGTGCTTTTGTGTTAATCTATGCAAAGTGGTGGACAAAGTGCAAATCAAGTCAAAAGGTATGTTTCTAGACTTAGTACATTGTTTTATGGACTAATGTATTGTGTCTAAGTGCTAGAAACAGGAGAAATCGAATTGGAAAAGAGATGGCTTTGTTCAGCCAAAGTCTGTGCAGTCTGGGTGCACCGGACTGTCTGGTGGTGCACCGGACAATGTCCGGTGCGCCAGGCTGGCTCTGGCGAACTTGCTGCTCTCGAGACTTCGACGGCGGTGTACGGTATAAATCACCGGACTGTCCGGTGGTGCACCGAACTGTCCGGTGAGCCGTTCACAGGCGAAGTCGTCGGTCTCGGGAAGCCATCAACGGCGTACGGCTATAATTCACCGGACTGTCCGGTGAGCCAACGGTCAGCCAGGACAACGGTCGGCCGAGGATTCCGCGCGTGACGCGTGGCCGAGCCAACGGTCACATTGGAGCACCGGACTGTCCGGTGTGCACCGGACAGTGTCCGGTGCGCCAACGGCTCTGAATCTCCAACGGTCGGCTTCGCCAAATAAGGAAACAAATCCGCACCGGACTGTCCGGTGGTGCACCGGACTGTCCGGTGCGCCAGACGACAAAAGACAAGATTTGCCTTCCTACAATGCTCTCAACGGCTCCTAGCTGCCTTGGGGCTATAAAAGGGACCCCTTGGCGCATGGAGAAGACATCCAATCATTCTTTGAGCATAGTTGATCACTCACACTTCGTTCTTGCGCACTTGTTCGACATTCTTAGTGATTTGAGCTCCGTTCTAGTGAGAAACTCGTGATAGTCCCTTGAGCTCAAGTCTGGGTCTTGTGTGTGCGTATTTGCTGTGATCTTTGTGTCTTGTGTGAGTTGCTTATCCCTCCCTTACTCCGCGCTTCTTTGTGAACATCTTTGTAAGGGCGAGAGACTCCAAGTTGTGGAGATTCCTCGCAAGCGGGATAAAGAAAAGCAAAGCAAAACACCGTGGTATTCAAGTGGGTCTTTGGACCGCTTGAGAGGGGTTGATTGCAACCCTCGTCCGTTGGGACGCCACAACGTGGAGTAGGCAAGCGTTGGTCTTAGCCGAACCACGGGATAAACCACTGTGCCATCTCTGTGTTGATATCTTTGTGGTTATTGTGTTTTGTTGAGACTCCTCTCTAAGCCACTTGGCATTATTGTGCTAACGCCTAATCAAGTTTTGTGGCATTAAGTCTCAAGTTTTATAGGATCACCTATTCACCCCCCCTCTAGGTGCTCTCACCAGGACGTAGGGTATTACGCATCTCAAAGCGGCCCAAACCTATACAAAATTGTCCACTGTCTCTCGTGCATCTAGCACGAACCATCGAGCTACAGTCGGTAACACCGTCCTACTCCAAAAAACACCTCGAGGGACAACCTCGGGTGCGCGGTCAGACCCAAAACACCGACAGCAGCGGGCCCAACAAACCGCGTCTGTGGAGAACCTGCAAAGGCTGCGGCGGGAGCTAGATGATAGGGCCAGCAGCATTGCCCTGACCGAGGAGACCCTCAAGGAAAGAGATGCCTCCCTAGATAAGCGGGTGACGAACCTCACCTAGCAGAAGAAGGACCTCGCCTTCAGGGAGGAGATGTTTGAAAGGCAGGAGAAGCTGCTGGCTGATCATGAGCTCGAGGCGGAGTAGAAGGAGAAGGAGCTGGAAGAGCGGGTCCGCCGGTTCCAGGCGGCACAGACGGCGCAGGCAGCACCGAGCCCCCAGGCGGTGGAGGCGATGAAGAAGATGCTTGAAGATCTCCAGGCAGAGTAGCGCGCTGAGGTCCAGCGCATCACCGCCTAGGCCAGCAAGGCGAGCACGGCACTGGTGCCGCTAGGGGTGAGCCCCATCCCAGTGTTGGGGCCGCCAACATCCATCTCCGACGCGCTCCCTGTGCTGGACTCCGCCGCGGACTGCCTCTGTCGCCTGGACCAGATTCTGGGTGCCCGCCTGGAGGCCGAAGGCGGCAGGCTCTGCCGGGCGGTGATAGAGGACGTCCTGACGTGCTTTCGGAGCCACGACCCGACCATCTCCTTGGAGCCGGTGATTGCTGGTCCTGTGGCCGACACTGAAGACGCCGCCCGGCAGGGCGTACAAGATACCGTTGAGGTGGTAGCCGAGTGCTTCCAGCGAGACCCTGCCGATGAGTAGTCCATTCTGCAGAGATAGAACAGGGGTTCCGCTAGGGCGCGACTTGTAATATTTTTTGATTTTGTAAGATACTTTTGAGTACTATTTATCAAGCAGTATTAGCACTTATCTGTATGCCATTTGTCTCTGCTATGTGCGTCGTTACCAACTTCTCCCTGGTACTTGGCCCCCCTGGGATGCAAGCTCGACGTGTCGAGTCTGGATGCCAGCGTACCTAAGAGAAATTTGGTGACCTGGCCCCCTGGGATGCAGGCTCGATGTGTCGAGGCTGGATGCTAGCATACTTAAGAGAAATTTAGTGACCTGGCCCCTAGGAGGTAGTCTCGACTGGGATCTGGACCTGCACACAGCCTTGGCTAGAATGTTTTAGTAGTGCACCCATAGGGCCCGCCAGCTGGTATCTTCTACCCTTTGATTCATGCAATAGGACCTGCAGGACTTAGTCTGGGAAGCCAATCCGTGTGTCTGGACCCCCTAGATCACAGCTCCAAATGCTAGGACACCCATCGCAGAGTGGTGGAGCGTGTAGGCTTAGGGTACAGGACCAGGCTAAGCGGCTACACAGCTCCGGACCACCCCAGGAGACAAGTGTCCATTCTTTAGGACCGGACCCCAGGTTACTGGACCCACAGGACTATAGCTCCAAATACTAGGGTACCCGTCATAGAGTGGCGGAGCGTGCAGGCTTAGGGTATGGAACCAAGCTAAGCAACTACACAGCTCCGGACCACCCTAGGAGACAAGTACCCGTTCTCTAGAACCGGCCCCCAGGCTGCCGGACCCCCTCTACCGAGGGGTCCCGAACTGCAAGCCTGGCTACTCAATTCGGATGTCACTATACCAGCAAGGGTGGGAACTATATGGGTGGGTTAGATAAAAAATAGTGCTCGTAAATGTAACACCCCTGGTGTTACTGTCATTAAAATTTGAGCATAACATCATAAGCATTGGCATTTCATGTGTTTGTTACACCTAGAATGCATTCACTAGGCAAAAATTTCAAACAAGTTGTATTGATATGTCATTTTGTGAATAAAACCCTAGAGTAGGGTACTCAACCCTAAACTGGGTTTAATAGAACAAACAAGGTTTAAACAAGAGAAAACTTCAAAACTCAATTGAAATAGACATAAAGTGTCACCATGGATGAACTTAAGTGGTATTCAAACCCTAGAATATCAAAAACCCTAAATAGAACCCTGGAAAGTCCTAAACTTAAACCTAAGGGGCTAAGTGCAAAATTAGTGCACTTTTGGACTAAAGTGCAAAAACTATGAAGTTAAGGTGCCTTAAGTAATATGGTTCACAAATATGTGAATTTGCAAGTAAAACCTTGAGATTTGGACCTAATTGCAAAAGAGCCACACTTGAACTCTATGGGCTAAGTCTGAAATCAGTGGCATTGGCTCAACTTTGGAGCCCTATATCTGCCAAGTTATAAAGTTTTTGCCCTAGGTCACCACATCAATTTTGTAGATCTATGGAAGGAGAATAACTTTACTATAGAGATCATGCCTTGGTACCATGAAGAATTCTGAGATAAATGTGCCCCAAGTTGGGCTGTCAGGCTGTCTGAAACCTGAATTGTGGTGTTCAGGGTCATGGGATGAACTTTGGGGGCCTTTTTGAAGATGATCCCGTGGATGTTTGGACATGATAACTGCAGTTGGTTTATAGATGAATCATTAGACAACAACTTTGCTACTGGTCGATCAGCATGTTGCCATGTAAATTTAGGAGAAAATTGGACTCAAAGTTGATCTGTCAGACCGCCTGAATACACTTCGCGATGGTACAATGATAGGATCAGACCGCCAGCTCAGTCCCTTGCTGCCGACGAGTCGCGCGCGATTCGTGCCTTCGCCACCTTGATTCGTGCTCGGATCGGTTGGGTAGCGATTAGGGTTGAGTAAATATCGTCGCCGTGGATATGTTCCGGCCAATAATTTACTCTGGCCACCGTACCGAGCTTGCCACGACCGCTTCAGATGAGCTCGCCGGTGCCAGTCGCCTCACGGCCTTGCGCCACGTGCTTTGGCACATCCACCGCATCGCCGTGACTCGTAGTAATCCTCCGTTCATCGCCGGGGAGCTTGCCATGGTAACAGGACACTAATCGCACGCGCCAGTAACTTATTGTTCCTCCTGCCACCGCGCGTCGTCGTCTGATTCACCGGCCACCGCTTGCGGATTCTATAAATTGAGTGCATCATCGGGTCCGTAGTATAATCATGCACCAAGCCACCAAGTATTGCTTCCAATCGTGTACCCGAGAGCTCCAATTTCTTACTTCCCCCAAATCACTCCAGAATTCCGCTCGTTTTGACCTCACCGTGGCCAGCCCAATTCAGGTCCGATCTCGCCCTCTGCGTTCTTGTTTCAGCACCCTTGCTTGCTCTTGATGCTCACCGACCTGCCCAATTGAACTAGAACCCCGTTGATCGCCGGGAACGCGATCAGTTGTCTGCGATACCCACTGTCTCCATGGACAGAGCAGGTTAGATCACCATTCATGAAATTAGTTTAGGGGAAACTTCGGTTAAGGCTTGAATTTGGTGTCTGCCGCTCGGGAGCACCAGTCTTTGCATGATCCGGGCAGTCTAACCTCGCCGGTGTTTGGACCTCCGTCGTGCGACGTCGTGGACGTGACGGTGTGAAGAATTAGAAGTTCAAGGGCCTAACTGCGAACGTCAGTGACTCAGTTAAATAGTACGCGGGTTTCTTCCGTAGTTGTTCCAAATGGGGGGGGGGGGGTTCTGCAAGACTGGAGACGCGGGCGCGCGCGGGCACAATTTCACCAGTAGTTGGGTCGACCTGGGCTAGATACGGTCCAGAACTATTCATGATTTTTTCCTTTTCTTTTTCTGCCAGAGCTAAAGAAATTCTAGAAAATTGTAGAAAAATCCTAAAAATACCAGACCAATTTTGCTTGGTTTCTAATTTCATATAGTATTTAATAAAAATAGTTTTATGATTTTTAGTCCAAATAGGAAATTATAAGGTATTTAAAATAGCCAAAAACCTTGTTTCTGGATTTTTAGGGAATACGTAATAAATCCAAAATTCACTAAATTTTTAGGATAAACTCTAAATAATATTTAGAAGTCTTAGGTAAAGTTTGGTATGATTTGGACCATGTTTGATGCTTAGAACCCAAAACCCTGGCCCCCTGCCCTGTGAACTTCACTCTTGACTCCAGAAACCCTAAGTTCTCGGAGATCCGTGAAGGAAAATTGTATTCAAGACTTTAGATAATAAACTTTTATTATCTTTGCACTCTCATGAGCATTACATGGGCATTCATTATTATGTATGGTTATATTTAGAAAACGAAGAAGAAGTAGAAGTCGAAGAAGAGAAGACTTCACCACCACCACCTGAGGAACATCAGGCAGGCAACTGTTTTTATTTTGATATCTGCGGAACAGAGCCTGATTCACCAGTAACACAAGGCAAGCCCCGGTGCATTTGCCACCTCTTTGTTCCTTTTAAAATCTTTCTCACTTACTTGATGCATTAGGTGATAGGAGTTGTGTGCTAAACTATTGCTGCATCTCCTTCCTTAGATTATTTCCTAATCCCTATTTTACAAAAGGTTTTCTTATGCTTAGCTTTGCTTTATAAAAACAAAATATTTTGCTTTCTCAAAAGATGATGTGGCAAAGTGGGTGGGATGTTTTCAAAAATAAAATTTGATGGTGTATCCATCATGGCCATGATGGGTTCAACATCGGAAAAGATGTACCTCTGCCAGGTACCAAACTTTGGGTTTGAAATGATTAAGCTGAGACCGGGCGGTTGACTTGCACGAGAAGAGAAAGTCTCAGTGTAGTGTATCCGTCTGAGTCGATTAAGGACCGTCTCGATGTAGGCTTGATGATCGAGGACCCTTTAACTGGTCACATGCCTCGTCATGGGTAAGCTTTGCCTCGGGCAGATTAATACCAGAATAAGATACCACGCAATGGGAGTGGAGAGATGGCGAGAGTAGCGTGTACTCTCCGTGGCAAGAGGCTGGACGGTGGTGTATTTGTGCTCTCGGTTGGCGTGAACCTAATCTGGTCCTAAGAACCCCGGTGGCGAGTTGACATATGCAAGGGTTAAGTGCTACATATGTCGTGTGATTGGAGATCCTCAGCTGAGTATAATCGATTCGGATTGCCGTACCTTCGTGGTTATGAAGACTTGGTCACTGCCCTATACGTAGAAATCCAGTGAACTAAAGGGATGATGAAAAGACGGCTAGTATAGGCCAAGTGCTTGAACTAGGGTAGAAAGAACTCTAGATGAAGGTAACTTACTTAACCTGACAAGTAAAAATGGATTTTTAAGGATCCACTCTTAGTAAGCATTTCTGCAAACAGAGTCATTGATTATTGATAAGCCTTACCTTAACTCCCTCTAGCCAGCATACCCTTGAGAGTCTTTTCTTTAGTCGGGTAAGACTTCCTGAGTAATTCCATACTCAGGGCTTTGTCCCATGTTGTTTTAGGTGAAGAAGCGGCAAACTTTTGTTGCTTCTGTTCAAAGGTGGTACCAAAGGAAGAGCATCAAGACTAAAGCTGCGGGAAGAAAGGATCCTCCGTAAAACTTTTGTTTAATACTTATCGGGAGGGGTTTTTGCCTCCCATGGTTTGTAATAATAATACTCAGCACTCATATATTATGTTCTGGTCTATAACTATATAACTCTGTCTTACTTTTCAATAAAGGTAAGTTAATGTAATTGCTTCCGCATTTTCGTATCTCCGATGTGTTATAATGTCTGCGTGACAGGCGAAACGCTCTTGGGAAAGGTAAGGAAAGCAGATACCGAACTTGTCAAGTGATTTAGGGGCACCTACAGGGTTGTCTAAGATCCGTTGGACAAGGACAACTGTAGGTGGGCCTAATTACTTGGGAGGTTCCGTCACAGCTGGTATCAGAGCGAAGCCCATCTCTGCAGATGTTATGAGGCATCTTCAAAAGAATTTTCAAAGACTTATCTAGAAAATTTCTTCCTTTCTTATCTAGCTTCCTTCTGAAGAATTTATTAAAAGACCAGATAATAGAGTGCAATGTATAGAAGGTGTGAATCAACTAAGGTTGATTCTGTAATTACACATGCATCATGCTAAAAACTATGCTAATAATATTTTCCTCCTTAAGAAATGCCGCCGCGCACAAGAAAGACCGCGCGCAAGTCTACCGGGCCGATTGGCGTACCCCACCATCAACTTGCCCCGAGGCATGAAGACAGCAGCAGTGGTAGCAACGATCCAATCGGGGATCTAGAAGCCCAAGTTGATCAGATTCGATCAGAACTCCATCGCAGGAATGACATATGGGTCGCGGATGGTGAAAGAATAAACAAATTAAGAACAAACATCCGCCACCTGCAAGATCAGCTCGCGAAACGAGATCTAGCACTCGACTGGGCGGTTAACTCTCGTTCGCTTGATTGGGCTAAGGAAGCTAAAGCTCGAGCCCGCGTGGAGGAGCTTAGCTCAGCCGTGGATAACTTGCAGGTTTATTGTAATACTTTACATGAATAAGTTCATGTATTGTATTCCCAACAGCACCCCAATGTACCTGCGGATCCTGTCGGGATAGAAGCCGGACCTTCTGGAACAGCGGGAGAAGCCTTTGGTGGTGAACTAGACCTTTTCAGGCCTCCTCCCTCTATGG
Source organism: Zea luxurians (assembly GCA_029449295.1). Classification (NCBI taxonomy): domain Eukaryota; kingdom Viridiplantae; phylum Streptophyta; class Magnoliopsida; order Poales; family Poaceae; genus Zea; species Zea luxurians. The sequence goes on from JAOPSE010000004.1 coordinate 158,764,773, forward strand.
AGTTGGTGGATGAATGGTCTCCTACTCCTGACAGCGAGGCTACCAAAAGTGACAAGAAGTAAGAGTAGTATAGTGTAGAAGTAGTAATAATGTATAATAAGTAATGTAATCCTGTTGTAAAATTCGAGTCTGTAACATTACCCTTTTTAGTAATGTAAAATGGATGGTTTTCTTTAGCCTATTATATTCTTCCAAATGTTTGTTGCCTCAGATGCTTTCCAAGACTCGTTCACAGGATGGAGTAGGGACCTCTAGTGGGAGGGAAGCAACTCCGAACCCACCCCCAGTACCTCCAACATTAGCTGAGGCCATCACTGCCTTGGTTAATGCTACGACCGACAACACCCGCTTTCTGCGGGAAATGGCGGGTCAACAGTTACATGTAGCATCCCAAAAATTCAAATCTTGGAATTTTCTCAAACTCGCTCTAAATTCAAAATGAATTTCAAATTTCATTTCAAAATGTTTGTTTGCGAGTTGATATCAACAAATAAAATTATAGTGGTCTATATTCTCTCTAAAATCCTCCTCAAAATATCCTACAAATATTTCCCCAGTGATCACCCTCAAACTCTTTCAGAAATACTGCCCAAATATTCCACCGATATATGTCCAAGTATTTTCTTCCTGAGAAATACCTTCAGAATCATTTTTCAAGTCCCTACAAATATTTTCTTCATAACTTTCCTCATGCTCATACGTATACGTATGCCTCCGGTGTCATACGGTGAGCTCTACAAGCTAATTACACTCACATAAGACAAATCCATGCTAATCTCCCACTAATCCTCTCATCCTCCCACTAATCCCCTCATCCCTCCCCCTAATCCCCCACCATGGCTATAAATAGAGGGGCAAGGGCCTCCTCTCATCCCACCCCAAGCCATTTCATGGCAACTCCCTCCCCCCCACACACACCCACTCCATGTTCCACACAAGCACACACTAGCACAAGGATCGTTCGGTCGTTCTTCGATCGTTCGTCCCCCTGTTCTTAGTTTGTTCGTTCGTTCGTCCGATCGTTCGATCGTTCGTCCGATCGTTCATGGTTCGTTCGTCCGTTCGTCCGATCGTTCGATCATTCGTCCGTTCGTTCGTCCAAATAATCTTTTTCCTGCCGTTATGCTATCGAAATTCCAATCGTTCATTCGTCCGATCGTTCGTCGGATCGTTCATGGTTCGTTCGTCGGATCGTTCATGGTTCGTTCGTCCGTTCGTCCATTCGTTCGATCGTTCGTCCGTTCGTTCGTCCAAATAATATTTTTCCTGCCGTTATGCTGCCGAAATTCCGATCGTTCGTTCGTTCGATCATTCGATCGTTCATCGTTCGTTCATAGTTCCTATCCATCGTTCATCGTTCGTTCATACGAACTATTCACCATCACTATTTACCGTTACTATTTACCGTCACTATTTACTGTCACTATTTACCGTCACTATTTACCGTCACTATTTACCATCGCTATTTACCGTCACTATTTACCGGCACTATTTACCGTCACTATTTACCGTTACTATTCACTGTTACTATTCACCATTACTATTCATTGATCATCCGATCACCCCAAATTTCAACTACTCATCCGTCATGTTGTCCAGTCCACCTAAGACCAGCCAGACCCATATTCCAGTCATACGAACTCCGGTGACTGTGATTTTCATTCCAGTAGGGAACTTCCCATCTGGTCACCCATCCCAGGTTTCTCCAAGTTGAGCACGCTTAACTTTGAGATTCCTTCGAACCAGGCTTCCAAACTCTGATTCCAATAATTCTTGTTTCTAAATTCTTGTCAAACTATTCCATGTCCAACCATGTCATCCCTTAAGCATGGTTCATGTTTCAAAAAACTCCCAAAATACTCTTGTCCCATATTCTACCTATAACTCTCCTGTCCATGCTAAGTCAGACGATTCTTTCGTCACTATTCTCACCAATAGTGAACTTCACTGAGCTACACCACATACACTCGGCTATAAATACACCTAGCTACCCTCTCCCTCTCCACACACGCTCAACACCCTCAGCCCAGGCAAACGCCCACCCACTCAGTTACTCCGCTCTACCGGCTACACGCATAGTGTCGCTTCGCCTCCAGTCCACCCTCCTCTTATCGGAGCGTTCGTGCCATCTCGTGGAGGCCCGATCTGCATCTGCAAGTCTACGCCAGGCAGTGGAACTAGGAGCCAGTTCCGCGAGCTTCCCCTTCCCCTTCGCCGAATAAGCACGGCAAGCTCACTGGATCCCTTTGATGCATAAATTACCTATGCTTTTACAACCACAACCCTCAGCCTGTTATTTTATGGATGATATGATTTTGAGACAAGTTATTATGGCCACCCAGCCGCTTGCCGCAATCAATCCTTGATATATTTGTTACAAATGATTTGAGGAAAGGTGTGAGTTTTCAAAAGAAAATGCTTTTCAAAATGTGTATGATGAAGGGTTTTCACCCTTATCACCTTTGAGTAGGGATGATCAGGGACTCCCTGGTTTAGGGGAGGGCCTAAGGTGATGGCTCAGCTGGTTTAGGCGTGAGTAGAAGGATTGTCCCCTCATATAAGGACCAGTTTGTCATCCTTCACTACCTGTACTATGATAAGTACAACCACTCGAGACTGTGTGGGCAGTCACTCAATCTGAACTCGTACGGTCCAACCCCAGGGTTATGAAGGCTGAGGAGCACCGGGAGGATAAGGAGGGGAATGTTTTGTCCGGTTTGGACATGGCGGTGGCCTGACTCCTTCCGGTATAACCGTTAAGGTTAGGACGTGCGAGGAAAGAAAGAGATTCGGATTCGGGTCTCACTAGCTATGGGATCGCAGAGCCGGACTAGTGGGTAAAGTGTACACCTCTGCGCAGAGTTTGAAAACCTATTCGAATAGTCCGTGTCCACAGGAATGGACGAGTCTGGTATGGTATGGCAATTAATGTTTTGTTTTCAAAAAGGGGTGCGTTTGAGAAAAATGGTTTTTAAAAGGTCCGGCGGTTGAGCCGTGAGCTATGGTGGACGAGAAGTCCAGTAGCTGTTTTTGAAAATGAAAACCAGTGGGAAACTGCTGAGATACCTGGATGGTTTAGTCCAGGGGATTTTGTTCTAATATTGAAAAACTTCCTGCTCCTTTGGGAGAGGATGCGCTTTGCAAAATACAAAATGTTTTACAAAACAACCCTGCATAAAATATTGCTGTTTCTGCAAAATATCCTGAGCTCCACATATTCCATGCATTATATCTGATTTCCCCATTCCGCGGGTGAAGGTGGGCTGCTGAGTACGTTTGTACTCACCCTTGCTTATTTATTTTTTTTAGAAAAAGGAGATCGGGTAAGAGTTACGACTGTTCCCAACCTTGCTTGTGGCTGTTGGACCGCTGATTTGCTTCGCTGCGTATATCGGGCTGCTTCAGCCCCACTCTGATGATATGTCCCGAGTTGTGGACCAACTCTTAAAGTTGATCGCCACCTTTATAGGTTTGTCTCGTTTAAGCAGATCTGGAATCATCTGTTGTATAAATGTGTTTACTAGCCTCCTGGGACTAGTAATTGTATCACATTTGAGTCCCAGAGGATTGGGGCGCTTCAGGTGGTATCAGAGCTGTTAGGTTGGCCGCAGGACGTAACCCTTAGCCTAATCCAAAAGTTTTTGAGTCAAAACTATTTTCTTAAAAAATCTTGCTCTCATCCCTTCATTTCAAAAATGGTTTCCTCCTTTCCTTCTCTCATAAGTCAGATGGAGGTTCGCTGCCAAACCAGCTTTTGCCAGAATGAAGATGGTTTCCCCAAGTTGCTGAGAGCATGCACAGTCCGCCTCAGAATTAGGAGCCAGCCAGAGTATGATGGTCGTGAATTCATCGAGCATGGCACGGAGAAGTGTGTCGTGACTATATACATTGGATCCAGTCCACACCATGTGGAATGGAGTGTCACTGCTGCTGGGCACAGATTTAAAGACACCTGCCAAGTCGTCGCCCGCAAGGCATTGAGGACCCTGTGTCAGATTTATGAAGAAGAAGTGGCTGACACCCCGCTCAGATTCTTTCCACCCTTTCAGAGAGACCGTCTTGTTTGGATGGCCAGGATGCGTGCATTGGAAGGGCAGCAGCTGCTTGAGGACGACCCCACAGTCATGTACCTCACTGCATACCTGCTCACCCTGGATGCACAGTATGATTTCTTGGCTCGACACCACCGTTAGATGATTGCCCGAGCAGAAGATGCAGAGAAGCTCAACCGTAAGCTCCATGTGGATCTCACCTAAGCTCAAGCCCGTGTAGCTGCCTTAGAAAGTCGTGAAGCCATTGCTATTGAAGCCCTGAAGCAAGCCAAGGATGAGCATGTACAGAAGTTGATGGAGGCCTACTTGGTAACCCATAACCAACGTAGAGCCCTGCGGATCCAAGAGCCCGCTCCATCCAACCTAGTTCAACCCATGAAAGTTGAAGATCCCCAGATTCTTGAAGGTCACCCAGTCTGTATCAGAGGAGATAAGAAGACTTGGGAACTACCGGAAGGAGCCATAGTCTTGGAAGGAATTCCAGTCTTCCCCCAGGCTATGAATAAGCAAGAGCACCCTGAATCCTTCCAAGATCCCTCGTCAGAGTTGTTTGAGCCCCTCACCATGAAGAAGATTCCAGCACCGTCCCATGAAATTAAGGAAGAAGCTGCAAGCACCCAGCCAGCACCACCGCCCTCTAAGGAGCTACAAGAGCCTGTCCCGCTTCAAGAAGAGTTCGACCCCGTGTTGCCATCTCAGTCGCCGCCAGAAGAAGTCATCAACATCAGCTCCCTCTTGACCCATCCAGGAGATGTCTCAGATTGAAGTTGTGCGCCAGCCTTGCCAGAAGAGAAGATGCCAGATCTGAGTTAGTTATGCCCAGTCCTCTGCATGCATTGGGTAGTGAAGTTTTTCTTCACTTTGGCTAGAGCCCTGCATGTATGAGAGGTAATCGTGTAGTCTCGTGTTTTGAAAAACTCTAATTGTGTGGCCCCCTAGGGCATTTCAAAATGAATTTTGCTTGATGTTTTCTCCCCTTTTGAGTGCATATGTGATGCTTTAACGTTAGTGCTCATAAGTTGCATTTAGCATAGTTCTCAATTCAGGAGCCAAGCAATAGTAGTTATGCTTAGCCCCCGAATCTGAGTAGTCCGTGCTTTGAAAAACTATATTCTTCCTCTATTCAAAACATTTGATTTGTTTGTGCTGATCATTGCTTAGCTTGTGTGTTTTCTTTCTTTTTAAGAAAGGTTTTCTCTAAAAACATAGATAACAAATTAGAGTTAATCCTCACCTTATGCTTCCATTCCCATCTTAACCCATCTCAAGAGAAAAGCACCTTACCCAAGAAGATACCGGGAAGCTTACCCTTGAAGCATGGAATAAGCTACAGAGGAACCTATCCAGTCGCTTAGTCAAAAGGACCGACCGTGAGAATCAAAGCACTGCCCCTGAGTCAAAGTAAATAGGAAAAGAGGACAGAAGGAGTTATTACCATATAGAGAGGCAAAGATTCTTGGAACCAGAGACCACAAACATAAGGGTCATTGACCCCACCACTCACCCATGCCCCCGCACGCGTGCCCTGCCTCCAACCACCGCCCCACGCCCCCTTTGCAGCACACCCACCACCATCGTCGCCGACAACAGGCCCCCTTCCCCTTGTCGCACCTGCTGCCTCGTATCACCTGCTCCATCACTACCACTCCTCACCCCCCCCCCCCGAGCACCCCCGCTCGCCTATAAAACCCCCACACCAACTCCCTCAATTCCCATCCCAAGCAAAGCACACACCTGACAAAATCTCCTCTGCCAAATTGCAAGCAACTCCATTTTCCACTCCCTCGCCCCTAAGATCACAATGCTTGGTGATTCTTGGGTTGAAGACTATTGTGCATGGTTCAACATCTTTGGTTTCCTCCTCTGTATGATGGTAATACTCTTTGATAGAATCCTCTAGTGGGAAGAGCAAAGAGAAAGAAAGGGTCAGTGAAAAGAAGATAGTGAAGAGAAGATGAGAAGAAAGTTGTCCCAGAACCAACCCTGTGTCAGTCATTTCTCCGCAGCCTGTTCAAGTAGCAACAGCAGAAGAAGGCCCCGTAACACCCTTGTTATGAGGTACTTCAAGGAGTTCAAATCCCCAAGATTCAAGAGATCTACCCTCATTCTTTTTAAGTGGGGTAGTGTTCCAGCAAGGTTCCTGCTATGGAGAAGAAGAAGAAGGCATGTAGCAAGCTTGTGGAAGACCAGATCATCGAAGCTTATAAGTTTCTGGATGAGAAGTGGTCACCCAAGTTTCGTTGATGAAGCACCAGAAGACTAATCGAGGAAGGAATCCATGTGGGAGTTCGCAAGAGAAAGGTTTGTGTGTTGGCATCGATGCTTCTTCAATAAGCTAGCTGCCAAGCGAAACCTAGAAGCCTGAAGATGATCCTTGAGTAGCCAGAATCAGCGTTTGCAATCAGCAGCCGGATGCTCCACAAGAGCCAGATTTTGTTGAAGTCCCATCTCCTCGAAGAGTCTGCAAAGTGAAGATATGTAGCTGAAGTAAAGCTATACCCATAACCCTTCTAAGCCGAATCTCGAGGACGAGATTCCTTTTAAGTGGGGTAGATTTGTAGCATCCCAAAAATTCAAATCTTGGAATTTTCTCAAACTCGCTCTAAATTCAAAATGAATTTCAAATTTCATTTCAAAATGTTTGTTTGCGAGTTGATATCAACAAATAAAATTATAGTGGTCTATATTCTCTCTAAAATCATCCTCAAAATATCCTACAAATATTTCCCCAGTGATCACCCTTAAACTCTTTCAGAAATACTGCCCAAATATTCCACCGATATATGTCCAAGTATTTTCTTCCTGAGAAATACCTTCAAAATCATTTTTCAAGTCCCTACAAATATTTTCTTCATAACTTTCCTCATGCTCATATGTATACGTATGCCTCCGGTGTCATACGGTGAGCTCTACAAGCTAATTACACTCATATAAGACAAATCCATGCTAATCTCCCACTAATCCTCTCATCCTCCCACTAATCCCCTCATCCCTCCCCCTAATCCCCCCACCATGGCTATAAATAGAGGGGCAAGGGCCTCCTCTCATCCCACCCCAAGCCATTTCATGGCAACTCCCTCCCCCCCCACACACACCCACTCCATGTTTCACACAAGCACACACTAGCACAAGGATCGTTCGGTCGTTCTTCGATCGTTCGTCCCCCTGTTCTTAGTTTGTTCGTTCGTTCGTCCGATCGTTCGATCGTTCGTCCGATCGTTCATGGTTCGTTCGTCCGTTCGTCAGTTCGTTCGTCCAAATAATCTTTTTCCTGCCGTTATGCTGCCAAAATTCCAATCGTTCGTTCGTCCGATCGTTCGTCCGATCGTTCATGGTTCGTTCGTCCGTTCATCTGATCGTTCATGGTTTGTTCGTCCGATCGTTCGTCCGTCCAAATAATCTTTTTCCTGCCGTTATGCTGCCGAAATTCCGATCGTTCGTTCGTTCGATCATTCGATCGTTCATCGTTCGTTCATAGTTCCTATCCATCGTTCATCGTTCGTTCATACAAACTATTCACCATCACTATTTTCCGTTACTATTTACCGTCACTATTTACCGTCACTATTTACCGTTACTATTTACCGTCACTATTTAACGTCACTATTTACCGTTACTATTCACTATTACTATTCACCGTTACTATTCATTGATCATCCCGATCGCCCCAAATTTCAACTACTCATCCGTCATGTTGTCCAGTCCACCTAAGACCAGCCAGACCCATATTCCAGTCATACGAACTCCGGTGACTGTGATTTTCATTCCAGTAGAGAACTTCCCATCTGGTCACCCATCCCAGGTTTCTCCAAGTTGAGCACGCTTAACTTTGAGATTCCTTCGAACCAGGCTTCCAAACTCCGATTCCAATAATTCTTGTTTCTAAATTCTTGTCAAACTATTCCATATCCAACCATGTCATCCCTTGAGCATGGTTCATGTTCCAGAAAACTCCAAAAATACTCTTGTCCCATATTCTACCTATAACTCTCCTGTCCATGCTAAGTCAGACGATTCTTTCGTCACTATTCTCACCAATAGTGAACTTCACTGAGCTACACCACATACACCCGGCTATAAATACACCTAGCTACCCTCTCCCTCTCCACACACACTCAACACCCTCAGCCCAGGCAAACGCCCACCCACTCAGTTACTCCGCTCTACCGGCTACACGCATAGTGTCGCTTCGCCTCCTGTCCACCCTCCTCTTATCGGAGCGTTCGTGCCATCTCGTGGAGGCCCGATCTGCATCTGCAAGTCTACGCTAGGCAGTGGAACTAGGAGCCAGTTCCGCGAGCTTCCCCTTCCCCCTTCGCCGAATAAGCACGGCAAGCTCACTGGATCCCTTTGATGCATAAATTACCTATGCTTTTACAACCACAACCCTCAGCCTGTTATGTTATGCATGATATGATTTTGAGACAAGTTATTATGGCCACCCAGCCGCTTGCCGCAATCAGTCCTTGATATATTTGTTACAAATGATTTGAGGAAAGGTGTGGGTTTTCAAAAGAAAATGCTTTTCAAAATGTGCATGATGAAGGGTTTTCACCCTTATCACCTTTCAGTAGGGATGATCAGGGACTCCCTGGTTTAGGGGAGGGCCTAAGGTGATGGCTCAGCTGGTTTAGGCATGAGCAGAAGGATTGTCCCCTCATATAAGGACCGATTTGTCATCCTTCACTACCTGTACTATGATAAGTACAACCACTCGAGACTGTGTGGGCAGTCACTCAATCTGAACTCGTACGGTCCAACCCCAGGGTTATGAAGGCTGAGGAGCACTGGGAGGATAAGGAGGGGGAATGTTTTGTCCGGTTTGGACATGGCGGTGGCCTGACTCCTTCCGGTATAACCGTTAAGGTTAGGACGTGCGAGGAAAGAAAGAGATTCGGATTTGGGTCTCACTAGCTATGGGATCACAGAGCCGGACTAGTGGGTAAAGTGTACACCTCTGCGCAGAGTTTAAAAACCTATTCGAATAGTCCGTGTCCACAGGAATGGACGAGTCTGGTATGGTATGGCAATTAATGTTTTGTTTTCAAAAAGGGGTGCGTTTGAGAAAAATGGTTTTTAAAAGGTCCGGCGGTTGAGCCGTGAGCTATGGTGGACGGGAAGTCCAGTAGCTGTTTTTGAAAATGAAAACCAGTGGGAAACTGCTGAGATACCTGGATGGTTTAGTCCAGGGGATTTTGTTCTAATATTGAAAAACTTCCTGCTCCTTTGGGAGAAGATGCGCTTTGCAAAATACAAAACGTTTTACAAAACAACCCTGCATAAAATATTGCTGTTTCTGCAAAATATCCTGAGCTCCACATATTCCATGCATTATATCTGATTTCCCCATTCCGTGGGTGAAGGTGGGCTGCTGAGTACGTTTGTACTCACCCTTGCTTATTTATTTTTTTTCAGAAAAAGGAGATCAGGTAAGAGTTACGACTGTTCCCAACCTTGCCTGTGGCTGTTGGACCGCTGATTTGCTTCGCTGCGTATATCGGGCTGCTTCAGCCCCACTCTGATGATATGTCCCGAGTTGTGGACCAACTCTTAAAGTTGATCGCCACCTTTATAGGTTTGTCTCGTTTAAGCAGATCTGGAATCATCTGTTGTATAAATGTGTTTACTAGCCTCCTGGGACTAGTAATTGTATCACATTTGAGTCCCAGAGGATTGGAGCGCTTCATTACAACAACAAGGCGGACGAGCATATCAGCAAGGACCCCGTGAAACATCGTATTTGGATTTCTCCAAGACACATCCTCTGTTGTTCGTCAAGGCGGAAGATCCTCTAGAAGCGGATGAATGGATCCACGTTATCGAGCAGAAGTTCGGGCTTCTCCGCTGTACGGAGATTCAAAAGCCTCTATTTGCAGCACAACAATTGCGTGGCCCTGCCAGCACCTGGTGGGGAAATTTTGTAGCCGTTCAACCAGCTGGTCATCAAATAACTTGGGATGAGTTCAAGTTGGCTTTCCACGAGCACTATATACCTGAAGGGGTGCTCCACATGAAGCAGGAGGAGTTTATGAAGCTGAAACAAGGTGGGGATACTATCACTCAGTATCTCAATAAATTCAACCACTTATCCCAATATGCTATCGATCAAGTCAACACGAATTTAAAGAAGAGGAATTGTTTCATGAGAGGCCTTAATGACCGAATGCAAAGGAAGATGGCCACTGTTGGGGACTTGTTCTCAACTGCTATGAATCAAGAACAAGACAACATAAAAGTGTTAAATGACGAACTCCTTCGCCCTAAGAAACGTTATATCCCTTCGGGTATAACGAATCTCGGACGAAGGTTACGAAAGAAAGGACCTTCGTTAGGTTGACAAATGATCAAAACAGAACAACTATACATAATGTGTAAGTAATAATACCAGTATTATCATCGATATATTTCCATTATTAAATTTATAAAAATGAATTACAAATGTACCTTCAGATTGATGAAAAGTAAAGGTACAAAGATAATGCGAAAAAGCGTATGCCCAGTCAGCGTGAACAGTACGGGAGTACTGTTCACCTATTTATAGACTTGGGTCGCAGCCCGTGTAAAATTACATAGATGCCCTTTACATTTATCAATAACCACAATAATTCTTCGAGGTCCAATTTGGCTTTTCATCTTTAAGTCGGTTCTTCTTTTCTGTTGTTGTGCCGAAGCCTTTCTGCACATAGCTTCGTGATCGCCTTATCCTTCGTCATGATCGTTTTTCATTCCAGTCAAGCTTCGTCTTAACCACGCTCTTGTATACACGCAACCTGACTCTGAAGGTGCCTGTTCTGAAGGTGCCTGTTCACATATTACACTTGGAAAATATTATCAAATTATGTTTCTTGAGGACCTTCGGGAGCCAAAGGCCCCCAACAGCCACCTGCATTGATCTTTCCAACGGAAGGGCTGTTAGTATTGCACTGGCAGTCAAGGCTAAATATGTAGGCTCCGAAAAATCCAAGGGTTACGGAGGTGACAGGCCCAGTCAGGGGTCTGAGAAAAGACAAAGGTTGGTAATCCGACCTTTTAATCCAAATCGCTCTTCACCGCGTCCACCCTCCTACCCTTTCAAGCAATCGGTCTTCATTCGCCCCGCCACTGCCCCCACTCCAACAAATCAGCCGGGTGCCTCTGGCACTCGTTTCCCTGCCCTCCCAAGCTCTTCAACTGGCTGTTTCAACTGCGGAAAGTCTGGACACTTTATCAAATACTATCCCTACCAAAAGCAGAATTGCTCAAGTAATCATCAGAGCTCTGGGAATTCTGCTCAAGGAAAGGGAAATGCGGCAAACAATACCGCGGGCAAGAATATGAGGAAAACGGGGCGGATTTATTATACTCAAGTGGCCACAACACCGGACGGCGAACCAGTTATGATGGGTACGTTTCTAGTGGCCAATCACCCTGCAATTATTCTTTTTGATTCTGGCGCTTCACATACTTTCATAAGCAAGAAATTTGTGGAGCAACATTGCATTCCATACCATGAATCAAGGGAAGAGTTTAAAATTCATTCGTCTAGGGGACAAATATTTACTAAAGAAGTGGCTTTCCAAGTGCCCGTAACATTGGCTGAACGGGACTTTCCTACTAATATGATTGTTCTGAAAGGCCAAGACATAGATGTAATTCTGGGCATGAATTGGTTGGCCCAACATAGAGCTATTCTCGACACTAATTTGAGAACTGTCAAGTTGAGTTATGGCCAAGAAGAGGTTCTCTTGACCATCCATATAGCCATTCCAGCTAAACCATTTGGCAGAGTGTATGAAGCTGTTATACCGGAGATCCAAGATATTCCGGTAGTACGTGAGTTCCCAGATGTTTTTCCAGAAGATTTGCCCGGATTGCCTCCAGAAAGAGATGTAGAATTTGTGATTGAGTTGAAGCCCGGTACGGCTCCTATTTCTAGAAGGTCGTACCGAATGCCTCTAAATGAACTGGCAGAGCTCAAGACCCAATTACAAGATCTACTAGAGAAGGGATTCATCCGACCAAGCTCATCACCATGGGGCTGTCTAGCCATCTTTGTTAAGAAGAAGGATCAAACACTACATATGTGCGTGGATTATAGACCCCTTAATGAGGTTACCATCAAAAATAAGTACCCTCTTCCATGGATTGACATTCTATTTGATCAACTAACTGGAGCGAGTGTCTTCTCCAAGATTGACCTCAGATCGGGCTATCATCAGATCCCTATCCGACCTGAAGATATACCAAAGACCGCATTCACTACGCGGTATGGTTTGTTTGAATATCTAGTTATGTCTTTCGGACTAACAAATGCTCCTGCCCACTTCACCTATCTTATGAACTCGGTATTCATGCCCGAGCTGGATAAGTTTGTGGTGGTATTCATTGATGATATCTTGATATATTCCAAGAATGAAGAGGAGCATGCTCGACACTTACGGATTGTGTTGACGCGCTTAAGAGAGCACCAATTATATGCTAAGTTCAGTAAGTGCGTGTTCTGGCTGGAAGAAATCCAATTTCTGGGACATGTATTATCTGCCAAGGGGATTGCGGTGGATCCCAGCAAAGTCAAGGATATTTTGGAGTGGAAACCCCCAACCACTGTACATCAAGTCTGAAGTTTCCATGGACTAGCTGGCTATTACCGCTGATTCATACCAGATTTTTCTAAGCTTGTGAAACCAATCACAAGTTTATTGAAGAATGATACCAAATTTATTTGGTCATCAAAGTGTAATGAAGCCTTTGAACAATTGAAGGTATTATTAACCACTGCTCCGGTATTGGCTCAACCGGATATTGAAAAGCCCTTTGATGTGTATTGTGACGCATCAGGCAGTGGTCTCGGCTGTGTTTTAATGCAAGAAGGCCAAGTAATAGCTTATGCTTCACGGCAGTTGCGCCGGCATGAGGAACACTATCCAACTCATGATCTGGAGTTAGTTGCAGTGGTTCATGCCCTAAAAATCTAGCGTCATTATCTGCTGGGGAATATCTGTCACGTTTATACAGATCATAAAAGCCTAAAGTATATCTTCACCCAGTCAGAGTTGAACATGAGACAGAGGCGATGGCTCGAGCTTATTAAGGACTATGAATTGGAAATTCATTATCACCCAGGCAAGGCCAATGTAGTAGCAGATGCACTCAGCCGTAAGGCTTCCTGTCACTGTCTTACCATGAAGATCTCTGACATTACCCTATGCCAGGAGATGGAGAAGTTAAACCTAGGAATGATCCAATATGGAACCTTAAATAAACTAAAGCTTGAGTCAGTCCTTTTACAACGGATAATGGATGCTCAAAAGGATAATGAGGGTATGAAACACATCCGTGGGAAAATAGAGGCCAGAAAAGCCAAGTGCTTTAGAAAAGACGATCAAGGCATTGTATGGTTCAACAACCGCATAGTTGTGCCAAAGCATGAAGAAATCCGCCAACAAATTTTGGATGAAGCACATCTTAGTCACTATTCTATTCATCCCGGAAGCACTAAGATGTATCATGATCTAAAACAACATTATTGGTGGACAAAGATGAAGATTGCAATCGCACGTTGTGGCAAGATGTGACACTTGCAGGCGTGTCAAAGCCATACATATGAAGACTGCCGGTCCATTACAATCTCTACCAATACCAACATGGAAATGGGAAGATATTAGCATGGACTTTGTTGTGGGATTACCCAGAACAGCAAAAGGCTTTGACTCCATTTGGGTTATCATTGCCCGACTCACAAAGATCGCCCACTTCCTTCCAGTCAAAGTAAAATCCAGTAATTGCATATGCAGAACTATACATTGCTCGTATTCTCAGTTTGCACGGTGTTCCAAAGACCATAGTGTCGGATCGTGGACCTCAATTCATATCCAAATTTTGGGAAGAACTTCACAAATCCTTGGGTACCAAGTTGTTCCATAGTTTGGCCTATCATCCTCAAACAAGTGGTCAAACTGAGAGGGTAAATCAAATACTTGAGGACATGCTACGAGCTTGTGTTCTGGAATTTCCACAGAAATGGGATGATTGTTTACCATTGCGGAGTTCTCATACAATAATAGCTATCAAGAAAGCATTAAGATGGCACCTTTTGAAGCTTTATATGGGCGACGGTGTCGTACTCCGTTAAACTGGTTTGAACCAGGTGAAAGAAGTTTCTTCAGGCCATATATGGTAAAAGACACAGAAGAAAAAGTTCAGCAAATAATTCATAATTTGAAGAAAGCTCAAGCTCGTCAGAAAAGTTATGCAGACAAAAGACGACAACCCCTGTATTTTCTAGTTGGGGATTATGTCTATTTGAAAGTTTCACAATGAAGGGGGTAACATGTTTTGGGGTAAAGGGAAACTTGCACCTCGATACATTGGTCCTTTTCTTATCCTCGAAAGATATGGACTAGTGGCGTACCGGCTCCAGTTACCCGAAACCTTATCTGCAGTACATAATGTGTTCCACGTGTCTCAATTCAAAAAGTGTCTTCGGGTTCCCGATTGAACCATTGAAGTGACGGATGTTGCCCTAGAACCAGACTTGACATATTTGGAGCATCCTATTCGAGTCTTGGATCAAAAGGACATAATTACCCGAAGAAGAACTCTCAAATTTTACAAGATACAGTGGAACCAACATTCAGAAGATGAGGCTACATGGGAAACTCAGGACTTTTTAGAAAAGAATTTCCCAGGCTTTTTAGGCTCATGTAATTTGTAAAGTATATACAATTGTTGTAATAAAGGAGTGAGCCCCAAACCACCCCTGTCTTGTACCAAGAATAAGGAAATAAAAGAGTGAAGCATTTCCTTTTCCATTACTTGCCCTAGGACTTTTAAATCTCGGGACGAGATTCTTTTATGGGGGGAAGGATGTAACACCCCTGGTGTTACTGTCATTAAAATTTGAGCATAACATCATAAGCATTGACATTTCATGTGTTTGTTACACCTAGAATGCATTCACTAGTCAAAACTTTCAAACAAGTTGTATTGATATGACATTTTGTGAATAAAACCCTAGAGTAGGGTACTCAACCCTAAACTGGGTTTAATAGAGCAAACAAGGTTTAAACAAGTGAAAACTTCAAAACTCAATTGAAATAGACATAAAGTGTCACCATGGATGAACTTAAGTGGTATTCAAACCCTAGAAATATCAAAAACCCTAAATAGAACCCTGGAAAGTCCTAGACTTAAACCCTAAGGGGCTAAGTGCAAAATTAGTGCACTTTTGGACTAAAGTGCAAAAACTATGAAGTTAAGGTGCCTTAAGTAATATGGTTCACAAATATGTGAATTTGCAAGTAAAACCTTGAGATTTGGACCTAATTGCAAAAGGGCCACACTTGAACTCTATGGGCTAAGTCTGAAATCAGTGGCATTGGCTCAACTTTGGAGCCCTATATCTGCCAAGTTATAAAGTTTTTGCCCTAGGTCACCACATCAATTTTGCAGATCTATGGAAGGAGAATAACTTTACTATAGAGATCATGCCTTGGTACCATGAAGAATTCTGAGATAAATGTGCCCCAAGTTGGGCTGTCAGGCTGTCTAAAACCTGAATTGTGGTGTTTAGGGTCATGGGATGAACTTTGGGGGCCTTTTTGAAGATGATCCCATGGATGTTTGGACATGATGATTGTAGTTGGTTTATAGATGAATCATTAGACAACAACTTTGCTACTGGTCGATCAGCATGTTGCCATGTAAATTTAGGAGAAAATTGGACTCAAAGTTGATCTGTCAGACCACCTGAATACACTTCGCGATGGTACAATGATTGGATCAGGCCGCCAGCTCAGTCCCTCACCGCCAACGAGCCACGCGCGATTCGTGCCTTCGCCGCCTTAATTCATGCTCGGATCGGTTGGATAGCGATTGGGGTTGAGTAAATATCGTCGCCGTGGATATGTTCCGGCCAATAATTTACTCCGGCCACCGTACCGAGCTTGCCACGACCGCTTCGGATGAGCTCCCCGGTGACAGCCGCCTCACGGCCTTGCGCCACGTGCTTTGGCACATCCATCGCATCGCTGTGACTCGCAGTAATCCTCCGTTCATCGCCGGGATGCTTGCCACAGTAACAGGACACTAATCGCATGCGCCAGTAACTTATTGTTCCTCCGCCTGCCGCGCGTCGTCGTCTGATTCACCGGCCACCGCTTGCGGATTCTATAAATTGAGCGCATCATCGGGTCGTAGTATAATCACGCACCAAGCCACCAAGTATTGCTTCCAATCGTATACCCGAGAGCTCCAATTTCTTACTTCCCCAAATCAATCCAGAACTCCGCTCGTTTTGACCTCATCGTGGCCAGCCCAATTCAGGTCCGATCTCGCCCTCTGCGTTCTTGTTTCAGCACCCTTGCTTGCTATTGATGCTCACCGACCCGCCCAATTGAACTAGAACCCTGTTGATCACCGGGAACACGATCAGTTGTCTGCGATACCCACTGTCTCCATGGACAGAGCAGGTTAGATCACCATTCATGAAATTAGTTTAGGGGAAACTTCGGTTAAGGCTTGATATTGGTGTCTGCCGCTCGGGAGCACCAGTCTTTGCGTGATCCGGCCAGTCTAACCTCGCCGGTGTTCGGACCTCCGCCGTGCGACGTCATGGACGTGACACTGTGAAGAATTAGAAGTTCAAGGGCCTAACTGCGAACGTCAGTGACTCAGTTAAATAGTGCGAGGGTTTCTTCCGTAGTTGTTCCAAATCGGGGGGGTCTGCAAGACTGGAGACGCGGGCGTGCGCGGGCACAGTTTCACCAGTAGTTGGGCCGACCTGGGCTAGATACGGTCCAGAACTATTCATGACTTTTTTCCTTTTCTTTTTCTGCAGAGCTAAAGAAATTCTAGAAAATTGTAGAAAAATCCTAAAAATACCAGACCAATTTGCTAGGTTTCTAATTTCATATAGTATTTAATAAAAATAGTTTTATGATTTTTAGTCCAAATAGGAAATTATAAGGTATTTAAAATAGCCAAAAACCTTGTTTCTGGATTTTTAGGGAATATGTAATAAATCCAAAATTCACTAAATTTTTAGGATAAACTCTAAATAATATTTAGAAGACTTGGGTAAAGTTTGGTATGATTTGGACCATGTTTGATGCTTAGAACCCAAAACCCTAGCCCCCTCTGCCCTGTGAACTTCACTATTGACTCCAGAAACCCTAAGTTCTCGGAGATCCGTGAAGGAAAATTGTATTCAAGACTTTAGATAATAAACTTTTATTATCTTTGCACTCGCATGAGCATTACATGGCATTCATTATTATGTATGGTTATATTTAGAAAACGAAGAAGAAGTAGAAGTCGAAGAAGAGAAGACTTCACCACCACCACCTGAGGAACATCAGGCAGGCAACTGTTTTTATTTTGATATCTGCGGAACAGAGCCTGATTCACCAGTAACACAAGGCAAGCCCCGGTGCATTTGCCACCTCCTTGTTCCTTTTAAAATCTTTCTTACTTACTTGATGCATTAGGTGATAGGAGTTGTGTGCTAAACTATTGCTGCATCTCCTTCCTTGGATTATTTCATAATCCCTGTTTTACAAAAGGTTTTCTTATGCTTAGCTTTGCTTTAGAAAAACAAAATATTTTGCTTTCTCAAAAGATGATGTGGCAAAGTGGGTGGGATGTTTTCAAAAATAAAATTTGATGGTGAATCCATCATGGCCATGATGGGTTTCAACATCGGAAAAGATGTACCTCTGCCAGGTACCAAACTTTGGGTTTGAAATGATTAAGCTGAGACCGGGCGGTTGACTTGCACGAGAAGAGAAAGTCTCAGTGTAGTGTCTCCGTGTGAGTCGATTAAGGACCGTCTCGATGTAGGCTTGATGACCGAGGACCCTTTAACTGGTCACATGCCTCGTCATGGGTAAGCTTTGCCTCGGGCAGGCTAATACCAGAATAAGATACCACGTAATGGGAGTGGAGAGATGGCGAGAGTAGCGTGTACCCTCCGTGGCAAGAGGCTGGACGATGGTGTATCTGTGCTCTCGGTTGGCGTGAACCTGATCTGGTCTTAAGAACCCTGGTGGCGAGTTGACATATGCAAGGGTTAAGTGCTACATATGTCGTGTGATTAGAGATCCTCAGCTGAGTATAATCGATTCGGATCGCCATACCTTCGCGGTTATGAAGACTTGGTCACTGTCCTATACGTAGAAATCCAGTGAACTAAAGGGATGATGAAAAGACGGCTAGTATAGGCCAAGTGCTTGAACTAGGGTAGAAAGAACTCTAGATGCAGGTAACTTACTTAACCTGACAAGTAAAAATGGATTTTTAAGGATCCACTCTTAGTAAGCATTTCTGCAAACAGAGTCATTGATTATTGATAAGCCTTACCTTAACTCCCTCTAGCCAGCATACCCTTGAGAGTCTTTTCTTTAGCCGGGTAAGACTTGCTGAGTAATTCCATACTCAGGGCTTTGTCCCATGTTGTTTTAGGTGAAGAAGCGACAAACTTTGTTGCTTCTGTTCAAGAGGTGGTACCAAAGGAAGAGCATCAAGACTAAAGCTGTGGGAGGAAAGGATCCTCCGTAAAGACTTTTGTTTAATACTTATCGAGAGGGGTTTTTGCCTCCCATGGTTTGTAATAATAATACTCAGCACTCATATATTATGTTCTGGTCTGTAAACTATATAACTCTGTTATAATGTAATTGCTTCCGCATTTTCGTATCTTCGATGTGTTTATAATGTCTGCGTGATGGGCGAAACGCTCTTGGGAAAGGTAAGGAAAGCATATACCGAACTTGTCAAGTGATTCAGGGGCACCTACAGGGTTGTCTGAGGTCTGTTGGACAAGGACAACTGTAGGTGGGCCTAATGACTTGGGAGGTTCCATCACAGTAAATTGAAGCAAAGTAAGACCATCACAAAAACAAATCTGGGGATGAATCTTTTCTTTATAACTTGATATACATGGGTGTAGGCCAACAGACCGGGTTTATGAGGGCGGACCTCACCGGGCTGGCGTACATATATGCGCTACCTAGTTATAAGGAAGAAAACCGGGTCCCCAGGTTTGCTTTTATGGGAAAAACTTACGGAGGTGCTCTATGTTCCAGGGATTGGGGAGAGGCTCTCCTTCAGTTGTAGCAAGGCGGACACACCCGGGTCGGCATATTTCCGTCACCTTGAAGGGTCCTTCCAGTTGGGGGAGAGTTTGTGGAGCCCTTCTCGGTTCAGTACTCGCCTTAGGGCCAGGTTCCCAATCCGATGCTCCCTACTATGCACGAACTGTTGGTGGTAGCGCCTGAGCGCCTGGTTGTATCGTGCATTTCGGATCGCCGCTTGTCATTCGCGCTCGTCGATGAAGTCCATGTCCTCACGCCGTTGCTGTTCCTGCATAGACTCATCAAAGGCTTGGACCTCTGGGGAGCCCATAATGATTTTTGGGGGAAGGCAGGATTTAGCCCCGTAGACCAGGAAGAACGGGGTCTCCCCGGTAGCTCGGCTGGGCGTGGTCCGGTTCCCCCAAAGCACAGACGGAAGCTCACTGACCCAATTTGCACCGTGCTTTTTCAAGCAGTCGTAGGTGCGTGTCTTGAGTCCCCTAAGGATCTCTGCATTTGCCCTCTCCAATTGGCCGTTGCTCCTGGGATGAGCCATAGACGCATAGCAGAGCTAGGTGCCGATGCCCTCGCAATACTCCTGGAAAAAGCCGACTTGTAAACTGGGTCCCGTTGTCCATAATGATATGGCTCGGGACCCCAAATCTACAGACGATCAATTTGAGGAAAGCAACAGCAGCACCCTGGGTGATGTTGACCACAGGGGTGGCCTCTGGCCACTTGGTGAACTTGTCGATGGCGACGAAGAGGTACCGGTACCCGCCGACGGCCCTGGGAACGGTCCCAGGATATCCAGCCTCCATACGACGAATGGCCAGGAGGGCGGAATCATCTGCAGAGCCTGAGCTGGTGTGTGTATCTGCTTTGCGTGGAATAACACGCCTTGCAGGACTTTACCATCTCAGCTGCATCCTGGAGGGCTGTTGGCCAGTAAAAGCTATGTCGAAAGGCCTTACCGACCAGCGTGCGGGATGAGGAATGACTTCCGCACTCTCCTCCATGGATCTCCATGAGCAACTCACGGCCCGCCTCCTGGGTAATGCACCGCATGAGAATGCCGTTGGCGCCACGGCGGTAGAGATCCCCTTCCACCACCGCGTATCGCTTAGCCAACCACACTATGCGCTCTGGCGGATACATGATCTTCAGGAAGGATGTTTTCCTTCAGGTAGTCTCGGATCTCGGAGATCCATGCATCGGGACCACTCTGGGATACTGGCTACGGCACTAAGGGGTAGGCAGGACCCCCTATAGCACACATAGTCTTCGGTGGGTTCTGCAGATGTAACGCCACCAGGACCGCCAGCTTCGAGGTGCTGGGCTCGCCCCCTTCGTCCATTTCGGCAGGCTGGGCGGTGGGTCTCAGCATCCATCTCTCGAAGACACCCTCGGGTACGGGTGCCCAAGTGGATTCCCTCATGGAGAGGTCATCCGCCGCTGAGTTGTCAGCCCGAGGAACATGTTGCAGTTCCAGGGCTATGAAGTCCTTCTCCAGCTTTCTCACGTGGAGGAGGTAAACCGCGAGCCTGGGCTCGTTGCAGCTACATTCCCCGCGGACTTGCTTGATGATCAGCTGGGAGTCCCCCTTCATAAGGAGCTGGCGATCCCCAGGGATAGGGCCGCGGACAAGCCAAAGATAAGTGCCTCGTACTCTGCCATATTGTTGGTGGCCTTGAACTCAAGATGCACCATGTACTTCACTTGATCTCCGCTTGGTCGATGAGGACCACTCCGGCCCCGCCAACTTGCTGGCGGGCGGATTCGTCAAAGAAGAGCGTCTAGTGGGGCTCGGTGAAGACTGGACCCCTGGGCTCCGCAAGTGTGGGGTCTGAATCGGGATCCGGACCCCCAGGGGCGCTCGGGGGAGGCGTCCACTCCACGATGAAGTCAGCCAGGATCTAGCTCTTGACGGTGTGGCGAGGTTGGAAGTCCAGCTGGAACTTAGCGAGCTCCGCAGCCCACTTGGCGATGTTGCCTGTGGCGTTAGAGTTGTGGAGGATGGCCCTTAACGGAAAGGAGGTCACCACCACAACCCTGTGTGCTTGGAAATAGTGGCGCAGCTTCCTGGACGCGACAAGTACAGCATAAAGGAGCTTGTGCGTCTCAAGGTACCTGGTCTTTGCCTCATGGAGGACCTCGCTGACGTAGTAGACCAGCTTCTAAATGGTCCGGGCCCCTATTGCTAGTCCCGAGCCCTCAAGTTCTTGGCCTTCTTGCGCCGTCCTTTCCATACCAGCACCATGCTCACCACTTCTGCGGCCACCGTGATGTATAAATACAACGGCTCCCCAGGGTCTGGAGCTACCAGTACTGGTAGGGACACCAGGGTGCTACTTCAATTCTTGAAAGGCCTGTTCCGCCTCTTCGGTCCAAGCGAATGGACCCGGATTTTCACAGGAGCTTGAAGAAAGGTAGCGCCCTCTCAGCCAGCCTCAAAATGAAGCGGCTAAGGGCGGCTAATGAACCCCGTCAGCTTCTGGACGTCCTTGATGTGGGCCGGAGGCCTGATCGCCTCGATTGCCCTAATCTTCTCCGGGTTTGCTTCAATCCCCCGGTGCGGAACCATGAATCCTAGCAGCTTCCCAGTGGAGACACCAAAGACTCATTTGTCTGGGTTCAGCTGTGTGCATGTCGCCCACAGCCTGTCAAAGACCAGGGGTCAGGTCTTCCACCAGAGTCGACCCCTTCCTAGTCTTGACCATGATGTCATCGACATATATCTCTACTTTGTCCCTGATCAGGTCCCCGAAGGTCCTTACTCATCGCCCGTACAAATGTTGGCAAGGCGTTCTTCAGACCATAGGGCATTACAACATAGCAGTAGAGGCCATCCACTGTTACAAAAGCAGTATGCTTCCTATCCTCCCTAGCCATCCGGATCTGGTGGAAACCCGAGTAGGCATCTAAGAAGGACAAGAAGGTCGCACCCGGAGGTAGAGTCCACGATTTGATCTATGCGTGAAGTGGATACGTGTCACACCCGGCTTTAAGGCACAAAGCCGGGGTGCATCTCATACATGCGCCAAAGAAGAGCAACATATATAATAACAGAGTGTATAGAAGATAAATGTCATAAAACATCAGAGTATTTATTACATAGCGGAAGACTTATTACAAAATAAAGGAATAAATATAAAACGAACTAAGGATCGTCGGCGCCAATGTCAACTGAGAAACGCCACCTAGATCAAGTCGAATGCCTCAGTGTTAGGCGGCTCCTCTTCGACCACCTGTTCTTCTCCTTTGGGGGGGGTGTGAGACAGCAAGGGTGAGCTCACATACGTTCATAGCTCAACAAGTCGTGGGGAATAATGTGACATGAACTCACCAAAGGGGGAGTTCATGAAGTGTGAGGCTGGTCAATGAAATAAAGGCTGAAGCTGAGCATTGCTTTATAAGTTGGTCAAAATTTTATTAGCAGTTACTAAGTGTAAGTATTACCAAACCTTAGAAATAATAAGTAAAAGTAATAGTAAAATAATCCCAAATGCAATGAAATGACAAATTAAGTTTAAGTTCCATAAATTAATCATGTGAGTGTCCGAGCCGCTCATGACCGTGAGCACGGCTAGTATACCAGTTTTACACTCTGCAGAGGTTGCACATCTTTACCCACAAGTCGTGCTACCCATTTGCCACGGAGTTGATCAGACCCCATACACCTCTACCAAGGAAGCGAGGCAGGGTATCACTACGAGGCCTTTACAAGTTCCACTAGCTTCAGACTACCCGCTACAGTTTATAGGAAGCTCCAGTGCAAGAATCCCTCGCCTGACCGCTATCGCAGCAAAATCCACCCAAGGACCTCCCTACACTAACCACTCCCCTACTGCCCCTTGCCCCTTTCGGAGTAAGGTAGTCATCCACTAGCTTTCCTAGTTAATCAGCCAAGGGCGTCCCATTAAACCCTTGTGGTAGCACTGTTTTCCCGGGTGGTTCTCCATTTCCCATTAACATATGATCTTATCATGAACAGTAAAGAATAAACAGATAATAAAAAGTACAAACATGAGTGATGAATAGCTTTATACCCAAAGCCACATAAAGCAATAGCATGAACTACCCAAAAAATTTAGTAGTAAAACCAGTGGTGAAAACAAGGTATAAAGATAGTCCAAAATCTAGGGTATCCTATTGGGTCCCAGCAAAATTAACCTATGCAGATCATTATGATTAATAAGAACATGAATGGGTAAAAGAAGTGATCAAGGGCACAACTTGCCTTCAACGAGCTCCTGCTCAGCTATCTCTACTTGTTGAACCTCAGATTCCACAGTGGCCTGCTTGTCTACTCGCATCAACACAATACATACATAACATAGCATAAATTAACATCACATCAAACATGCAAATAGGATATACAGTAATAAACTAGACATTAAAAATGAGATCATAGGAACTGGAATCACTAAAATTGGAGTTATAGATTTCAGGTTATGAATTTCTGTAGCTTTTATGTATTTAATACAAGATTAAGTATTAGATAAATTTAAATGAGCCTTACATGCCAAAACAGAGGCACTAATGGTTAGACAATAATGTTATGAAAATTTGGGAACTGGAATGGACCAATTTTGAGTTCATATGCATTTTCTATGAATTAAACAAGTTTCCGCAATTAAATTTGTACTAAAAATCTATTTTTAAATTAGTTTCCCTATTTTCTCTGATCTCGGGACTGGGCCTCAAATCCTAGAAAGCGCAGGGGCTCTGGCGTAAATATTCCTAAGACTCAGAGAATCCCTGGTGCGGACGGCGGGTTGATTTATCAATACTGGGAGGGCTCTTTTGCAAAACGTGCAATTCGAAGGGGTATCGGCAGGCCAGAGCCGTCCGATCGGACGTTGACGACCTAGATTAGACCTAAACTCGGATGAAACGGTGCGCGCCATGATCCATAGGATCCAGAATCCACGGTCCAGGTTTAATATAGCTACGATCGGCTCATATTCACCCGATCAAACATCAACGGCCTAGAACCACTCACGCGAAGGGTTATGCGATCACCTAATCCTAGCCGTCCAGCAAGATCCGACGGCTACCTATGTTGCTCCTACCCTGGTCAACAGAGCGCGGCGGCGCCGCCCAGTGGCCACGGCGAGCCATCGCTGGAGGTGCACAACGCTCGACTCAGAGCCCTACGGTTCACCCCGAATGGTGCTACGCGATGCGAAGAGTAGGGCGAAAAGCATGAGGGCATTCTCACCATGGATTATTGCGCGGTTGAGTTTGGCCACGCGGTGGTGTCGCTTGACGAAGTCCGACGAGCAATTGCGCTATAGCCGCGGCACCAATGGAGAAGCAAGCGGCTGCCGAAGCATCCAGAGGTCGTGGCGCAACACTTGAATGCTCCACGGATTGCCCAGTGTCCGTGGTTCACGTGGTCGACGGTGGTGGGCCTGTGATTTCCCCCAACGAGCATGGTGTGCAGGCAGCTGAGGCGAGAGAGGATTCATGAGGTCGACGGAGAAGTGGAGAGGGGCACAGGGGGCACCAATTTATCCCCCCGCAAACCCTGGCACGGATTGGAGGAAGGCCGCCACGCCCGCGAGGATCACGACGGTGTTCTGTTGCGCCCGCATGCGAGTCCCACGGAGAAGAAGACTCGTCAGCGAGGGGGGGCCCACACGGCAGCGTACCACGACGATGACCAAGCGCGGGCGGAACGTCGCTGGAGGCGGCTGACAAGGTGGGGCCGCGCTGTCTGTGGCAGCGGGTCCAAGCGCGCGCGCGGAGGCTGGAATGGGCCGCGCGGGGTGTTTCTGCAGTTGGGCCGAAAGTGGGATCGGTCAGCCCATGTAGGTCTTTTGCCCTTTTCTTTTTTTTGTATTCTCTTTTCTCTTTCTTTATTTCCATATTCCAATTTAAATTCAGATTTAGATTCAAATCTTGTGCTAAATTATCCTCACATTATCTTGTGAAATTTGTAGTACCAATTTTAGAAATATAATTACATACATATTATTTATTTATTTTCACATCATTCCTCTTTTTCTCCCTTTTCCTCAAATCTTCTTCTCACTATATTTTATTTTTATTCATATTATTATTGTTTTAAATGCACAAACAAAGATCCAATATGATGCAATAGTTTATTTAGATGTTATTGGTTATTCAACCCCCCTTTTGATGGTGTTTATTCACCTGTGATATTAACTAAAGATGGTACACACGTATAGATAAAGGAAATATTCTCTCTTCATATGAGTTACAAATTTAGGTATTACAAATCCTACCCCCTTAAAAATAATCTCGTCCTCGAGATTTTAAGGATAACTAGGGAAAAGATGGGGGAAGTCTATACGAAGCTCTTCTTCTCTTTCCCACGTAGCTTCATCCTCTCCTTGGTGACTCCATTGTACCTTACACATCTTTATCACCTTATTTCTTGTAACTCGAGTCAGGGTGTCCAGAATCTTGATTGGGTACTCAGCATAAGTCAGATCATCTTGAACACTGAGGTCCTCCATTGGTAGTTGCTCCTCAGGTACCCTGAGGCACTTCTTTAGCTGAGACACATGAAATACATCATGTACATCTGACAGATGATCGGGTAACTTCAGTTGATATGCAACTTCTCCCACTCGCTTTAAGATCAAGAAAGGTCCAATGAAGCGAGGGGACAACTTTCCTTTAACTTTAAATCTCCTCATACCCCGGAGTGGTGACACCTTCAAATAGACATGATCACCCTCCTTAAACTCTAGTAGTCTTCTCCTATTATCAGCATAGCTCTTTTGCCTGGATTGTGCAATTCTCAAATTTTCTCTTATCATTCGAACTTGTTCTTCTACCTCTTGAATAAGTTCAGGCCCAAAGAACTGTCTTTCTCCAGTTTGATCCCAATACAGTGGAGTCCTGCATTTTCTACCATACAGAGCTTCAAATGGTGACATCTTCAAACTGGCCTGGTAGCTATTATTATAGGAGAACTCTGCATATGGTAAGCTCTTCTCCCAACTGCCACCATGCTTGAGAGCACAAGCTCTTAACATATCTTCCAGCACTTGATTAGTCCTCTCTGTCTGTCCATCTGTCTGAGGATGGTAGGCTGAACTGAAATTCAATTTTGTATCCAAGCTCTCATGCAACTTCTTCCAGAATCGAGAAGTAAACTGTGATCCTCGATCAGACACGATCTTCTTAGGCACACCATGTAGGCAAACTATCCGAGTCATATACAATTCTGCTAGCTTGGCTCCCGTATAATTAGTCCTCACAGGTATAAAATGAGCCACTTTTGTCAATCTATCCACAATTACCCAAATAGAGTCATATCCTGCAGGAGTGCGGGGTAATCCAACAATGAAATCCATACCAATTTCTTCCCATTTCCACTCAGGAATCTTCAATGGGTGCAATAATCCAGCGGTCTTTGATGTTCGGCCTTGACTCTTTGACACACATCACACTTAGCCACATGTGCAGCAACATCTCTTTTCAGTCCATACCACCAATACTTTTGCTTCAAATCCTGATACATCTTAGTGCTACCAGGGTGGATGGAGTAATCAGAATCATGAGCTTCTTTCAATATAGCCTCACGGAGGCTATCGATCTCTGGAACACATATCCGATCTTTGAACCATATGGTGCCTTGCTCATCCTCCGTGAATTCTAGAACTCGACCTTCAGTAATAAGATCCTTAATCTCTTGAATTTTAGCATCACCCACTTGGCCTTTACGAATTTCTTGCTCCAGGGTAGGTTCCAATTCAATGGTGACTCCTTCAGTGTGAGTAACAATTCCCAGGTTGAGTCTCTCAAAATCTTTTGCTAATTCATCGGGTAGCTGGACAACAAAAGCGGAGTGAACATGCTCTTTCCGACTCAAGGCATCTGCAACCAAATTCGCCTTGCCCGGGTGATAGTGAATCTCCAAATCATAATCCTTAATGAGCTCCAACCAACGGCGTTGCCTAAGGTTGAGATCCTTCTGAGTGAATATATACTTCAAACTCTTATGATCCGTGTACACTTGACACTTAGTTCCCATAATGTAGTGTCTCCAAATCTTCAGTGCATGCACAACTGCTGCCAGCTCTAAATCATGAGTGGGGTAGTTCAATTCATGTTTCCACAACTGACGAGATGCATAGGCAATCACATGTCCTTCTTGCATGAGCACACATCCTAAGCCTTAGCCACATGCATCACAATAAATATCAAATCCTTTCTGTAGGTCTGGCATAACCAATACTGGTGGCGACATCAACCTCTTCTTCAATAGATCAAAGCTGTCTTGACACTTCTCGTCCCACTTAAATTCCCTTCCTTTCTCCAGAAGCGATGTCATAGGCTTGGCAATCTTAGAGAACCCTTCAATGAATCTCCGATAATATCCTACAAGCCCTAAGAAACTCCGAATCTCAGTAACTGTAGTGGGCACTCTCCACTCCATAATCTCCTTGACCTTAGCAGGATCCACTGCTATTCCTCCATTAGAAATAATATGTCCAAGGAATGGCACCTTGTCAATCCAAAACTCACACTTACTGAACTTAGCATAGAGTTGATTATCTCGCAACTTCTGTAGCACCAACCTTAGATGTTGTTCATGATCACTTTCACTCCTAGAATAGATAAGAATATCGTCGATGAACACCACGACAAATCTGTCCAAATATTCCATAAACACCTTATTCATCAAATTCATGAAATAAGCTGGTGCATTGGTTAACCCAAATGACATAACAGTGAACTCGTATAATCCATATCGAGTCGAGAAAGCCGTCTTAGGAATATCTGATGGTCTAATCCTCATCTGATGGTAACCGGATCGGAGATCAATCTTCGAGAATACTCTAGCACCTCTCATCTGATCAAAT